>JAZDUH010000507.1:0-460000 GCA_036419115.1 Scarus forsteni
CTTTGTGGCTCCTGTTTAGTGAAAATGATCCGTTTTCTCTTTGTTTGTTGGATCATTGGTTAAATTCCTAGGACACACTATTTCTCAACCTAAAGACTTTATGGCGTTCTTAGGAACTCTTAACTACTGCAGATAATAGATTCAAAATTTCTCTGCTATATGAGGACTGCTGTACTTGCTGTTAATAGTAAACAATAAAGTCTTTCTACTATCTGTAACAGTGATTCCCAACCTATGGGCCGCGGCCCCCTGGTGGGCCGCGGAGGTATTGCAGTTGGGCCGCCAAATCATTTCCAAAATATTTTGACTTTTGTATGTGGGTGGGAAGAGTGTGATTATGTAAAAATAAACAGAATAATGTCCTTAATGTTAAAAATCAGTTACATTTAGAATGATATTATAGATCAGGGGTCGGCAGGTAAGTTTTCTGAGCAACTGAATGGTGGGCCAAAATATCACATCAATCAAAAACATGAACATGCTCTCTCTCTCTCTCTCTCTCTCTCTCTCTCTCTCTCTCTCTCTCTCTCTCTCTCTCTCTCTCTCATTTTTTTTAAAAACGTTTTCCCCTTATCTATAGGCCTAGGCCAGTGGTTGGCAACTAACGGCCCCGTCTCCAATAATATCTGGCCCGCGAAATGAAATTGAAGAATTGATATAAAAGGGGCAGGGACGTGCTGGCTGGGGAAACCGGGAAAACTCACAACCAGGCACACCTACACGGCCAGTGGCCACAGCGCGCACCACTGAAAATATCAACCAGCAGCCGCCCCCAGCCAGACGAACACAAGCCACCACGATCGCGAACATCACGGCCGTGGCGGCCGCAGCGCGGTGGCTTGTGTCCGTCTGACTGCATGGGGTGGCGAAATATCAATCAGCACCACTATCCGTCCCCCGCCCCGATGAGCGACATTCGGCGGTCTGGTCCAAAAAATTCCTGGGCAGATTTCCAGCCCCAGCACGTCCCTGAAAAAGAGTATGTAAAAAAAAAGGTAAAATTATTTAGCTACTATCACAAAAACGGCAATGATTGTTGCGGCGCCCCGTCTGGAAGTGCGGCTGTATGCCTTCAAAAATCAATCATTATTCCCCCCGGCCCCTCTGCTCCTCTGCTCCAGGCGCTCTGCAGCACTCGGCTGCGCGCTGCTCAACAGAGCGCTCCGTAACTGCACGCTCCTCAGCTGCTGCGCGCTACTCGGCTGCACACTCACCTGCAGCGCAGGTGAATGGAGTTTGTGAAATCAGCTTTGTGTGCCGAGTTCTAGAGACAATAGATGCCGAGTATCAGTCATTTGGTTTGTGAGGAGCGAAGCAGAGGACGCAAAAGTTTGGAAGCGCATGGAAAGAGACCATTTCAAACCATAAGGGGCTCCCGTTAAGAAGCCATCTCTCTGGTTTCTTTGCTGAAAAGGGAACTTTTGTGTTGGATTTCTGGCATTGGGTTTTGTGATCTCGATGTGTTTTTTTTAGAAGGTTAAAGTTGGGTTTCTTCTGAGTTAATCAAATGTAAAATAGTATTGATTTAAAATATCGAATTTTGCTTTATTTAAATGCAATTCAGAATATTCAATGTACAAAAATAGTTTCTGTTAAACAGAAGAATTAAAATCTACATTAAATCTGGTTTAATAACTTGATGTCATGGTATTTAAAAAATATTTCATGATAGTTATTAAAAATTTGTTATTTATGAGAATGCATTTCTCTATTTTTTGATAATTTTGATTATATTTGATGTCAAATTGTTATGTATGAGAATGCATTTCTCTGTTGTTGAAGGATAGTGTTATTTATTAATCATTTCATAATTACCTTGTTACATACAGACCCTTAGTTTTCATTTCTGATATTTGTGTGGTGCTGATGCACAGCTCCTTGAATGACGGGTTTGTGTGTGTGTGGTGTTGGAACATGTTACAGATGATGTGTTTGTGACTGTGGAGCTTCCATCTGGTTTCTATTGTATTCAGTTCAGTCCTTTATGTTTCATCTTCAATAAAAAAGTGCTCTGGGAACACATAGTTTTGCCTCCGTATTTATGGAATCAAAGGTGGGCCACGAAAATTTTTGAGACTTAAAAGTGGGCCCTGAGTTGGAAAAGGTTGGGAACCACTGATCTACAAGGAATGAAAACCTCTGTGATTATTTGAAAAGGCAATACATCAGTCCCTGTCATTAAAGCTACCTGACTATGATAAACCATTTAATCTTTTCTGCCACTCTAAAGGTGGTCACATGTCTGCAGTATTGGCACAGAAAGAAACTAAATGCTATTGACCTATAGCCTATTACTCTAAAAAAGCTTGATGCCGTTGTCACAGCAGCTGCAGAAGCAGTTTCCTCCAGTGCTGATGTTGTTTCTTTTTTCTTTTGTCCTTATGCGCTGCTACAGGACAGGATTAGTTTAACTTTCACTTTCAAACATCTGCACTGTATGACTGTTCTTCTATAGAACACTGCACAGTTTTAACCCTTTAAGGCCCAAGACCATAGATTATAGCCAGAAAAATCTATTTCTTTTTGGGGCTGAAATGTTTGTTTCACTTTCTGCTAAAAATCCATAAAAATCAAAATGTCCATAAAATTCAACATATAGATTTTTTTGTATTTCATTTGATACATTAGGTGTTTTTGGCAACTGATAATCCATTTGAGGACATTTTTATCATTTATCTGATTGTATTCAGATGTTTTTTGTAATTTGTTGATCATATGAGTAGAAAGAGGTATTATAATAGTATGTATAAAATATGATACAATTGGCTTTATAGGGTTAAAACATGCAACTCTTACACCACATGTTGAAAATGCAAGTGATGATCATAACTAATTAGAATATTCTCTTCAAACATTTCTGCCCAGACCTGATTTGATAGACACACATATTTCTGATTCAATTTGATTTTTTGCTGATGGCAGCTCTTTGAGAGATTCTTATGGCAAAGCTCACTCTGCTTATGCTGTAACTACTCTGACTGTGCTGATGACATAATCTGCACAGCTGAACTGAAAGCTGTTCTTTCTGCCTTAAAGGGCAACTCCGGTTTTTTGACACCTGGACCTTATTTTTAGGTTTGTGCATGCTCATATACTCACTCAGACAAACATCGTGCAGCTCGGAGTCCTTCAGAAGTTATTTAGATCCAACCGATTTAGCCGCACTTAGTGGGGGCCACGGCAATGGAGCTTCAGCGCGGGACATAATCTCAGCAAAATCGCTCGTCTCTACCACAGCCCGGTTTGTCATTGCAGAGAAATCCTCCAGTGTAGTCAGACATATATTCCTGGATAGATCCATACGCATGTCAGCCGGTCTCAAGTTCCACTCTGAGCAGCTAACACACTCCTCTTCTGTTGCTATAGGAACACTGTCCTAGCGCACCACCAGTTAGCATTGAGTCATGGACGTGCTCCTGTTTGTTGTTCTCGAGCCAGCTGTTTGTCTCTCTCCCTCCGCATTCTTCTTTCATGGAGCTCCTCATCCGTAACCTGACACGCCAGATGGACAGTTTCATATGTCCGCCACGGAAATATTTCACAAGTCCATCTGGGTAGCTGCTCTTCTGATTAGTTTTCAGAGACGGGACCTTCAAAACAATCAGTAGCTGGCGATTGGACGACCGTTCGAACCAAAGTAGAAGAGGATTGGGCGACCGTTCTGATTGACACACTCACCACAGGCCAATCCACATCAAGCCCCGGTATGACGTAGCTTATGTGCGTAGCGGCTAAAGTTAACCGTTAGCCGCTAACTTAGCTGCTAACGGCCTTATACTATCCTCTTACACTAAATTGTAGCACACAGATGATTCATTCAACTTTTATATGTAACATGAACCTTGTCAAAGACAATCCTTACAAGTAAACTTCTGAGGAGGGCAGATTTCGCCAAGTTTTACTAACTATCTATGACAGGAGTCACTGCACGGTCCGTACGTATTTCTATGTCTGAATCCATCGCGTATGTATCTAAATCTTTTTTTTATACACATCAAGGCTCGAGAGGAAGTGACGCAGTTTTCGCACATGCGCAGTACAAATCGGATACCCGTCTGCTGACGTCATGCCTTCTTGTCACTTCCGCTCTTCCCGCAGCCCCCGCCTCTTTTCCCTGATTGGGCCGTTAAAAGTTTAGCCGAGTGAATCCATTGGTCTACGGTGCACTACAAGATGGGGATCTGCAGGATTTCAGGAACTGAATCAGGCAGATCCCCATCTGCTATGCAAGGTTACCTTGTCCGTGTACTCAGACTCAAACCGGTCGTCGTAGTCTGACTCTTCGGCATCAGATAAATATTCTGCCATGTTGCTCAGCAATGCCGGCTAAAAGTAAGTCAGCTGTACCTTTGTGTCGCGCAGCTATGACGTCATCAAAAGTTTGTTTACCAGGTCAGCTGACCCACCTGAAGACGGTAGGCGAGCTAACTTTATGATAACACTGGCGATGGATGAAAAAATATAGCCGAAATGAGCGATTTTGCAGAGATTATGACCGGCGCTGAAGCTCCATTGCCGTGGCCCCTGCTAACTGCGGCTAAATTGGTTGGATCTAAATAACTTCTGAAGGACTCCGAGCTGCACGATGTTTGTCTGAGTGAGTATATGAGCATGCACAAACCTACAAATAAGGTCCAGGTGTCAAAAAACCGGAGTTGCCCTTTAACGCTATTGTGCAGATTTCCCTGTTACTATTTTCACTGATTCTAAATATGTTTATTCATCTTGTCATTATCACTGTGCTCAATGGCACCTTAGAGACTTTAAAACATCATCTGGTTCTGAAGTTAAACATGTAGTCCTGCTTAAGACCTTGACTAAGGCTCTTAAACTTTCCTCAGCTTTGGCTATTGTCCATGTACCGGCTCATACACATAAAAATGATATTTGTTTCACGTGGAAACGCCCTAGCTGACTCTGCTGCTCAAGCTTTAGCTCGTGGTGAACCTGCTACTCCGATCTTTACTGCTCTGATAACTGTTGATTCTGATTACATTTTGCATGATCACTAACACCATGCCATGCTCGTGTGTTATTCTAAACACATGAGGATGACCTTTTTTTTAATATTATTACCCAGATACTAATTTACTTTGTTTGCCTCCTTACTTATATCCCTGGGCGTGCCAAGTGTCCCATTGACCTTGTCATGTGACAACAGCGGGGATGATAGGGGGAGTACAAAAAAAAAGTGTTTTTATGCTCCAAATTTCGAAAAAGCAGCACATGATCATGTTAAGAAAATGTTTAATATGACTAAAGAATAATGTTCAAGGGGGCATATGAACAAGACAAGGTTCATTTCCAGAACCAACAGCACCTTTTTAAGTTTTGAGTTTGAATTATATTGAATTAGATAAATGTCAGAATAAAAGGTTTTGTTCAGTTGTTGTGTGACATCACAGTAATTGGACTGAAATACACCCAACTGCACATGCTGATACAGATTTTACAGTTAAAGTGCTAAAAGAGAGTATTTTCTGCAGATTTAAAAAACCTGAAATTATTTATTCTGATAATGGTACTGTTAAACAACAACTGATCAAAGCAATGGAAACAACAGGAAAACCATGGCCTGCTTGTTTACACCTGGTTAAAACTTCTATTAATACAACACCTTGTGGCAAACATAAGCTAACACCATTTGAACGTATATTCCATAGACCTTACCTGCTGCCTGAGCTGAGCTGACAATTATTCAACCTAAGAAACCTGTGAAACACTCTGACTTTGTGACACATTTGGAACAACATTTTAAAGTGAAAGAACAAATTGATGCTGCCAAGTCTGTTTCTGTGTCCCAAGGAGGAGAACCAGAGCCGGAGCCAGAGCCAAAGCTGACGCCTGTCCAGCCTGTCCATCCGGGAGACCTGGTTTTCATCAAGGCCCATCAGAGACCGAAGTGGTCGTCTCCACGTTGTACTGGGCCGTACCGAGTTCTCCTGGCCACACCCACGGCTCTGAAACTTGCTGAAAGGCCGTCGTGGATACACTTTAGTCACTGCAAACTGCCGAGGTGTGAGGAGGAGAGGCTTCATCAAGACTGTTACGGTACACCGGTGATCCAGACGGGCTACAAAGGGGGGCGGAGGACTAGCCCCGTCACGTCTCAAGCCCGTGAAGAATCCATCGCGGCGATTCCACCCCAGTGTGCCTCAGGAAAATGCCTCCAAAACCAACTGTCCATCTCCTGACTGCAGTGCTGTGTGGCCTCATCATCTGGACTGGGACTGAACTGTTTCTGGCTCCCTCTGGCGGACATGTTCTAAAAAAGCGAGATCACAGCTCCCTGGACTGGTACACCAAGGCTTTCAACTTCTCGTCGTCCTTCGAACTGAACGTTTGGTACCGATATGCACAGTTCTTGGTGAAATCCCGAAATCAAACGAACTGCTATGCCTCTAGAAATCCAGATATCTTACCTAAATCTGTCACAAATGTCAGCTCTTTGTTTCCACATGCTCTCAGCTCTTCTCTTGCAGCTAAGTTCCTGAACCAAGCATACTGGTCTATGATTTCAGGGCCTGGACCGAACGTGAGTATGTTAAATTACTGATACCAAAAACACTCCAATTTATATTCCAGTGCATCTAACCAATGACATTCAATTTGACTGTTTTTCTTTACAATAAAATAATCCTTTTAATTTTACATCTATCCCTATGGGTACTGTTGATCCAAGGAACTGTTCTGGTATTCATATGCCCTACTTGAGGAATGGTTTCAATAGTTACAATGACACTAATAAACCACCCTGGGGTCATGTGTGCTGATTTCTTTACTGTTCCAGATGTTATGGGTACATATCCACAAACGGATTTTGTATTACTATTTGTCTTTGCCTACAACTAATTATATTAATAATTAACAATATTTAGTTCACCTTACCAACAGCCCCACCAGTTAAAGAGAATAAAACACAAATTTAGTTTCTTCACAGATATTTTGCCGAACTGAAGTTGTATAAGTTTGATCTAAGTAGTGCATTTTTATCTGTTCAAATAAATGAAAAACAGCGGGGAATGTGAAGAATAATTTGACCTTTGTACATATTTTATGTATTCAACTTTTGTACATATTGTATAGATTCTTTTCATGTATTTGACTCTTTATCCTGTAATATAATCATGCTTGTAATCATTGTCTAGCTTATGCTCCTATACACACACAGCACACACCCACATACCTTAGACTCTCCCTAAGCACATGCCATATATGCTGATTCACTAAAACTCCGTATCTGACCTTGTGTGGAGGCTGTCTTTCGACCTCTTATCTGTTGAGGGACATCTTCCATACCAGTTCAGTCTGGCTCATTCCAAGACAGTGAGGTACGGAGGTCAACACACACACACACCTTTCTTGACACTCTCATAAATAGAGGCAGAACATAACACTTCTTCAGTTTCAGCATCCAGCATCTTGTTGACATGTTGTAAACTCCGGCGCTGTATTAAATCTCATCATTTTTGCCTTCAGTTGTCTCATCATCATCATTTTTCCTTTTTGGAGTTATGTCAGGGGTTTTTGGTACGGACCTTACTGAGCTTTTTGAATTATATATGTAGATATATATATATATATATATATATATATATATATATATATATATATATATATATATATATATATATATATATATATATATATATATGTATATGTGTGTGTGTGTGTGTGTGTGTGTGTGTGTGGGTGTTGTGTTTTTTTCTCTTTTGTCTGCATCATTGTCGTTATTTTGTTGAATAGGGCCATTATCTGTTATTTGTACATCCTGTTATGGAAAAAATCCTAATGAACAAAGTTATTAAAAATATTATGAGCAAAAAACAAACTCTGACATAAAATTTAGAGTCATGAGATTAGATTTAGATTCCAGTCCCCAGCCCTGACCAAACAGGGTTTGAAGAACTTGTGCTCCCATTTCTCCATCATCTGACAAAGACTTTGACTTGTGATTAAAAAAATAATAATGGTGGTGTAAAAAAAAACAACAACACTTTTGTTCTGGCATCAGACACTTTTTTATTTGTAACATACTTAAATTAATTTGCACACAACTAAATAGTTGTGTGCAAATTAAAAGAGAATGATGCAGGGAGTAAGTAAAGAGAAAACAGCATGATATTTTATGAACATTACTGGAAAGAGCTAACTTTTTCAGGTAGCTAGAAAACATGGATGACTGTTTCCATCTTACATGGTAAAAAGAAGGTGACCACTGAAGGAGGAAAGGTGATTTGCATCGTCAGATATTCTTGTATTGCGCCACAGACGCAAAAACACAACATCTCCAACCTCTAGGAGCAGAGTGACACCATTAGCTGAGCTACCAAACCCATTAGTCTGATGCTCATATGTGTGGCACACAAGTTCTCCATTTTTCATCAGAACTGCACCTGATGGATAGCTAGCATGTCCCCATGCTCCGACGTAGAACTCAAAGCGGTAGGCTCCTCTCACTGGTGCAGTAAAGTGACCTGGAGGACATTTTAATTGACAGTGAGTGTAAAAGAAGTTCTTTCCTCCAGACTGAACATCTCAAAAACAAATGTCTGAAGGTTGTTTCTGTTAGTGTAAGAAGTACCTGTGTCTGGACTGTAGGCATTTCCAATGTTTGAGATAACGTGCTTGAACACCAGATTAGTGTGAGTGTTATACGGTCACAAAGTCACTTCACCTGAAGTCGCCCACAGAGAAGCTGAGAAAGCCACCTGTTTGACTGAGAGAGAGAGAGAGAGAGAGAGAGAGAGAGAGAGAGAGAGAGAGAGAGAGAGAGAGAGAGAGAGAGAGACAGAGAGATTTTGATTTTTGAATCATTATTTGCTGCTCTTGCAAAAACAAAAATAGACCAAAACAGCATAATATGATCATTCACACACTCCATAGAGTAAATAAATAATACTTCATTCACATGAGCACATCCCCTTACTTCAGTGTGTGGTTTTTAACAGAACGCAGCCCCTCATTAAAACCCCAAACCTGCTGAAAAGTGTCCAGATCGTCTGCTGCTTTGTAAAAGTTAAAACCAAAGAGGCGCCTGGACTTCATCATGTTCACACACACAGTGACAGGATCAACAAATAAAACCATCCTCCACCTTCCTCTTCCGGCTAAAATACACCGCCATCTTGGCCTGCCCTAAAACAAAGTTTAAGAGCTGGCACTTTTTCTGGTGTTGGTGTGTGAATTTAAAACCCAGAATAAAAACCTGCTTGGTAGAAACCTCTCCACATTTGGTAAAAACAGTTTCTAAATACAGAAACAACACACACTGTGCTAATGGGAAATGATAGTTGGAGGAGGCGTCTCAGCAGACCCTACTCCTACCAAAACCCCAGAGAAGCCCTCCTTAGATTTCCACCGCCAACACGTGTGTCAAAATGAATGAAAAACTCTTACCTCATCATGTGAAAGAAAAAATACTGGAAAACTGGTAAAAAGATTCAAACTGTATTTTTGATTTTGATGGTGTATTAGGGACACTTAAATAAAAAAATATATTGAAATCTTATATTTTGGGTCAATTTATCAAAAAGTTCCAAACCTGATCCTTCATTTTAATCAATGTGATAAAGACTGTGAGCTACAACCTCGTTTTCCTCCAAAGGAGTCAGAAAGCTTCACTTTAACACAATATGCTGCAGGTGATGGCTGGCTTGGCGGCTTAGGGACCGTATATCGAAGGAATAGTGTGAAAGGAAACTACAGTCATTTATGTGTGCTGTGACTCTGAAGACTTCATGTCTCTATAGCAGGGCCGGACTGGGAAAGAAATTCAGGCCGGGAGATTTCCAATCAGTCAGGCTACTTCCACCACCGTGAGGGTGGTGTCATGTGGGATAATGCACCAAAATTTGTTTTTTTTTCCTTCCAAAAATATGTCTTTACAGTTATGTTATAGCAATTACAACACTGCTAAACTGACAGTAACTCTATTAAACACAACCATGACCACAGCTCCATACAGTCCAGTACTTTTCTCTTCTGTAATCTCTTCACTACCATCACCGATTTTTCCAGTGTTTTCCTTTTCCTATTATTTATAGAACATGTGGAATTAAAAATTATACATTATTCTGTCAGCAAATCATTTAGATGTAAGCTGGTCATAGCTAACAGTATATGCAAACACCAATGTTCATTTTATAACTTAAATTGTAGGTCAACTGCCTATCTGACCTGAAGAGGGGGTCTCAAACGTTTTCAGGCTTCCTGCAACCCACCTGAAACCTGAGGAGCTTTATTGGGCCAGACTCACCATATTTTGTGCATTAAAATTAGCATAACATTTTCATCACCACTTAAGAACAAAGGTGTAATAATTATTTGATTCTCTTCTCTCTGAATATTGTTTAGTGGTCAAGTCTAACAGTCAATATCTGAGAAGTTTGGAGGGTGGTGTGGATTTTTTTGGCCTTTCCCAAGATGCAAATAGAAAGATGCTGAGTGTGGATAAAGCCTAAGAACACCTGCATTTGTTCTAAAGTAAGGTGCTAACTATCATGAGCATTATGTGTCAAGTAAGATAATGCTAACAAACAAAGACGTATCAATAGTAGGTTACTTCTGTTAAACCCTGAGCCACTGAAATATGTGAACAAGAAATATGTGTAACAGAAACAAGTTCTGACATACTGATACATTTCAGCATTTTGTGAATGGCCACCATAGAAATGGGCAAACACAACGACAATGAAAGACAAATTAAAATTAATTTCAATTTAAACATAATACATCGACTTACCCTACTCTACAAGAACACTGTTGTTCTTAGTTTAATTGTTTTGATTTCACTTTAACTCTGCCAACATTTGATTTGGTGATGTATCTCTCTAAAACATACTGGAGACCTTTTCTGGCTGCTTCTTTCTAAAGTATCTGAAGAATCTGTTCACATATTTGAAGAACACTCATTGATTTCACTAAAACTCCATATTTCTCATTAAGAGGGGAAAGCTTGACAGGCGTAGCAACAGTAACCAAGGGGGCGTGGCTTAGCAAAGTATCACTCAACTGACAAAATGAAACAAAGTTTTCTAATATAGCCAAGCAAATCAATAACATACCAATCATTTGATATTATATTTTGGCCTTTGAAGTCTGATGATGCATTTGTGAGAAGAACCGGTCGTTTGTAAACTTACTTGAAGCAGCAGCATCATTTATTTTGGACTGTACGCTGATGGACCTGGTTAACGAAACATGTGTGTTATTTTATAACACTTTGCCCCTTCCTCCTCGAGTAACCTTTTTTCCCTTCCATCTCCCTCTCATGTCCACCTTTTCTCTTTTTTTTTTCTCCTCTTTTGCTGCCGGGTTTATCAGGGTGCTCCATAATCCTCGCTGCTTTAACTGCTCTGCAGTGCTTGTTTGCCTGTTGTCGCTATGAAGGGGCGGGCCATAAATCAACTAACCAATCGCAGCACGTTTCTTCTAAAAAGAATGTCACTTTGACCAATCCCTATCCTTCTGATTCAGAGCTCAGAGCACTTGCTTTGTGTGAGTGGCAGAGGGGGGCATGTACTAGTGCTCCTGTCCCTGGCCTGTCTGCCAAAAAGCTGACCAACTTTTATTTATTGGCCTGCCAGTCCGTGGCTGACCTGTCCAAGCAGGCCAATAAGGAGGCAGGCCACCAGGAAAAGTCCCGCCTCTCCTGATTGCCAGTCCGGGCCTGCCCTATAGTGAAGTTATTAAATTTCCTTTCACACTATTCCTCCAATACAGTAATTTGCCAACAGTCCCTAAGCCTCCGATCCAGCCATCACCTGCAGCATATTGAGATAAAGTGAAGCGGTCTGACTCGATTGGAGGAAAACGAGGTTGTAGCTCACAGTCTTTATCACATTGATTAAAATGAGGGGTCAGGTTTGGAACTACGTTGTTTTATTGATGAGTGATTGACCAGAAATATGAGTTCATTGCAATTTTTGGGTCTTTAAAGTTGCAAATTTATGACATTAAAGACGCAAAAATTTCAAGTTTTTTTAATCAAATATTCAAATATTTCAAGTTTTCATTTATTTTATTTTATTTCTTTGAGTAGCCCTAATACACAGTTGTAGTTGCTCTCCACCTTCAGAATAGTTTTCAGAGTCTAAAGTCTAAATGTAAACTGCAGGTTTAGATTTGTGTCTGACCTTCTCCATCTCTCCTCAGGGCTTCCACTTGGTGTTCTGTCACATTTGTCCTGGATTTCACTGTGACCAGCTCTGCTGCTTGAGCTGGAGAAAAGCAACATTGCAATATTATTAATATAAATAAGTAAAACATCACTGTTCCCTAACAGGTGAGCTCTGGACATTAAAACATTGATTACATTAAAACCATTAACATATTCAGATCAAGTGATAACTACATGCATTCATCCTTTAATAAACAATAAACTGTATCTTACATTTTTATCACTGTCAAATAAAAACTGAAAATAAACATAAAAATGAACGACCATGTTTTTTTAGCTTATGGAGGCATGTTGTGTTACTTTTATCAAAAAATGATAGATTCCTGACTTTGTCCATGAAATACCTTCAAAGTTTTGCTTTAGCTTCTCCATCTCTGCTCTCTGCTGGGACTCCAGTTCTCTCAGTTTGGCTTCTTGTGCTAAAAAACAGAATAAAGAAATCTTTTGTTAGTTTTTACTTGGCACCATGATCTTTTCCTGTGAGCAGCTGCAGCATGACTCCACTGTACCTTCATTCTCTCTCTGTAAGTGACTCATCGAGGCACTCAGCTCTCTCAGAATAGTTGGGATCTCTTGGAGACATATCTGTTCCTGGTTTGAAGCATCAGCTGTTTCTCTTCTCCGGCGCTCAGTTTTCTCTCCAGGAGCAGTGATGTCTTTGTCAGTGTGGCTCTGAAGCTGAGCCGTGGAGGGAGAGCAGAGGAGCAGCAGCAGGAAACACACTGTCATCTCCAGTCTCACAGTCTTCTGTGCAGTTGGTCTGTAGCTCCTGGGTTTAATAAGCCTGCAGGAGATCCGGTTTGATGACGTGAATTACACTGAACCTACAAAGATAACACAATCTTTGTTTAATTGCACAAAAAACAAGGGTGTGTGCAGATTAAACATGACTGGGTCAAAGCAGACATGGCAGCAGGTCAGGATTAAACATAACAACATCCTTTAAATGGTAAGTGTCCTGAAAATACTTAGAACGTCTTCACTGTATCCAGGAGGTGCCTGATCACACATTGTCTGGACTGTTTGAGCAAAAACTAAAACAACAACCCAGTTGCTTGGCATGGTTAGTGGGTCACCGTCAGCTGACAGCTAAATGAAGGCAGGCCTGTGATGGAGGGGATCCTGGGGGTCAGATACAAACACCCCTCTGAAGGAGCCAGCCTCATCATACAACTTCCATCTCCACATGGACATAACCAGCCATTCATGACAAATCTATTGGGACTATCTGACTTTGGTCTGTCCTGCAGTCTCTGGCAGCACCATCACACTGTTGGAGCCTCCAACACCAGGAGATGCTGATCCAGAGAGTCCTCCATCAAAGACCGACTGTAGGCCTGCATGAATTCAGTCCCATTAAATGTGACCGTGTGAAGCCAGCAGTGCAGCAGTGAACATGACTTTTGATGTTGTCAGTTAATGAACACTGTACCATGCTTGTAGTGTGCACTGATTAGTTTAATAGTCTACATCTTATAATTCAGGTGGTCTGCGCTGGTGACTTCATGATCAGGCATGTTGTGTCAAGGTGCCTCGGTCCAGGACTCCAGAGTCTTTCAGACCTCTGTAACCTATCAGCGGACTTTTTGTCCTCACAGGTGAATTCTCAGGTGTGCTATTGGGGGCGGAGCTTAAGCCTGACAGCCTTTTCTCCTCATACAGACCATCAGGGAGCACAGCAGGTGTACAGCCATGGCTGTACTGGACAAGGGTCAGAACAGAAATGACCTTTGGCCTCTTGAAGTCATGGTTTCATTGTCTCCTCCACCTGAGGGTCAGTCCAGACTGGGCGTGTTCATCCCTGAGGCCAGTGTGAGGATGGAGAGACCTCCAGAGAGCCTTCACACACAGTGCTCTAATTGCATAGACCAGGCTCAGATGCGGCATACCTGCTCTGCACTGCGCTGACGGGGTGTGTCCAGCACACTTTGTAAGTTTCCTGCAGGTGCAGCAAGGCGCATCCACCCCTCTGTGCAAGTGCCAGAGAGGGAGGAGAAAAGGTTTGAGTGGGTTCAACACAGCTGAGTGTTGTCTTCACCAATTAAATGAACACCTCGTCTTGCCTTTAAACTCGCTGTGGGCGACTGATTGGTCTGACTGATCCTCGCCATGGTGTGCTAGAAAAGAGGCAGTAACAGAGACGGTCACAGCAGCTGGGAGAGTGGAGGGGCTATCAGGGCCCAAGGGAGGCCAAAATGCACTTCACTGTGTGGGCCATCTTGTAAGACAGATGTAATCTGTTCCTGTGTCATGAATCAGAACAACATTAAAATGACAGTTACACTTAAACACAGCAGCAGACTAATCCATTCATCATGCTTGTGATCCACCTGCACTCCTGGTCTATCATCACCAAATAGCAGAACCTTTGGTGATATGTCCTCTCCTGGTATCTCCTCCCCATTCTCCTTCAATAATGTACTCCATATTTTTAGATCATGTTAAGAATAAAGACTAAAACAGAGAAATATCGGCATTAATGGGAAAACCTTAAGAAACTGTCAGATGAACGTCACTTTTCCAGCTGCCGTCAGGTTAAGTTTCCATTATGACAAACATTTTTAATCTGACATCACTGGAAAAAATCTAAATCTTGCCAAGAATACTTGTCTTATTTCTAGACAAATTACGTCTTAATGTAAGACAAAATGGCTCAGAAAGTTAAATTAAATTAAGATGTACACACTTGTGTTAAGACACTGCATCTTGAATCTCTTTATCTTAGATGATAAAACCTTGAAATCATGTAGTTTTCAGAAATATTTCAGATAAAATAAGATATTTTGACTGGTATTGAAGCTTATATGCTGTACTGTATTTGTAAGATGTAGATGGGGAGACAAATGATCTTGTTTCAAGACAGAAACTTAACTTGAATTTAGACAACACTGCTTTATTGAAACTGCAGGTCAAGAGCATTTCCCAATACACAGCGACAGCACATCAGGCACCCTCCCCCCATTTCAACCCTCTTACAACACTTGTTAGACTACATGTTAAGAGTGACATGCAACGATGTCTGTGAGATACTCAGTCATACTGCACTGGAATGTACATGACATTATCAAAGTTTACATAGTAGTATGGTGTGCAATCTACAAGATTTTCAGCATCCACAAGAACATTGGCTTGTGCAAGGTGAGGGATCTCAACCTCATAAGATAAATACTGTTCATTCCAATAAACTGTAGAGAGGTTGGCATTCAAAACAATACGCTGATGCATTTAAAATATAAATGTTTTTCACAACTGCCAACTCTCAGTATCATTGAAGACATTAGAAATAACCAAAGATTTTCCACATGTATGCTTATTTCCATGTTGTATAATCCACTGGGCAGAGACTATATGTTCAACATGTTCTAAGAATTCTTTAATCTTCCCTTCTACATCATGAACATTTTTCACCTCAGAGGCTGGGCCTTTTTCAATTTCATTAGAAAAAAAAATGTTTTTCATGCACGTTCTTACTACATTCATACAATTGATTGTGCTTCACAAGAGATTTACAAATATTCTTCAAACTACTTTTTAAAGCCCAAAAGCAATGCTTTAACTCAAAGTGCATACACATATGCCTCAGAGCAGGACCAAGTGATTTAATCTGAGAGGGAAGATGCAGCAGGTACTGCTGTTTAGGTAAAATGTTTTCATCTGGAAACAGCTGTTTTAAATGTTTGAAATGCTGCTCAATTAAAAATTTCAGCCTAGTAAGAGTTGAGAGTGCAATAATAGGTGAAAACAGAATTTTAACTATCTCCAACAACTTCAGAAGCAATTGTGTGTGAACATTTTCTCCAACTGTATCGATGAGAAATGGCAGAATCTTTAACATAACCCGCATCTGCCCTGCTGTGTGAGGATTTTTCACTGTGCTCCTCAGTCTCCTCTCCTCCTCACTCTCCTTTCTGCTCTCCTTTGCAGGGGTGTGGCCTCAGACGTGCTGCAGTTCCTCACACCTGCCCTTCATCCTCCTAATCACCACTCTCTATTGAAACCACTCCACAGATGACTGCAGTGTGGGTGTATTGCACACACTACGTTTGGTTTGTGGAACCTCTTATCCTTTAAACCTGCTTTGTGCTGGCTTTAGCCTTTTGTCCCCCGTTCATATATCACACATATATCAACTTTCAAAATCATATATATATATATATATATGATTTTGATTAAAAACAAAAAATGATTTTGATGTATAGTTAATTTCTTGCAGTCTCAGGTTCTTAACTTACTTTCCTTTCAGATAAACAGAGGACAAATATGTCCCATGGAGTCCCATGTAACCACACATGGCAGTATTTTAGTATTTTCATAGCTGTTTACCACTTAGAAAAAGCAAGTGTTTTATTCACTGCCTTACAATGGAACAATTGTTTATTCTCATTGTAAACACTAAAATGACAAATGTATTATTTTTCTCCAAACTGAAATACTAAAATTAGAGAATACATGAGTATTTGCGTTGTGATGGTGCAATCAAAAAATGTGGTTGTAATGGGACTCAATGGGACATTTTTCAATCACTAAATCAAACTCTATTTATTTACTTATCTCATATAAAATGCAGCAAAAAGTGATTTACATTGAAATACACAAGGAGATCATAGTCAGGGGATACTTTATATAATATAAAAACCCACCCATTGTCCTGTCTATATTTACCATTTTGTGTCAGTTTACCTGAAAGGGTACGAAGTTAAAAGTCTGACACTGAAATAATAGCATCAAAATCAGTTTTATTACTAGTCTTTTGGATATTTATGACTTGTCTTTTTTAAAAAAAAATCAATTATTTATTAAATGCAAAATAACTTATTTTTATGTGTTTCTATTCAAACAGTCAAATCGTGTAATCAAATGGGCAAAAAAAAACCCAGTGCCTCAAAATTAGTTTTTTCTTATCTCATGTATAGTTAAGCCTGATCTTTAAAAAAAAAAACAGGTCCCAACTGGCCAACATTTATTCTGTGTAAAACAGTTTGTTTTATGTAGATTTCTCAAAATAAATGCAGTGTCATCATGTATGCAAATTGCCATTTAAAGAGTTAAAATAAAATTAAAAAGTGTGTTATTTTTGATTAGGACTGAAGTTGATTAAATTATTTGAGTAAAAAGTACAAAAAATATTAATCTGTTGTCTTATAGAAAAACTTTAGGAGAGGACATGTTTGTTGATTTCCTCTGATATAGGGTTGTAAATTTGGCTCCAGTGAACCACTGACCAATGAAAAAGCTTGAAATTTGAAATTAAATTATATATGGAGTTACAAAACTAAAGTTATGGCCAAACATTGAGGGAAAAAACTGAAAGACTAAACATGTCCCTGTTTACCCATCAGGGTTAATAGTCTCATGCAGTTTTAATTCAGGGTCCTAATTCATCTTGTTCTGTGTGTCTTCTAAAGTTTTCATAGCTGCAAACATCACAGAGGCAATGATGAGCACTTTGTCTCCAGATGATTTTTTTCCAGGCCCAGAGAACTTTTAATGGAGTAAAGCAGTGTGGCATTTGTGTCATGATGTGTCAGAGGAGGTCAGTTTCTTAGTCATGTGACTTTCACTAACCACCATTATATATATTTTTTTTTTATAATTTCACAATTACATGATAAATGTTGCATTTTCCTCTAGTTCATTATCTTTTATGTTTCAGCGATCTGTCAAAGAAGACTCAACTTTCAGGAATTTTCCATTAATGAGCCACCAATGCAACAGACACCGAATCTCTTGGAAGAAAATCCACGAGTACACAACCCCTGAAGAGGTTGTGAAGCTGTCATTCCCTGAGTATGTGTTGCACACTGACTGCACACTTTCCTCCAGTCCCAACTGTGAGTATATCTGCTGCTGGTTGTGGTGGGGTGTGAGCATGTTGGTCAGGCAGTGTTTTTGCATGAACATGCATTTGAATGTGATTGATTATATTAGCCCGAAAATAGTTGCATTTTGTAAATAAATTCTTTAAATAGTTGAACTACTGATTGGTTGTGATGAATGATTACAATGATCAGGACTGAAGTTTTAAAATTACAAGGTTCATATTATTATTCATGTATAACTTTTCTGTCATATGAAAACACAAGAGGAACAGTAAGCCAGATTAATGACAGGATGTATCTTTGTGCCTTACAGCTGATAAGTCAGCTCATACAGACAGTCCAGATGCAGACAGTCCAGCAACTGCAGGCTATGTTAAAAAAGAAAAATCCAAACTGCCACAGTATTTCCCATCTCCTGGATTTGGAATTTACAGCCAGAAGAGCATTCATAGAGTCAGATGTAATTCGTGCGGAGGACAGACCCAAGAAGCTTCTAGAAGCATATCCCTGCTTCAGGGGCATTGGACATGTAAGTCCTTATTCACTGTGCTTAACTGGAAAACAGTACCACACACGAAGTGTGTTAGAGTTGGATCCCCACCTCCAGAGTGATTCATTTATATCTCAGTTTGGTATATACAATATTTTATAGGTGATGGATGAACTAGGATGCATTCTGGACAAGAATAACAGCACTTTCATTGATGGATTAAAAGAAGATGGCATGAGTTCTGCCACAAAGTGCAGTTTTCTGGAGTGTCCAAAAATACATCAACTTCCAATGTGAATGGACAAAGGTAAAAATTATGTTTTGTAGTCAGGATGAACATTTTGGCTTGTTGATTGTCAATTTAATGTACAAGTGTCTTGTTCTTTTTCATCTACTTCTCTTTCCTCTTTTAACCTGTCCCAGCTCAGTTCTATATTTGGCCCTGAATTGAGTCAAAAGTATGGCAGAGATGGAAGCTGATGTTGTCCTCATAGTCCAGGGCACGGCCAAGATGAGGACACTTTCCTTATCAACTGTGCACTTTAAGTGTTGAAAGTGCTTAATCTCTTTGTCTCTCTCTCACAGTGGAACAAGCTGTGAGAATTCTGCATGTGCTGCCATCACAGTTCCCCTCTGTGCCTGGTCCCCCGGAGAGGGTACGCCATACAAGTGAAATAAAACTTGAGGAACTTCCTGAGGAACTCATGTTCCTCCTTGCTGTGAAAAGTGCAGAGACGCTACAGGGGACAAAAAGTGAAGCAAGAAGACAGTCAGAGCTGTTCTGTGTGGAGTTTGCATGTTGTCCGTGCTAAGCAAGTTGATGGGTGACATTACATTTCCATGAGTGTGAGCATGAATGTTTGTGTGTCTCTCAAAGATGCCCTGTGATTGATGGGCAACCAATTCAGGGTATGCCCCGCCTGTCACTCGGTGTCTGCTTGGACAGGCTCCAGCCCCCATGACCCCAAAAGGGATAAAGAGTAAAGATAATGGATGGGTGGATATTCACTCTCTCTGTTAAATAGTGCCATGTGATAATGGAGTATTGTTTGGTTTTAAAACATTATTTACTCAGGATTTTAATACCTTGGATTATTTCAGGAAAGTAAAATAAATGATGATTCATATCAATCAGATTTAAAAATTGTACCTTCAAGTTTTTGTTTCTGCAACTCCACCTCCACCTTCTGTGACTCCAGGTCCCTTAATTTGACTTCTTGTGCTTTAAACAGAATGAAACAATCTTTTGTTGGTTTATACTTAACACCATTATATGATATGAAATATCTCAACCACAACTGAGGAAAGAAGATTCACACTTCTTTAAAATAAAACATAAACTTCAAACTCCAATGTACCTTCATTCTCTTTGTTAAATGATTCCATGTGATAATGCAACTTCTTTTAAATATGATTTTGTCATTAAAAAAAACATTTTCAGAAAAGCTTAAACAATACTAACTAATGAATCAGATATAGAAATTGTACCTTCATTTTTTTGTTTCTGTAACTCCACCTCCACCTTCTGCCTCTCGATCTCTGCTCTCTGTGACTCCAGTTTGGCTTCCTGTGCTGCAAAACAGAATGAAACAATCTTTTTTTACTTTTTTCTTGGCACCATGATCTTTTCCTGTGAGCAGGTGCAGCATGACTCCACTGTACCTTCAGTCTCTCTCTGTAAGTGACTCATCTCCACCCTCTGTTCAGCCACAGAGGCGCTCAGCTCTCTCAGAACAGCATGGATGTCTTGTAGACATATCTGTTCCTGGTTTGAAGCATCAGCTGTTTCTCCCTCAGTCTTCTCTCCAGGATCAGTAATGTGGTTGTCAGTGTGGCTCTGAAGCTGAGCCGTGGAGGAAGAGCAGAGGAGCAGCAGCAGGAAACACACTGTCATCTCCATTCTCACAGTCGTCTTCTGTGCAGTTGGTCTGTAGCTCCTGTGTTTATTCAGCCTTTAATAAAGTCTCAATCCATCAATCATTACCACAGACAACCACGTGCAGGAGATCGAATTACATAATCTGAGTTACACTGAACCTACAAAGATAAGACAGCACAGAAACAGAGCTCTGGTGCAGACTGATTCAAATATGAACCCCAGTCATTGTTTGATTTCACAAAATACAACAACAGTCAAATCTCTTCTCATTCTGTGCTTGTTGTGTTTGCTTTATTTTGGCCTTGTGTGGGAATCCTATCAAAAACTTCATTGATAATAACATGGAAATCACAAATAAATCAAAGAAAACAGAATAGTGGACTCATTTATGTTCCACTCTGAACCTGCAGAGATGTAGAGGTCAATGATTTGACCTCTGTTTGCTCTGTCTGCAGAGGTTGGATCAGAGGGTCAAAGAGAGGTGAAGGGATGACTTACTGTTGGAGGCTAACATGGAAGTTTGCATTGTGCTGTTCCCTCGACTAAAGCCTTTGGGATTACCACTGTGTTCTCACACCATTACTGATAATGAGGTCTTTGGTCAACAAAAAATAAGTCAAGTGAAAATTCAGACAAGAAGTCCTTTATATTCATTCACCTTATTACAGTTTTTCACATTGGTTTGATTGATTCCTTGAAACAGAAATAACATTCTGAAAATTTCAAGATCATTTTGGCAAAACAGTTCAGCACATCACCATAGCTCACTTGTGAAAGCTCTTATCTCTCCCAAAACTGTTCACTCATGCTTTAAAACTAAATCATTTCTCATATAAATAGCCATTGCTCTAAAAATCCATTGTCCCTTTGCCTAAGCACTGCAAGTCAAAATGTTTATCACTATAGCAGAGGACCACTGTAATATCCTCCATCTTTTGTCTGGCAGAAGACAAAAGATGACAAACAGAAGACAGAAGAAGACAAACAGAAGACAATTCTATGTAAAACTGAAAAAAGTAATGTATAGTAAGAGTAGTCTGTAGTGTGTTCTTTCAAACAGGGTGTGTGTGATGCGCCTTGTTCAGTAGTGCATGTGTGGTAGTGGTAGTGTTTGTAGCTTGTGCATGTGTCTGTGTATGCTGCACGTCGCTTCTGCTTACTGTGCTTTGCTTTCAACTACTGCCGCTGGCTAGCCCCCCTGACGGAGGTTGAAAAAGGAGCCGAGTGCGTAAGTCTCCTTCTGCTGGTATATAGTCTCTCTACCACCAAGGCTCATACAGTGCCTCCCAGTGGCCTCACACAGTAACTGGGACTTTGCAGTCCCAGGCTAAACTGTACGGGATTGGGGAGCAGCAGTGGGCCCCATAAACGCGGTGCGCAGGCCCACTGGCAAGTGGACATGCCGTCAACCATTGTCCCAGCTATGGGTAAAATAATGGGCAGATGAGGCTCCGCCGTGGTAGGTAACCCATCTAGGAGGACACTCTGAACAAAATCCACAGGCATTGCTCGTGCCTGGCTCTTCACCATATACCATCTGAAGGTGTGCAGCAAGGGCGGATGAAGGCTTTAAGCCTGAAACAACTAGAGTATGACTGTGAGGAGCTGCGCACCACAGTCATTATCAATTTATAGCTTCCATGGAGACACAAGACAACGCCAATCCTCCAGCGGCGGGAGTCCGCAGGAGCCACGCAGTGGACGGTGGTGCTGGCCCTCCCTCAGGAGGGCACTATGACGACTGGAATTCAAACCCTCTCCCCCTGGGAGGGAGGGTTCAGTCTGACCACAGCCTGCTTTGCAATGCACTGCAATTTTTACAGTTGCGCTGTAGGAGGCTCCTATGCAGTCCGGGAGCATAGGAGAGTGCACACAGACCAGGCAATTAACTATCACAGAGTGCGGTGTTGCACATTCATCAAATTATCTGCATGCCGTAATGATGCCCAGGCGGCAACAGGTGGCGTGGGACTCATGGTGAGCCCCCGAGCACGAAAGGCCCTCCGTAGGGTGCATCCTCACACCAACAGGATCCTGAGTGCCGATTTCGAGGGAAACCCAGTCACAACGGTCATGAGTGTGTACTCTCCCACCAACGTGGCACCGATTGAGGAAGTGGAAAGGTTTTACAATTATCTAAGAACAGCAATCCACCAACTGCAATGGAGAACATCTAGCTGCCCTCCTTATGGAACATAATCTACTGGCTGCCAACACCCTGTTCTGTAAGAAAATGGGCAAGAGATAGACATTCCAGGACCGAGCCACCGGTATGCGGCGTCAACTGGATTATGTACTGGTAAGGAGGAAGTGGAGGAAGTCCATATTGAACGCGGAGTCCAACAGTACGTTCGACTCAGTGGGCTCTGATCATCGTGTGGTCACTGCAAGGCTGCGCCTGAGTTTGAGGGTCCCTAAGAGCACCCCAAGGCCCCATCCCGACTGGGAGGCCTTTTGTGGGAAGCCCTGAACTCCAGGCCAACTACACAGCGGAGGTGAGAGCTCGCCTACATCTGCAGACTGGGGAGGGAGAGCCATTTGTCTCCAAGCAGTTCCTCTCTGCTATCGAAGAGGCAACCAGGAGATGGTCCTGACAAAGGGGGGACCAACCAGGTGGAGTGCAACTTTAATTTAAAAGAGACAAACTAAAGCAGGGTCTTTCTATGATCAAACTGATCCCCAAAAATACCAAAATGTGCTCTCCATCATCACATACTGTGATATATCCAAAACACCAAGAGATAACATTAGGGATGTATACCATGGACTGGTACTTTCATGTACCGGTCCACATTTGGGTCAGTATCCGAAGACCATCAAGAATCTGGAAAAACGGTACAGTTATCGGTACTTAAACGTCTCTTCAACTGTCACGTAGTTATGACACCAGCGCTGCCCGGCTCAAGCATGTCGGTGAGGGCTAAGCGCTCGAAGGTTTGGGCTCATTTAAAGCTGTGGTCTACGATTTGAAACCGCAGCCTGCCCCCCTTCCCTCACCTCTCCCCTCCGTGTTCCAAGATCCCGCCCCCAGCTCGTGACGCCTCATATAGCCTCCTCGGACAGAGCTACGAGCGACTAGCACAATATATCAGCAGCAAACTCAATCAAAAACAGCTCAGCTCAACTGAAAGTATCAAACACGACAGACATCTCCCTTATAACACACAGCAGTAGCCATTTCAACTGGACCGGCGGCAATGCGGGTCTGGCGCCGCCAGAGCGGAGCCGAGTGTGGGGGAGGATTTATCTTTCTCAGCCTGTCCTCCCCAGCTCAGCTTACGGTGCAAACGATTAGCGGCTAACAGGCTAACCCGCTCCCCTACAAGTTATTAGCCCGTACAGGCACAAACTAACCAGAGTTATTCAGCAGACATCTCACACTGTAGTAAACAAAGCCATTACCTGATCAACCAGGGGCGAAACGGCCGATGCTGAAGGTCTGACGGCCGGCTGAGGCTATTCGTTAGCCGTTAGCCCGCTAACAGGCCTCAACCCGCGGGCAGAGCTCCGTTGGGCCCCGCGGGAGAGGGAGGCGGATTCCCGGGTTCGGCGCTAGGCTTTCCCGGCTCCATGATAGTTCAGTAGCTAACGCTGCTAGCTGCTCACAGGAGGTAGAGGGGAGAAGGCGGGACCATGGGCAAGATGCTGCGTACTGCGTAGTGAGGGAGACGAGGGAGAGGGGAGAGGACAAGGGTGGTCTGCAGCCAGACTGTCTTGGGAGAGGGAGGCGGATTCCCGGGTTCGGCGCTAGGCTTTTCCGGCTCCATGATAGTTCAGTAGCTAACGCTGCTAGCTGCTCACAGGAGGTAGAGGGGAGGAGGCGGGACCATGGGCAAGATGCTGCGTACTGCGTAGTGAGGGAGACGAGGATTGGATGGACTCATGGACTAACTCACGGACCAATTAATAGTCGCAGGTTCTTAGGCTTCATTGGTCAGCTAGTATGCAGCTTTTCAGCAGATATACTGAATGGATTTTTTTCATTCTTTTTGGTCTTTATACTGTGTAGATAGGACCATAGGACCATAACAGCCTTATAAACGGTGTTATTAATATGTACAAAGCTTCCAAATCGTAGACCATAGCTTTAAGCAAAGCTAATGAAAACTCTCTTTGTCAGAGAGAAGTTGCGTCCAAGGGGGGGAATACTAGCAACATCACCAAACACTCAGAGCGCATGCATAGTATAAAGCTGAAGGAGTGCGAGCTGTTTGATTGCTAGAGCAACAGGAGTAGAGTTAGCGGCTCAGCTAACACTAAAGACTGCAGTACCGACAGTGACAGAGACTCTATTATCTATACCTCTATTACCCTGCTGAAAACAACACAGTCACATGAGGTTAAACTCTTGAAGAAACCCCGCTGCACTTGGCCGTATAGTTTGGATGGAAAGCCGACGGAACTGCTCTCTTCAGATGAATCAGAGCTAATAATGTCTGCTCGGAGCGGAAACTCTCTTTGTTTTGTGAGGTCAAGAGGGCACCGGATTTGACTGATGGTCAGGCTGCACTCACAGCGCCCTCTGTTGGATGAACAGTCCACTGCTCCAGGCGCCCTGATGTGCTGCTACACTCAATATTTTACATTTGAATATTTATTTACTATTTGATTACGGATATTTATCCCCATATTCGAACGGTTATATGACTACAGAAAATAAAGTGACAGCCCTAGTAGTTATCATTACAGCATCAGTTTTAGCAGCACAAGATATATGGGACTGTCTGTACATGCTGTCTGTTGGGTGGCATGAAGGGGTTTTGCCATCTCCTTAGCTTTCTTTTTGCCTCTGAGAAGCATTTGTAATACATTACTTTTATTCTGTTGAAGCTTTATTATTACCTTGTGGTAATAAAAAAAGGCTGAATCTTATAATATCTTGTAAAGTCTTCATTTTTCACACAAAATTATGTGTTGTAGTAAGAGTATCGATAAGTATCGATACTACTAAAGAGTATCGATATCTGTATCGGTATCGATAAAATCATAACAATGTTTGCCCATGTATGTAAAATTCAACTGAATAGAAATTTTAAGGTGGACAAATCATTTATATACAGCAAACTAAAACAGGGTTGAACGTAGATCCTGAACCCCAAAAGTGCCAAAATGTGCTCTCTAGAGCCCCCTATGGACAAACACCACTAAAATGGCTGTAACTTCCACAAGGAATGTACACTAACATTGAAATGTTAGTCTCATACAGACCCGCAATTTATGTGCTGACTCCCCTGATCTATCTCAAACAGGAAGTCGGCAATTTGCCCTTTAATATAAAATTTTAAGGGAAAAATATGCTGGACGGAAAAATGATCTCCTCCTACACCGTAAATGGTATCAGCTTGAAATGCGGAAAGATGAGAGAGGAGACATTAATGAACAAAAGTTATTAAGGGCTTCGGTGTTTCTCAAACTGTTTTTGAATGATGAGCCTTCAAACTTTGTGAATCGCAGCGAAGCCCCTCATGACTTCCCATTCAGTTAAATAGGAGAGGAAAACTCAGAAACAGACATCCTGTGTCATTTAAGCCTCTACTGACAAAACAATAACTCGCAAGGCTTTAAAAATGATATAAAACGTTCATATTTTTAGAGAGATTAGGTCAAAATTGTGGCAATGGTGAGAAAAAGTTCCTCTGCTACTGAGGCCAGTTGGGATGATGTCTCTTCCAGGCTGACAGTTGAGTGCAGGTAATCGCCCAGGATGACATCATCCTTCTGTCTTTGACTTTCAAAGCTGATGATGTGATTAAAGAGAAACAATATAATGTCTCATACAGAACCATCATAAAAACTGAGGTTCTAGACAGAGCTACAAAAACCACATGTCGATCTAACTTAGAGCAGTTTAAAGGGATGAAAAGGGATGAAACCCTCAAAATGGAGGTCAACGGAGCATGAGGTACCTGGGACAGAGCAAGGACCCATCCAACGCTGCTTGGAGCTTTAATGTTGTACTTGATTTTAGTTAAATTAATGCTCCTTTCTGTTGTAATGTCTTTATCTGATATTTCCAACTGCTGTACTGTGTATAATGGCAAGTGAAACAATCAAACTTCCCCTTGGGGATTAATAAAGTATTTCTAATTCTGTTGGATATGATGGATAATCTGGGCTCCATGTCTCTACCATCAGTGTAAATATCACCTCAATATGATCCAAATTGATGTAATAAACATTGAACTTTATATGGGAAATCACATTGACGACATTCAATAGTTCATATAAAGCTTTATAGCTTCATCATCACTGAACTTTAATCAGCCAGTTTAAAGAAATTTGTGCAATATGTGCAGAGTCAAACAAGATATTTTGATTTCCTCACGTTATTTCATATTTAAAATTTAAAAAAAATTGTTCCTATCGACACTTAAATCTCCTATTGATTCACGACTGAGGACTGAAAGGCAGATGTGAGAAATAATCTATATATTCAATAAAAAAAATGTTTTTTATTTAAGGAATTTTACTTAAAAGAGAAGAAAAATAAAAGAGAAAAAGAATGTTACTTTAGTGTTTTTTGCAGCTTTCTTCTCACAGTACATCTATTTAAAAAGTTGTTTAAGGACAAGATACAGAAGGATTCTTTTTACGGGTTAATAATTAATTTCCCAGAGGTTTAATACTTGTTTGCTTGTTATTGTACTTTATATTTCCTCTCTGTTGTAAAGTTAAACAAATACTAAAGGATAAAGTATAAAACCATAAAATGTTCTGCCTATAATTCAAATATTCATTGTTGTGTTTTGGGACCAATCAGTATGTTTTTTCCACCAAATACCGATATTGGCATCAGGCTGAAAAAATCCATATCTGTCCTAATCCAAATATTCAGTGTTGTGTTCATGCAGGTAATAACCTCCATGTCTGCACTCTTTACAGTTTAAATAACTGATTATTTTCACGCTGTTGGAGGGTTCGACTCTGACAGCTATGATAAAAATAATCTTTATCTGAAGACTCAGAGCCTCTGTGTCCTGCCGCGAGGAAAAAAAAAAGACATTTTTCCATCCTGGATGCAGCTGGGAATGGAGCAGCAGCCTCTCTGTAAATGTTTGACCGTCAGACTTTTGATAAAACAGACGGGCAGTGGTGGCGGCATCACCTCAGGGTGCTGTTGAAGGCGCCCAGCTCGTTGGCATGTTCACACTCTGTCATGTCCGACATGGTGTTCACCACTTGGGAGAACTGCAGAGAGAGAACCACAGAGTCAGTGGGTGAAACCACCATCTTATTTCCTTTTTTAAATTTAGTTCTAATTAATCTTTCTCATCAACCACAATCCATAATTAGAGATTTCTTTTTTTTTCCCAGATAGTAATCCATCACAAAAGTAAGACACAAACAAAACTCCAAAGAATATACATAAACCCAATATTACTCTTATTTTCTTACTTTTTTTTTTCTTTGTGAAAGTGGAACAGTACGAAAGAGTATTAGGGCCATTTTAGATGTAAAAAATCATTTTCTGCAAGTCAAAATAAAAGTCAAAATGACAAAAATAATGTTGAAATACAATTTAGTGATAATAGTCAAAGTTATGAGATTAAAGTTAAATGCTGAGAAAAAAGTTGAAAGTTGAGAATAAAATCAACATACAGTTTTTTTTCTTTATTCTTGTCATTTCAACTTTAATCTAGAAATTTAAGCTTTAATCTCAACTTTTCCAAAACCATTTTCTCCATCCAACATGGCCCTGATACTCTTCTGTTGTTATGTCAAAAAAACTGTCTTTGGATTTCTGGTCTAGTGTTTGGTTTTGGAGAACGAGACGTGACATCTTTTTTTCTTTTCCCAGATATTAACCCATCACAAAAGTAAGATACAAACCAAAACTCCAAAGAATAAACATATACACAGTAATACTCATATTTTACTGGAGTGTTTTCAGACAGGCAGCCTCCTACAATGACACCATAGACCTCCAGGAGTACACAGAGACCGTCACTGCCTACATGAAGAAATGTATGGACGATGTCACAGTCTCCAGAACCATCTCCACTCGAGCCAATCAGAAACCATGGCTGAGAGGGAAAGTCCACAGGCTCCTGAGGGCTGGGGATGCAGCGGGCCTAAGGACAGCTAGGGTAACCTGTCACAAGGTATCAGAGAGGCCAAGAGACAGTTCTCAAAAAAACACATTCTCAACCTTGCGGTCCCAATTGGGGTCGCGAGATGATTTCTGGGGGTCGCCAAATCATTTAGGAAAAATATAAATGCTCAAAATTAATGTGGCGCCCGACCGGACGTTAAAGGACAATAAGTGATTGGTCTCAAACAGGCATTTTATTACTTAAAATCAATTACTGATTTGTATATCCGACATACGTTTTATCGATTGGGTGTTGTTTCAGCACCACGGACAGCGAATTTTCATTGCGTTCCGGGGGGAGGGGGGTCGCGGACAGTACTGAACGTTAAATTGGGGTTCGCGACTTTGAAAGGTTGAGAGCCACTGCTCTAAAAGGATCGCCGACCACTTCAGTGACATCAGAGACACCAGGAACCTGTGGCGAGGGATCCAGACCATCACAGACTATAAGCCCTCTCCGCAGACCTGTGACAACTCCACCTCTCTGCTGAATCAGCTTAATGACTTCTTTGCCCACTTTGAGGCCGACAACAACCCCCCAGCACAGAAAACCCAACCTCCTCCTGACGACCAGGTGTTGATGCTACCTTCAGATAGTGTAAGGAGATCCCTCAGAGAGACCAATGCACGAAAAGCCCCAGGTCCTGACAACATTCCTGGTCGTGTCCTGAGAGACTATGCTGAGGAGCTCACCCATGTTTTCACTGACATCTTCAACATCTCGCTGAGCCAGGCTGTTGTCCCCACATGCCTCAAAGCCACCACCATCATCCCGTTAAGAAGTCGTCTCCTTCCCACTACAATGACTACCGCCCGGTCACACTCACTCCCATCCTCATGAAGTGCTTCGAGGGGCTAGTCATGTAGCACATCAAGTCTGCTCTCCCATCCACCCTGGACCCCTACCAGTTTGCATATCGGTCCAACAGCTCGACCAATGACGCCATCTCCACTGCCCTTACCCACCTGGAGACCAAAAACTCTCACGTCAGAATGCTGTTCATCGACTTCAGCTCAGCATTCAACACAATCATCCCCCAGCAGCTCATCTACAAACTGGACCGGCTGGGACTCAACACCACCCTGAGCAACTGGCTGCTGGACTTTCTGACAGGGAGACCACTGGCAGGAAGACCACGGGCAGTTCGGGTCCGCAACAACCCCTCAAGCACCATCATATTGAACATGGGGCCCCGTGAGGGATGTGTGTTGAGTCCCTCCTCTTCACTTTCACTCTTCTGACCCACGACTGCCCACCCACATCCAGGTCCAACCTCTTCATTAAGTTTGCCGATGACACCACTGTGGTGGGTCTCATCAACAACGGCGATGGGACAATCTACAGGAGTGAAATGAGCCACCTGGCTCGTGGTGCCAGGACAACAATCTTCACCTGAACGTGCAGAAGACAAAGGAGATTGTTGTGGACTTCAGGAGAGAAACACGCCCAGCATACTCCACTAACTATCAACAGTGCTGTCATGGAGAGGGTGAGCAGCACCAAGTTCCTGAGTGTGCACATCTCTGAGGACCTTTCCTGAAACATCAACACTACATCTCTGGCTAAAAAAGCTCAACAGTGGCTCTACTTCCTCCGAAAACTGAGAAGAGCTAGAGCCCTGACCCCCATCATGACCATCTTCTACAGAGGCACCATTGAGAGCATCCTGACCAGCTGCATCACCGTGTGGTACTGTACAGCACCTGCACCGTGTCCTGCTACAAGACCTTGCAGGTCATCATGAGAGCAGCTGAGAAGATCATTGGTATCTCTTTCCCCTTCCTCCCCTCCATGTACAACACCCGCCTCACCCGCACAGCAACCAGGATTGCAGGCGACCCCACCCACCCACTCTACCCACAGCCTCATCAGCCCGCTGCCGTCGGCTAGGAGACTGCAGAGTCTCGGGGCCAGAACCAGCAGGCTCATGGACAGCTTCTTCCTCCAGGCAGTCAGGATGCTCAACTCCCTCCCTGCTCTGCACCCCACCACTGACCTCAGGACTGCACCGCTCACTTTCCCCTGCTCATTTGCACCCTTGAACATGGCTGCACCTTAATAACTTTTTTTAATGCCAATGATGCAAGCTCCTAAATAACTCTTTTTTATCTTTACTGTTACCTCAACATACATACATTTACAAATTTGTATTCTGTTCATAGTAACTTTATTCTATTTATTACTTTACATATTATTAGGCTATTAAACTTTTTATACTATAGTTTATTTTCTTTATTCTTGTATTCAATATTGCCTTTTGCACCGTGGGTCTGAGAGGACTGAAATTTCATCTGTGCTGTATGTCAAGCATGTATAGCATATTTGACAAAAAAGCTGACTTTGACTTTGATATTTTGTTTATATTTTTCAGTATGGAAGAGTATTAGGGTTATTTTAGATTTAAAAAATAATCACTTTAGGCAGGTTGATATTAAAGTCAAATTGACAAGACTAATGTCCGAGATTTTGAGCTAAAAGATGATGAGACAAAAGTGTAAAGTAAACAGATATTTGAAATAAATGTATCCCCTTTAGCTTGCAGCAGCATTTCCAACTACCAGGAGTTAAATTCATTTAATATATTTTCTGCTTTTTTATATAATCTCTGCCGAATGTTTGATTTGTTCAATTGTTGGATGTTAATGTTAAAATCAAAATCAATAAATATATGCTTAAAAAAAGATATTGAAGGCAAAAGACTAAAACTAAATCAAACAGTGGTGTGTGAGGCTTCATGCTGAGGTGACCACGTTGGTCACTGAGACGAGAGCAGATGTCCGAGATCTCAGGCCGTTCAGGACAAACATCGAGCTGAGAGCAGCAAACACGATCAGAAACTATCAGACGTGATAAGACGACTCTGTTTGTTTGTTTAATGGATCAGCTGATGAGACAGAGAGTTCTGGAAAAATCAGTTTGTTGACAGTATTTTTTTAAACTTTCCTCAGCCTCTTAAACTTTTTCTAACTTCTTTTATTTTCATTTGATTTCACAAATATTTTCACCAATATTCAGATACAAATGTTCACTTATGCTCCACAGTCTGCTCTCCTGTCTGTTTACACAGAAGGGTAATGAAACACAGAGGCATGGGAAATGTAAAAACATGCAGATGTGAAAAGAATGTCCCCCAAAAGTAAAAAAAAAAATAGTTAAAAAAATAGAAATACGTGTACTCATGTAAACACAAATTTATAACCATCAATACAAAAACAGTAGGACTGGGATGATCCTCTTTCCTCCTGATTCGATTTTTTATGATTTTTTTAAGTGCCAATTCGATTTAAATCGCGATTCTACAATATTGCAGATTTTGCAATCTATAGTAAAGAAAACACCAGCAAAAAAGATTAACAATGATAATCAATCAATCAAACTTTATTTATACAGTGCTTTTTATGCAAAAAAAAAAACAGAAATACAATAAACTAACAATAAGTGACATAAAAAGTAGAAAGTTGCATACAAATGAAAATAAAAAGACCCCGTCCACCCTCACAATCCACATCTGACGCACACACAAAATTAATCAAACACAAAAAGACATAAAAAAGGACATTTTAAAACAGAAAACAGAATTAAAGAACTGAGGGAGGCTGAGGAAACACAGGAGTTAACACTTAACTTCTTACTAAAAATCAAAAGAAATTTAATTTAAAAATACTATAGGGAAAGGAAGGTAAATAAATAACTTAATCAATATAATCAAGTATTAATAAATAATAAGGTAAAATTAGATAACCTAAAACCAGATGTGTCATAAAAGCAGCTAAAAGTGGGATGGTAAATAGAAAAGCAGTTAACAGAATAAATTTCCAAATAATAAATCTGAACTAGAATGTAGAAATAAAACAGAATACACAGACTACAGACTATATCAGGAAAAATACACATCACATGTAAATCTGTTTTTAGGATTTATTCAGCAATATATTTTAACCAACTGTTTATACCCTCTCTTCAAAAGACTGGACTGCATTTAAAAGTGGATTATTAACACAGACTAAAATGAAGCATTTATATTTGGAATAAATGACTTTTGAACACAAAATTAGATTTAAACATCGTCAAACAAAAAATCCGGATACTTATGTGAATTGATTTTTTCTCCCAGCCCTAATAAACAGTGACAAGTTAAATGTACCTTTTCACAAACCTTGTTTTTCCACTTGGAAATATAAGGAATGCTAAAGATTTGTGACAAATGTGACCCTGTTCACCCTCTGTTTTCCTGGCGCCACAGTCTCTGACATAACGGAGAAAATCCCAGACCTCCTCACCTCTCACCTGCAAGTAAACAGGGTCGTCATTCACGTGGGCACCAACGACACCTCCAGACAACAGTCCGAGCTTTTAAAACGTGACTTCACACAGCTTTTTAACTCCAGCAGCACCAGCTGAGTGTTGTTATCTCTGGCCCCACCCCCACCTGTGGCAGGGGCATTGGCCGCTTCAGCAGGCTACTCAGCCTGAACACCTGGCTCTCCTCAGCCTGCAGCACCCACAGAGTGGGCTTTGTAGACAACTTTGATGGGTTTTGGGAGAGGAGACACCTTTTTAGCACAGATGGCCTCCACCTGAACAGAGCTGGGGCCCGCGTGCTGTCTGCCAACCTGGCTTATGGTTTACAACACTCACTCCCTCACTGTCATCCCATCACTCCAAACATACACAGACTGAACTGTCCACCCCTGAATGATGTCCCCCGGTCCCACTTCCTATGTTTTTTGTTCCACCTCTGACACTCACAATACTGGACTTGGGCCCCTGTTTTCACCAACCACTCATCAATCCCTGTTATTATCACTCACTGTCACATAACTAGAGTCCATCATGTTCACCCGTGAACTTCAATAACCTCAGGCCTCTCCCAAAACATCAACAACCCACCAGTACTGTCTGTAATTCACCTGTCACCATCAACATGGCACTTTTAAATGTCCGTTCCTTTTAAGAAAATCTTTTATTATTATAGACTGTAACCAAAACGTGGCTGGGTACAGATGCACCAGTTATTCTCACTGAGGCCTCCCCACCAAATTTTAACTTTACATTCTCCATGAGAAGTGACAGAAAAGGTGGTGGTACTGCATCAATAGTGAATAATTCACTAAAAACTAAAGAAATAAAATTTAATCAGTACACCACCCTTGAACATCATGCAATTGTTTTTAACAGTCCTTAAATCCTCTGCATCACTGTTTACAGACCACCAAAGCATGATGCTGCTTTTATCACTGAATTTTCTGAGTTTTTATCCATAATCCATGCCACTTACAATTTTATCATTATATCTGGTGATTTTAACATACTCATTGACAATCCTTCTGATTCCATAGCAAAAGAGTTTTCAAATTTACTTAGCTACTTAGATTTTAAACAGCATGTTGCACAGTCAAGTCACGAAAGAGGAAACATATTAGATTTAGTCCTTAGTTATGGTCTATCAGCCAGTGTGTCCTCTGTTGTTGACTTGGCTGTGTCAGACCATTACTGTGTGTTTTTTAATATCACCAGTTTTATTCAACGGGAGACCTCGGTGCGAACTGTCAGGAAGCGCTATTTTACCTCAGAATTGTCTGCAAATTTTATTGATATCTTAGGTAAACATCCTCCAGCTCCTACACCTGCATCCTGTGATTTCATTGTTGAACATTTTATTAATAAACTACAAACCACACTTGACCTCGTAGCTCCACTAACAACGAAGAAGGTACTGCCAAAGCGCACACCTCAGTGGAGAAACAAGGAAATTAAAAAATTAAAAAGAAATTGCAGAGTAGCTGAGAGGAGATGGAGAAAAAACAAGATAACTGTGAATCATCAAATATACTGTGAGCAACTAAAAACATACAACATTGCTCTCAGAAACGCAAGAACCACATATTTCACCAACATTATAACTGATCATAAGAACAACCCAAAATCCTTGTTAACACCATTGATCTTTTAATTAACCCTGTTTTAAACAGAAACCAAATCACTCCTTCAGACTCTCTTTGTGAAGGCTTTGCAGACCACTTCAGGGGTAAAATAGATTTTATAAGATCTTCTCTTTTATCTAATCAAAATACTGTTTTTAATACCTTAGAAAGCTTGTTTTTACCTGAGGAAACACTGGACAGTTTTGCACTGGTTGATGCTGAAATGCTTGGTAGAGTTTTCTCCCAAGTAAAACCAACAACCTGTCTTTAGATCCAATTCCAACATCACTTTTTAAATCACTTTATGGTTTCCTTGAAGTTGAGCTTTTAGATATGGTGAATTGTTCTCTTCAGACGGGCTGTTTCCCTGCTGCCCTTAAAACGGCAGTGGTGAGACCCCTTCTGAAGAAGAACAATTTGGATCCTAATGTTTTTAATAACTACAGGCCAGTGTCCAACTTACCGTTTTTAAGCAAAATTTTAGAAAAACTTGTTTTTATTCAGTTGAATGATTTTTTAAATAAATGTTCCATTCTTAAGAAATTTCAATCTGGATTTAGGAAGAACCACAGTACAGAGACTACCCTACTAAAAATTGTAGGTTCTTTTACACAGACTAAGACACCTTGTCGGCCTCTCTGGTACTGCTTTTCAGTGGTTCAGTTCCTATCTCACAGATAGAAAATTTCTGGTAAGCCTGGACACATGCTCCTTAAGGGCCCATGAAGTGAAATGTGGTGTTCCCCAAGGCTCAATTTTAGGCCCCGTAATTTTTAATGTGTACATGCTCCCACTGGGAGATGTCATCAGGAGGCATGGTATCATGTTCCACAGTTATGCTGATGATACACAGCTGTACATATCCATGTCTCCTGATGACACAGGGCCCATTGATGCCCTTTTTAATTGTATTTTAGACATTAAATCCTGGATGGCAGGAAACTTCCTACAGCTCAGCAGGGCAAAACTGAAGTTTTAATTATTGATCCTAAGGCTCAGGGAGAGAAACTTTTATCAAAACTCCAAACCCTGTCTTTAACTCCATCCAATCAGGTGAAGAATCTGGGCGTCATTTTTGACTCTGAGCTCAATTTTATTCCACATATTAAAAATGTCACAAAAACAGGGTTTCATCACTTAAAGAACATTGCCAGAGTCCGCCCGTTTCTCTCCCGGGCTAACACAGAGACGCTAATGCATGCTTTTATCTCCAGTCATATTGATTATTGTAACGCCCTGCTTTCTGGTCTTCCAAAAAGAAACATCTCGAGCTTACAGCTATTACAGAACTCAGCAGCACGTGTGCTGACAAAGACCAGAAGGCGGGCACACTTTACACCGGTTTTAAAACCACTGCATTGGCTCCCTGTGTGTTTTAGGATTGGTTTTAAGGTCCTTTCAATGGTTTTTAAATGCCTTAGGGGTCTTGGACCTTCTTATCTTTCAGAACTACTTTTACCATATGAACCCTCGACACTACCATATGATCCTCTGACACTGGCCTCTTAATAATTCCTAAGCTCAAACACAGACTTACGGTGAGGCTTCTTTCCAACATTATGGCCCCGTCTGTGGAACAGCCTGCCAGAGGACTTCAGGGCTGCAGAGAATGTTCATATTTTTAAAAGTAGGCTCAAGACCCACCTTTTTAATTTAGCTTTTAACTAATCCTATATTTGTATCTGTTATTTTTATCTATATATTTATTTTATTTATTTATATAATCTCACCTTTTTACTTGTTATTCTTATTCTATGACTATTTATTTCATTTACTAGTGTTTTATTTATTTATTTTATTCATTTAATGATTCTTAGCCTATGCAGTTTTATGTTTTTATTCCATACTTCCAGTGTTTCCTCAGCAGGGGGCTGCCTGCACTGGGGGCTGCTGTTGACTCTGGCTGGGATGTCTCTGTCATTGATGGGCATCATCTTGGACAGGTGGGGGGTCTGCAGCACTGCCTTGCTGCAGTGGGCCCCTCGCTGGTCCTGTAGCGAGGCACGTCCGGGTGGAGGCGTCCCGGCTCTGGACCGTGGGTGCCGCCCAGTGCAGTCAGCCTCCTGGCGTTTCCTGACCTGGCTTTCCTGTACTCAGCCACACGATTTTAAAATCACACATTGTAAAACATGTTATGTGTATGCGTGTGTATGTGTGTGTGTGTGTGTGTGTGGGGGGGGGGGGGGGGGGGGGGGGGGGGGGGGGGGGGGGGGGGGGGGGGGGGGGGGGTGCGTTGGGGTCGAGTTGGAGTGGGGGGTGGAGGGGGATGGGGGAGTGTTTTTAACATATAGCACTTTGTGCTGCATTCTTAATGTGTGAAAAGTGCTTTATAAATAAAATTTGATTTTGTTTTGATTTGATTTGATTTGGTAACATTTCTGAGAAATTTGAGTCAGGAACATGTTGAGTGTTGGAGGTGATTTATTTTTCCAAAGGAGGAGTATGAATTTTTCTTGGCAAAGTTTGTTCTCATAATTAACTGTCTGCATTTGTTTGAGTCCAAGTGGTGATTTCTCACATAATTTAAAAGGTATACACATAGGGAAAGATCAAATTCAAGCTTCAAACTGATTTTGTGAATGAGTGAATCTTCTTCCAGAAACGTCAGAGTTGATGACAACGTCAAAACATCTGCAAAAAGGTTCCTTCCTTGATTTTGCACCTTGGACAATTTGGAGAATTAAATTTTAATTGAAAAGAGCTATCTGGTCAATAAATTCAACCTTTGATTAAGGCTGCATGACTGACCAAGGTAAGTTTTATCAGTCTGTTTCCTGGGTATAAAAGACACAAGCAGAAACAAGAAATCAAGCTTTTTTTCCTTTTTCCCGTTTTGTGTAAAAAACAAAAAACAGGAAACGGCCCATCTTTTGGCTTTTTTTTTGTTTGTTTGTTTGTTTTCATACAAAAAATGAAAATTCCACTCCAAGTTTCATTTTGTTGGTAGGCGTCAGCAGCCAATATAAGAAAAAATTAAATAAAATGTATACATATATATATATATATATAAAGAAAATTAAATGAAAACATTGCTTCATTATATGAGGCAATCTTGCTTGATATGGATTGGTCTGTGATGAATGTGACGAGCAGAACGATTGTCCAATCACAAGCTTGTATTTTTTTTTAAACGTTCTGCCCCTGAAATCAAATTAAAAAGGGAACTACCCAGATGGACTTGTAGAATGTTTCTGTGGCAGATATATGGAGCTGTCCATCTGGCTTGTCAGGTTAGGATTTCTGTAAAACAGACCCAACATTTTCAGGGGCTGCATTTACAGCTGTAGGGAATCACTGGAAAGAAAGATACTTTTCTGACTACAACTAAAACCCATTCACATTTTTTGAACTTGATAATGTTCTGGGGGCTGTGGAGGGTCTGATGAGGCCTCAAGGCCACCAGTGGATGATCACTGATGTCCAGTATGAGGACAGATTTGTCAAACCAGGTACATTCTGGGGTGACTGTCCTATTTATGGAAATGTATAAAAGATTTCCCTTAGCTGATGTAAGAAGTGGAAAGAAACAGTTCTGTTTGACACTTTCAGATAAAACAGAGTGAGGAGTCAGCTCTTACTGCTCTATTCTGAGAAACAATGATCATCTCAACAGTCAACATCAAATCTCAAAAAGATTAACCAGTTAAATTTGTTTAATGAAATATCGTGGCAGTTTGGACCTCAGATTAAAGAAAATAAATTTTATGCATAAAAAGTGGAAAAATGTTAGAAAATTTCAGTAATAGTGAGAGCCCTGAGAGATCACAGATACATTAATCTTAAAGTGTTTCTCATCATAACATTCATGTTAGTTGTTTTCCAGATAACTCAAGTCAGAGGTTCATCATAGGAAAATCCTCATGTCTGTGCCAAGATGCATCAATACATGAAGATCCTGAGAGAACAGCTAATGTGTGCTTGTTACAGCACAACAGAGTAAAACAAAATATATATCTTAAGGCCTCTGAACACTGAAGACACACTTGCCACATTTTTACCTGATTTATACACCGTCCACTGAATACAGCTCTGAGACCCACTTTTGGGCCTCGACCCACAGGTTGAGAATCGCAGCACTAGTAGACTGCATTTGGAGCTTGATCCTTTACAGATTGCTCTTATATCATGGATAATCAGTGATGCAGAAAATCTCAGGATAAATTTAGAAAAAAATGAAAAATTAAGTTAAAAAAAGTGCTGGACTGCTCAGGAGTGCTGAGTTTTATTTAACCAAAAGGCGGACTCATACTTTTTAAATTGCTGTGTTCTCTAAAAACCGTGTACGTGGGCCAACGAGACACCGTTTTACCTATAACAACACACCAGATGACTGATGATCACTCACTGTCCCTGCGTCTTTGCGCTCACCGGCTCTCCGATCTTCAAGGAGTTTCACCGCGCCTAAGAGCGTCTTCTTCAGTGGCTCAGTCATTTGTGCAGTTCTACTGTATTTCTGAAGTGAAAATATCCGGGGCTACTGAAAAAACGTTCGGGGCTAAAGCCCGAATGCTAAGCCAAACAACGCCACTGATGCCCACTATCTGTAAGTTACATACAGTAAGTAGGAGGCTTTCGTTGGCATGTGCAGCATCTATGCTCAGCCAGCAGAGGTCGTACTGCACCATCAACTTTCTAGGATGTTCAAATGGTGCCTCTGTGTTAAGGTTGAAGGACGAAGCTGCTTTTTATTCTGTCCAACAGTGTTCAGTTGGTGAGACAAAAATCCAACTTCCTTTGCAATATGACTGCAAAATGTGATGCCAAACCTTGGAGACTACTCTTACTGTAAATGACTTTTTTCAGTTTTATATACAATTGTCTTCTGTTACCCAGACAAAAAATGAAGGATATTACAGTGGTCCTGTGCTATAGTGATAAACATTTTGACTTGCAGTGCTTAGGCAATGCCAAAGGGACAATGGATTTTTTGAGCACTGACTATTTATTTGAGAAAGGATTTAGTTTTAAAGCATGAGTGAACAGTTTTGGGAGAGATAAGAGGTTTCACAAGTGAGCTATGGTGATGTGCTGAACTGTTTAACCAAAATGACCTTAAAATTTTCAGAATGTAATTTCTGTTTCAAGAAATCAACCAAATCAAAAAAACTGTAATAAGGTGAATGAATATAAAGGTCTTCTTGTCTGAATTTTCTCTTGACTTATTTTTTGTTGACCAAAGACCTTATTATCAGTACTGATGTGAAAACACAGTGGTAATCCCAAAGGCTTTTAGTCAAAGGAACGGCACAATGCAAACTTCCATGTTAGCCTCCAACAGTAAGTCATCCCTTCACCTCTCTTTGACCCTCTGATCCAACCTCTGCAGACAGAGCAAACAGAGGTCAAATCATTGACCTCTACATCTCTGCAGGTTCAGAGTGGAACATAAATGAGTCCACTATTCTGTTTTCTTTGATTTATTTGTGATTTCCATGTTATTATCAATGAAGTTTTTGATAGGATTCCCACACAAGGCCAAAATAAAGCAAACACAACAAGGTGAGCAGAGAATGAGAAGAGATTTGACTGTTGTTGTATTTTGTGAAATCAAACAATGACTGGGGTTCATATTTGAATCAGTCTGCACCAGAGCTCTGTTTCTGTGCTGTGTCATCTTTGTAGGTTCAATGTAACTCAGATTATGTAATTCGATCTCCTGCACGTGGTTGTTTGTGGTAATGATTGATGGATCTTAGACTTTATTAAAGGCTGAATAAACACAGGAGCTACAGACCAACTGCACAGAAGACGACTGTGAGAATGGAGATGACAGTGTGTTTCCTGCTGCTGCTCCTCTGCTCTTCCTCCACGGCTCAGCTTCAGAGCCACACTGACAACCACATTACTGATCCTGGAGAGAAAACTGAGGGAGAAACAACTAATGCTTCAAACCAGGAACAGACGTGTCTACAAGACATCCATGCTGTTCTGAGAGAGCTGATTGCCTCTGTGGCTGAACAGAGGGTGGAGATGAGTCACTTACAGAGAGAGAATGAAGGTACAGTGGAGTCATGCTGCACCTGCTCCCAGGAAAAGATCATGATGCTAAGTAAAAACAAAAGATTTTTTCGTTCTGTTTTTAGCTCAAGAAGCCAAACTGGAGTCACAGAGAGCAGAGATGGAGAGGCAGAAGGTGGAGGTGGAGTTGCAGAAACAAAAAAATGAAGGTACATTTTCTATATCTGATTCATTAGTTAGTAATGTTTAAGCTTTTCTGCAAATGTTTTTTTCAAATGAAAACTTAACAATATTAAGAAGAAGTTCCATTATCACATGGCATCATTTAACAGAGACAGTGAAGGTACAGTGGAGTTTGAAGTTTATGTGTTATTTTAAAGAAGTGTGAAGCTTCTTTCCTCAGTTGTGGTTGAGATATTTTATATCATATAATGTGTTAAGTAAAAACTAAAAAAAGATTGTTTCATTCTGTTTATAGCACAAGAAGTCAAATTAAGGGACCTGGAGTCACAGAAGGTGGATGTGGAGTTGCAGAAACAAAAACTTGAAGGTACAATTTTCAATTCTGATTGATTTGAGTCATCATTTATTTTACTTACCTGAACTGATCCAAAGTATTAAAATCCTAAGTAAATAATTTTTAAAACCAAATAATACTCCATTATCACATGGCATCATTTAACAGAGAGAATGAAGCTACAGTGGAGTCATGCTGCAGCTGCTCACAGGAAAAGTTTCTGCATCAACAGTGAAGTTTGTACGGAGCCCCTAAGGTGCCACGGAGAAAAACATATATTAATTGTGTGTACAAGATACTAAAATGTGCACATGATTTATCTTAAATGTGTGCACGTTTGAGATAAAACGTGCAGTCCATTTAATAATACAATTAAGCAGCAACAGACAGCCGGGATCATCAGTAGATGGCGCTAATGCCCAATAATATATTGTCATCAGCTGCTGTTACAAACCAAGAAGAAGAAGACAGCCGGGCTTGATTGAAGCATCCCAGTAACCAGCCAACGTTAGCTGTGTCTGTGAATGTAGGAGTGCAGGGTCTGTACAGTCCCTTAGGCTATTAATCACTTCCTTTATATAAAAGCTGCACAACTTTCAAGACTAGAGCAAAGCTCGTGTTTTGCTGCCACCGCTGAATAAGGCTTCGGTCAAACCAGCCTCCATTTTGACATCCTGTGTCAACCTCGCCGCCACTCAATTTGGTGGTGTCCGTAAACGCATGGTATTACGGTAATGCAGTGCCAGAACAGATTTCAAAATAAAAGCTGTCTGCACGATCTCATGATTTCAATGGGTCTGTCTTTTAACTGATGGATGAACGATTCTTCTGTGAGTATCATTAGTCCAACTTAAATATAAACACAGGAGCTGGAGTGTCTGGTGGGAAATAAAAGCCCACATAATAGTCAAATATTTAAAATACTTTCCTCAAATTCAGATTAAAATTAAGAGGAAGCGACCTGTTTCCACAGACTCATTTCACTTAAGACTGACAGTACTCAACTCCACAGAGTAACTCATTTAATTACCGGAAGGAAGGAAGAAGGAACATGAGACGTTGTTGTCAACCTGTCATTGCAGTAAATGTTGGAAACATCTGATACTGACTTTATCAGTTTTGGTTATTTGGGGCTATCTTTGTTATTGTCTAAACTGCTGGGGTAAAAATATTAAACTAAAGAAAATGGTGTTTCTTCTCATTCATTAAAAGCAATATTAAAGGAAACTATTATTTCATCAGAATTCAGACCATATAGGCATAGCACTCATGTAAATAACAGTATCCCTTACTTCTTGTGAGTAGTGTATGCGTAATGTAACAATACCACCTTCCCCTCATATTTCCATATTTGGTGTCCCTCCCCCAGAGATATCTATCCAAAGGTATAAGCAAAGGCTGGAGCTTTTGCCTCATTAATATCACAAAGACTCATTCTTCTGCAGTGGAAGTCTGATAAAGCTCCCTCATTCAACAGCTAGATTGAAGAAATGCTTTCCTTAATACAACTAGAAAAACTGAGACATAGTTGAGCCAACTGTCCTGAGAAAAACAACGCCATTTAGTCACCTTTCATTGAACACATTAAAAGCCTGAGTCCATCATGATGCTCTCATTTTGGATTAGGTAATGTCATTGATAATCTTTTGTTAAAATGTTTGTGTAAAGTAGGAATTCTTATATATATATATATATATATATATATATATATATATATATATATATATATATATATATATATATATATATATATAATTTCTGATATTTATGTATGTCCTTTTAGTTTTTTTTCATGGGTATTTTCTTGATAATCTTAAAATCTATGTTTTTTAGCAGTTATTGTTTTGCATTTACTTTAAAAACTATTATGTTTTTATCTGTGTGTTGTTTGTCCTTTTTTGTTCTTGTCATTTTCATTTCTAGGTTCAGGGTGGGTGGGTTATGGTATGTTTGGATTTAGGGTATAAATGTTCCTGTTTGATAAAAGAAAAACTATAAATAAAGTATTAAAAAAATAATGCACCTGACGGTTAACTGTATGTACTTTAAATGATTCAGAAGAACAACTGAAAGTTTACAAATGATAAGTCATAGTAAATACTCTCACAAACTTTGAAAGTACATTTAAAAATCATGTATATATTTGTGTGCACAGTTTAGAGACAAATCTCTCCCCATACATTTGATGTAAAACTTTTTTCAGCAAAGCCAAACTGGAGTCACAGAGAGCAGAGGTGGGAGGCAGAAGGTGGAGGTGGAGGAGCTAAAGCAAAACCTTGAAGGTATTTCATACACAACAGCAGGAATCTATAACTTTAATTAAAGTGACACAATATACCTCCATAAGCTGATAGTTGTAAGAATGTAAGATACAGTTTATTTTTTTCACAAAGGAACGAATACATGTCATGATCACTTGATCTGAATATGTTAACAGTTTTACTATAATAGTTTTTTTTAATGTCCAGAGTACACCTCTTTAGAGACACTGATGATGTTTTACTTTTTATTATTAAAGAGACTGTGAGGAGTTTTTGAGTAATTACAAAAAAGTCTCACTTTAAGACGTATGCCTGATCGAAATACACACTTTAAGATGAGTATCGATGAGTTTTATAGCATCTTAATAGGTTATCTATAAATGCTATTCTTTAGCCTTCCGTTCGGGTCGGTCAGGGCTGGACTGGCCTGGATACTCAACTTCGGGGATCCAGACAATTAAAACTAGAGCAAATTTATATTATTTTATTATTTATATTACACGTCTGAGAGCACCGGGCTGTAAGTAGCGATTTTCAGCCGTCTACAACTACGATAATAACTTTTCCCCGCATTGCTTGTTGTCACACATCAAAAACTACCGCTACGTAACTAGAAAGAGATACATTACCTCGTCGCTTTGCATCCTGTAAGTTGTTGAAAAAGAACTTGTAAAGCAATGCAGAGTTCTGACAAAGATCCATGCTGCATTCACCACAACAAACACACACTTTGGCTTCACGTCTCCTGTGCGTTCAAGTTGTAGTCAGAAGTAGGAATTTTGAGCTCCGAGTAGGAAACTACGTCCCCAGAGGTCTGAATTTCCTACTGGGAACTCGGTGAAACCTCGCCACCCCGAGGTGTCAATGGAAGATGGATGCCCCCAGTGTGAACAGTTATTTAGCTCCTGTAATAATCAGTTTATTGTCACTTCTGACTGGGGTGTGTCGCTCTAGATCAGCTGTATACATAGTATTGTTAGACTTATATTTACAAAAATGCTGCCATAGTGATAATCACATTCTTCATACAACAACGCAGGGCGTGCTAACAGCAGCTAACAATAGCCTCCTTGATCGGCACATTTTTTTCTGACTTTAACTGGAAAGCCGATAAGTGGGAGATAATATCACTCCCATTTCCGAGGTTACAGGAACGCAGCATTACGCCAGCGATAAATTCTCCTCATAGCAGCTTTAAATATATCACAATAATGTTTTTTCTTCTAGCTCAAGCAGCAGAGCTGGTCACACTGAAATCCAGGACAAATGTTACAGAACACCAAGTGGAAGCCCTGAGGAGAGATGGAGAAGGTCAGACACAAATCTAAACCTGCAGTTTACATTTGGACTTTAGACTCTGAAAACTATTCTGAAGGTGGAGAGCAACAGATGTCAGGACTTGGTAACACAGCTCTCTCTCTCTCTCTCTGTCTCTCTCTCTCTCTCTCTTTCTCTCTCTCTCTCTCTCTCTGTGTCTCTCTCTCTCTCTGTCTCTCTCTCTGTCTCTCTCTCTGTCTCTCTCTGTCTCTCTCTCTCTCTCTCTCTCTCTCTGTCTCTCTCTCTCTCTCTGTCTCTCTCTGTCTGTCTCTCTCTCTCTCTCTCTGTCTCTGGGTGGATGGTGAGTGAGTGGACGGAGTTTGGCAGCGTGAGCTTCAGCGTGAGTGAGTTCCAAACTTTTGTGTTTTTCTTCCTTTCTTTGCTCTTAATTGTTTATTCAGCGGTAGGTAGTTGTTGTGTAGTTGTGTAACTGTGTGTAGAGAGTTACACCTCTCTGGACAGTATGCCGGTCGTGGACTCGACGACAGACTTTGAAAAGCTGACACGCCGACATGCAGTGAAGCTGGTGCCGGTGTTACAGGTCAACTTGGGGCTATGTTAACTGGCGACAGTGCCTGATGTGCAGTAGGCGTGGCCTTTCGCGGACCCCTTGTTGACTAACCAGGAAGTGCTTCTATTGATTTCACAGACGTGTTACAAATTTATGGAGTCAAACCTGCAAACGGGAGGAAAATGACGACTTTCGCTACGGAGCGAGACAACATAGGTAGCTGTGTCGACGCCTGTTCAAAATATGCCAAACATCAATAAAACTTTAAAACGTTCACTTTGTCGGACTTAAATCTGTTTGACAACCACATCAGCGTGTTCACGGTTGTAAGCTTGAAGGAAAACCGTGCAAGGTGGACGTAAAAGATGTTCAGTTTTGTATGGAGAACGCTCAGGTTAACCTGTGTCACATCATGTCACAGGTTAACCTGCTCTGCACTGCGCCCTCTGTGCAGATGCGTCCGCACAGTTTGCCTCGTATTTGTCCCATATTTGGCTTATATCTTCATCGTCCTTGGTGTATTCTTTGTTTTTTTATCTTAATAAATAAATCTTTTTTTTAAATCTACAATTCTGTTGTTTTTTTTCAATATGGGGTGCTTTGTGTACATTAAAGAGGAAAAAATGAACTTAAATGGTTTTAGGTCATGGCTGCAATGAAACAAAATGTGAAAAATGTATGGGGGTCTGAATACTTTCCGAACCCACTGTATATACATTGGTGCAGCTGTCTGTTGTCCTGTTACCCACTAACCTCCCACTGAAGTCGCTGCATTACTTTTGTCATGGTAAGAAGTTCAGTTGCATTTATTTCTCAGGTCTGAATATTACTGAATTAGCCCCTTATTTAGTGAAGTATTTCGCATTTAGTGGACAACCTTTACACCCTGAAACACAGCCGGTGAGTGTATAAATATCAAAGCATTAATGATGTGCCCCTTAACCAAAAAAACTTCAAATTACTCAAACACAGAATTGTTCAAAGTGGTAAAAGGACAATTTGTCCATAGTCACTTCTTTTTTTTTTTTTTAGCAATTTCTCTTGTTCATCCGGGTTTTATTTTTGTCTTTTAATGAAACAGCCAAAATCAATGCTGAAAATACATGACCACAAAATTGAAAAGGAGGTCATGTTTTTTGTTTTTTTTTTTAAACAGACTGCATTTTGAGAAATTATTCATGTTTAGTTTAAATGGTAGGGTGGTCACAGAGACGAGCACAGGCTATATTACAGAAAGCCTAGTCAGTTTTATTTAGCGCTAATCAAAGTAAGAATATTTTCACAACAGAAAATAGCACACTGCTTGAAGTAGTGTTGTAAAATAAACTTCATATTGCTGGAAATAATAACTGAAAAGACAACATGTCCCTCGAAACAGCGTTATGCCTAACTAACAATTTACTGGGAATAATTCTGAATAATATGCTGTTACACGGCTGCTGTAAAGCAGAGCTCGCCCGCTGTAATCCAGGCATCTAAATCTGGTCTTGTCTGCCTTGACCACATATTTGACTTCTTTTTGTTATTCCTCCCAACTGCCTCTCAAGAGTAAATGATGTAATTGATTTTCAAGTCATGTTGAAAGAATACACCAAGGACGATGAAGATATAAGCCAAATATGGGACAAATACGAGGCAAACTGTGCGGACGCATCTGCACAGAGGGCGCAGTGCAGAGCAGGTTAACCTGTGACATGATGTGACACAGGTTAACCTGAGCGTTCTCCATACAAAACTGAACATCTTTTACGTCCACCTTGCACGGTTTTCCTTCAAGCTTACAACCGTGAACACGCTGATGTGGTTGTCAAACAGATTTAAGTCCGACAAAGTGAACGTTTTAAAGTTTTATTGATGTTTGGCATATTTTGAACAGGCGTCGACACAGCTACCTATGTTGTCTCGCTCCGTAGCGAAAGTCGTCATTTTCCTCCCGTTTGCAGGTTTGACTCCATAAATTTGTGGGTACAAGGATTCTTACGGACCACAATGACAAGAAAACTCAACAGCGATCGTTTAACACGTCTGTGAAATCAATAGAAGCACTTCCTGGTTAGTCAACAAGGGGTCAGCGAAAGGCCACGCCTACTGCACATCTGTCGCCAGTTAACATAGCCACAAGTTGATCTGTAACACCGGCGGTCAGCTGCTCGGTGGAGGAGGCGGGTCTGGCCGTCGGAGAGGTGGTGGGTTACGGCAGCGTGAAGTCTGCCTCCCGCATGAGCAGACGCATGAGGGGCTGCCTGGACAACCACCGGCTAAGCCAAGAATCCGTCGGGGCTATACGTGGCTGCCCTTGGCGATCCCCCAGCAGGGGCACGCCCGGGGGCTGCTGTGGCTGCGCGTCGCTGCGGGGCTGTCGTGGCTGCGCAGCGTCCGGCGGGCGCGGGGCTGCTGTGGCTGCCGCAGCGTCGGCGAGGTGCGGGCTGTCCGCGCGCGGGCCGCGGGGGATGTCATGGCTGCCGCGCATCCCGGCGGGGCCGCGGGGGCTGTCGTGGCTGCCGCGCAGTGCAGCCCTCCTCACAGATGTTGCTGAGTCTCGGGGTGCTGGGGTCTCTGGTAAAGGGACAGTGTCTGGTGTGGTTTGTGGAGAGTGTGAGGATGAAGAATCCCGGATGAATGTGTGTGATGAAAAGTGTGATAACAGCAGACAGGCAGGTCAGAAAAGTCTAGCCCCAGTGTGTGAGGATTATCCTGAAGATGAAAATATGTCTGATGAAGAGCTGATGAAGATCTCTCAGAAGAGAAAGATCATAGAGGCTAAGGGGTCAAAGGTTAAGAGAGACAGAGGAGCCACAGTCTCAGCAGATAGTGACACTGGCCTCTTGTCCACGCAGGAGCAGCGCAGGTATTCCCTGACCCGGATCAGGAAGTTCTTGCAGGACACTAAAGGACTTAGACAGGTTCAGATAGAAAACTTTTTTTCCTGATTTGAAGATGTTTGTGAGTTCAGCCCGGCCTCTGACCAGAAGTTCAGGAGCTTTGGGGGATGAAGGCCTCACAAATCAGGAGATATATCGTCTCAAGAAAATGATCCTTAAATTCAAAGAGCTCATCAGTGAAGATGATGACTGAGCAGACTATGTTTTCCTCTCTCATCTTGGTGTCTTTTTTTCTGACTTGTTTCCTCTTCTCTCTCTTCATGGGTGATTTTAAAATAGGCACTCTGAATCTAAACGGAGCCAGAGATGCAGCTAAAAGAGCAGCCCTCTTCAAACTGATGGAGTTGAAGAGGTTAGATGTTTAATGGTCAGGAGACCCCCAGCAGCTCTGATAATGAGACTGAGTGGAGGTCCGAGTGGTCTGGGAAGGTGATTCTCAGCCATAAGAGCAGCTGTAGTGGGGGGGGTAGGTCTGCTCTTCTCCAGAGGGTTTGTTCCTGTTTCATGTGAGGTAGAGGAGGTCATCGAGGGCTGTCTACTGAAGGTCAGAGTCCAGTATGAGAACACTGCCTTCACTCTTATTAATGTATGCTCCATGCCATCCTGTGGAGAGGATACAGGTGTTGGAGGTCCTCTGTGACTCTGTCAGGGCCTGCAGCTCAGAGGAGGTTTATTCTTGGGGGGATTTCAACTGTACAGAGAACTCGGCTTTGACAGGAACCATCAGGAGCCTCACAGAGCCTCTTCAGCCAGACTCAGACTGCTGTGTGAGACTCATGAGCTGGTAGATGTTTGGAGGTTTCACCCATAGGGAGCACAGGCAGTACACATGGAGCCACTGTAAAGACAGCACTCTCTCTCTAGCCAGGTTAGACCACCTGTACAGTTTTAAACATCATGTGAGTGTTTTTAAAGGCTGTGTCATTAACCCTGTGGGGTTCACTGATCACAGCCTGGTCTTCTCCTCAGTGTTTATTAAAAATGTCCGCCTGAACAGTGCCTACTGGCATTTTAACACTGCACTGCTGCAGGACAGAGCGTTCAGGTCCGCCCTGGAGTTTTTCTGGCTCCAGCACCGGGAGCAGAAAACTGGTTTTAGCTGTATTCAGCAGTGGTGGGACTTTGGCAAAAGCCAAATTAAACAGCTTTGCCAACAGTACACCCGCAATGTCACAAATAACATGACCAGATCTTTAAAGGACCTGGAGACTGAGGTGGTAGAGCTGCAGGGGTTGGCAGATGCCACAGGAGATCAGGGACTTTTGGCCAGCCTGCTGGGCATCACAGCACAGGGGGCTCTGGTCCGGTCTCGGTTCCTGGACGTCACACAGATGGATGCTCCCTCCAAGTTCTTTTTCGGGCTGGAGAAGAAAAAAGGACAGAGGAAGCTGATCCACTCTCTCTGAGAGTGGAGGTTTTGTTTCAGAGCCCTCTGAGATAAGAAAATACGCCTCCAGGTTTTATAAAGACTTGTACACCAGCAAGCTGTCAGACCTCCCGGAAGAGCACAAGTCCTTCTTCACTGGTCTTCCTCAGGTCAGTGCTGAGGACAATGTGAGGCTGGAGGCTCAGCTGTCACTGACTGAACTCTTCTCTGCCCTGATGAGTCTGCAGAACGGCAGAGCTCCGGGCATTGACGGCTTACCTGTGGACTTTTATAAGGGGTTCTGGCCCGTGATCGGAGAGGATCTGCTGGAGGTTCTCAGAGACAGTCTGGAGAACGGCCGTCTCCCTCTGAGCTGCAGGAGGGCAGTCATCACTCTGCTGCCAAAGAAGGGAGACCTGCAGGACTTAAAGAACTGGAGATCAGTGTCCTTATTGTGCTCGGACTACAAGATCCTGTCCAAGGCCCTGGCGTCCAGACTCAGGCAGGTGATGGGGTCCATTATCCACATCGATCAGACCTACTGTGTGCCTGGCAGGCTCAGTGATAACATCACTCTGATTCGAGATGTTTTGGAAGTCTCCAGCTCATTGGCGGTTGATGCTGGTCTGATTTCCATAGACCAGGAAAAGGCTTTTGATCGGGTTGAACACCAGTACCTGTGGCGCACACTCAGCGCCTTTGGGTTCAGCCCATGCTTCATAGCCAAGATCCAGGTCTTGTATTGTGACATTGCGAGTGTTCTGAAGATCAATGGAGGCCTGAGTGCTCCTTTTGGTGTGCAGAGAGGGGTCCAACAGGGCTGCTCCCTCTCTGGGATGCTTTACACCGCAGCCATCGAACCCCTGCTCCACAGACTAAGGTCTACGCTCTCTGGAGTCTGCTTCCCTGGATGTGATTCCTGTTTTAAATTGTCAGCTTATGCGGACGATGTGATTGTTTTAGTCAACAGGCAGACAGACATTGATATTTTAAAAGACATTGTGGACATGTTTGGTCTGATATCTTCTGCCAGAGTGAACTGGATGAAGAGTGAGGCTGTGATGGTGGGAGAGGGGCTGCAGGGTCAGCTCAGTCTGCCTGGAGGGCTCACCTGGAAAACAGGAGGTCTCAGATATCTGGGGTTTTTTTGGGGGGATGACCTGTTCCAACAGAAAAATTGGGAGGGAGTGTTGGAGAAGGTCAAAGGTCGACTGAGTAGGTGGAAATGGCTGCTGCCAAAAATGTCTTTCAGGGTCGGGTTCTGGTGGTTAATAATTTAGTGTCTTCTGCTCTGTGGCACAGGCTGGCCTGTGTTGACCCTCCGCCCTCTCTCCTGGCTAATATTCAAAGAGTGTTGGTGGATTTCTTCTGGGACAGGTTACACTGGGTGCCCCAGAGCGTGCTCTTCCTCCCGAAGGAAGAAGGGGGACAGGGGTTGGTCCACCTAGCTAGTAGGGGGGCCACCTTCCGCCTCCAGTTCGTCCAGAGACTGCTCAGTGGGCCCTTAGACCTGGTGTGGAGACCACTGGCCTGCTGTATCCTACAGCGGGCTGGAGGACTGGGTCTGAGCTCCTCCCTGTTCCTGATGGACTTAAAGACTGTGAAAGTGTCTTACTTACCTGGATTTTATCGAAGTGTTTTATAAGTGTGGAATATGTTGGACAAACAGAGACTTGGATCCTGTGGTTCTCTGCACTGGCTACTCCAAGAGCCGGTGCTGCACGGAGGTCGTCTGGACTGTCCCGGCTGGGTTGGATCAACTCTGATCGGGAAGTTCCGGGGGTCCAAGGTGTCCACGCTGGGGCAGGTGGTGGAGCTGGCTGGTCCTTGGCTGGACCGTCCTGCTGATCTGGGTGATCGTCTGGGGCTGAGGTTCGCCCGTGTCATGGGTCTGCTGCTGGACCACTGGAGACGCCAGCTGACTGGACAGGACCTCTCCATGCTTGTGGATTATAGAGACGGTTCTCTCGGTGCGGACCAATCTGACCCTTTTCCTGCCTGTTCTCTGACCCCGATTTACAGGACTGTTCTGGTGTTTTTTTGACGGATTGTGCAGGCATGTCTCTGAGTGATTCTACTGGGCAAACTTTTTATAAAATGATGGTCAAAGTGATCAACAAGAGGACCCTGAACGGGAGAAGTGACTCCCCCTGGATGACTTACCCAGGGTTTGGTCCTGGGCTAAAACCTGCGTGGAGGTCTTTATACAAGCCTCCTTTAACAAAGAGGCATGCGGACCTACAGTAGAGGATCCTCCATGGAGTCATACCTGTGAACTCATTTGTGTCTGTGATTAATGCTGCTGTTGAGAGCTCATGTCCTTTCTGTGAGCACACAGAGACCCTGTTCCACTGCTTCATGGACTGCACCCGTCTGCTCCCCCTCTTCGCTCTGCTCCAGAGAGTTTTTAAGGGTTTCAGAGAGGGATTAACCAAAGAGACATTCATCTGTGGTTTTAAGTACTCCAAAAAACAGAAAAGTAAAAGTCAGCTGTTAAATTTTGTCCTTGGGATGGCTAAGATGGCTGTGTATGTGAGCAGGAGGAGAAAGGTGGATGGGTGCATAGACGTGGACGTGGACCTGCTGCTGGGGAGGATGATGAGGTCCAGGTTGCTCTTAGAGTTTAACTTCTACAAAGCCAATCAGGACTTGGACGGGTTCAGGGCCATATGGACTCATGAGGGGGTTCTGTGCTCCACTCAGGAGGATGTTTTGGTGTTTGGAAAAGTGTTGATGAATTAGTGAATGTTGGAAAAATGTTTGTTTTTTAAGGTTGTAAATAATGTTTTGTACAGAATGAAAATCGATCAATAAAGGTTTGGTTAAAAATCTAAATCTCTTTCTCTCTCTCTCTCTCTCTCTCTGCCTCTCTCTCTCTCTCTCTCTCTCTCCCTCTCTCTCTCAGTCAAACAGGTGGCTTTCTCAGCCTCTCTGTCGGCCTCAGACGCTGTGACTTTGTGACCGTATAACACTCACACTCCTCTGGTGTTCAAGCGCGTTTTCTCAAACATTGGAAATGCCTACAGCCCACACACAGGTACTTCTTACACTAACAGAAACAACCTTCAGACATTTGTTTTTGAGATGTTAAGTCTGGAGGAAAGAACTTCTTTCACACTCACTGTCAATTAAAATGTCCTCCAGGTCTCTTTACTGCACCAGTGAGAGGAGCCTACCACTTTGAGCTCTACATTGGAGCATATGGAGATTCTAGCTATGGACCAGCTACAAGTCTGGTGAAGAATGGAGAACATGTATGTACTGCACATGAGCATCAGACTAATGGGTTTAGTAAATCATCTAATGGTGCCACTCTGCTTCTAGAGGTTGGAGACGTTGTGTTTTTGCGTCTGCCGGCTAATCACAGAATATTTGATAATCAATATCACCATACCACCTTCAGTGGTCACCTTCTTTTTACCATGTAAGATGGACACAGTCATTCATGTTTTCTAGCTACCTTAAAAAGTTAGCTCTTTCCAGTAAAGTTAATAAAAATCATGTTGTTTTCTCTTTACTTATTTCCTGCATCATTCTCTTGATTTACATGCCATAACGCAGGACATCTAACGATTGTGTTGTGTGAAAATGAATTTAAGTTTGTTAAAAATAAAAACAATACATCAAAGTCTTTGTCATATGAAGGAGAAATGGAAGCTTAATATCTTAAAACCTTGTTTTGGCAGGGCTGGGGACTGGAATCTAAATCTAATCTCATGACTCTAAATTTTATGTCAGAATTTGTCTTTGCTCATATTTTTTTAATAACTTTTTTCATTAGGATTTTTTCCATAACAGGATACAAATACAAATAACTGAGAATGGCTCTATTCAACAAAATAATGTCAATGATGCAGACAAAAGAGAAAAAAACAACACAAAATTTATATATACATCTGATAAGCTTAGCAACGCAGGGGAAAAAACACAAGGAAACCAAATAAACGTAATAATAATGATAATAATAATAATAATAACAAAATAATAGTAAATATCACTGTTATTATAAAAATAAGCAGAGCCATCTGATGCACAATAGACCATAATATATCAAATATGACAGATAGGCAGTGGTGGACAAAGTACTCAATACCAGTACAGAAGTCAAAGTATAGATACTCATGTTCAAATACTACTCCAATGCAAGTGAAAGTTGCTCAGTCAAATTTTTACATAAGTTAAAGTACTGGAGTACCTGCTTTTGAAAATACTCAAGTATTAAAAGTACATTTTCCTGTTGACCTTACAGAACGTAATGACTGAAACAATCTACAGAATGCACTGACCTGCTTATAGATCATGTAGAATAAAGAGTTTGAAAATATGCTACAAAGCCCATGGAAATGCATATTGAAACACTAATGAATCAACAAAAGGACAACCATTGATATTTTCTTTTTTTTAATTTAACTCCCCCCTTCAGATATGGCCATGGGTGCTCTGTTGTGAAATTGGCGTCTTTATTTGCCATAGTAGCCATCATTACGGCCAAGACGAACCATAACCAGCGTTAGCTCAACCTTTACCTGCCCGATCGCAGTAGCGCATGCCCGTCTTCTTCTTCTTCTTTGTTGTTTAATGGCGGTTTGCAAACCAACTCAAAAGTGCATTACTGCCACCAACTGGACTGGAGTGTGGATCAGGATGTACGAAGTATAGATAACACCACTTGAACAAATCATATTTTAGAAAAGAAAATAAATTTCATCAGCTGACTTCATACCTATACCTAAAAGTAACGAGGCCATTTATAGAAATGTAGTGAAGTTAAAAGTAGAATATTTGTCTTTTAAATGGAGTGAAGTAAAAGTCATAAATTCCACAAAAAAAAAAAAACTTATGTACAGTACTCAAGTTAATCTACTTCGTTACTGTCCACCCCTGTGGAGAGGTAAATTGGAATGTTAAATTATTTCACACTGATTAAGGAACAGCAGACAGATGGATCTTTTCTTTAATGTAAATCAGGATGGGACTCCAAAGTTATAAAGAAATTTTGTGGAACCTCTAAGTGAGTGCCTCGGCTTTTCTTAATTCAAGAACTGGAGAACATCACAAATCCAGTGTGGATATGTGGGAGGGCTTACACCCTTCCATCTGAACAAAAGCAATACAGTCAGCGTCAGTCTTTGACAGAGCCAGAGTGACTGGAGGAGGCCAAAGAGTGCTATGAATGAGCATGGATCAACTTCTGTATTCAGACAGTCAGACAATCAGACAGAGTACATAACAAAAGCAACACAGTCAGCCTCAGGGCCCTAATTTTGTCTGGCGCACCGCTGTGGGCTGCCTATTTGACAATTTGGTAGACGGTCTGCACAGAGATGGGTGTGACGGTGCACCAGGGGGAGGTGACGACAGATTCTTGTTGCTGATGTGACAATTTCATGCCAAAAAACTGTGCGGAAGGTGCCCTGAGAGCTCACCAGCTTCAACCTGGTCTATTCCCGGCACAGGCAGAACGCACCCTCCACAGCTGTAATTTGGTGACAGAAGCACATGTGCGCACACATCAACAAAACCTCAGAGGCAGGTTTCCAGAGTGTTATGCTGTGTTCCATTAACCTCAGAACTGGGAAAAAGTCAGAATAAAACATACTGATCTACCAGGCTATTGTTAGCTGTTGTTAGCACGCCCTACGTTGTTGTTCACAAATATCACATGAAGAATGTGATTATCACTATGGCAGCATTTTTGTAAATATAAGTCTAACAATACTATGTATACAGCTGATCTAGAGCGACACACCCCAGTCAGAAGTGCAAATAAATGGATTATTACAGGAGCTAAATAACTGTTCACACTGGGGGCATCCATCTTTGATTGTCAACTCGGGGGTGGTGAGGTTTCAACGAGTTCCCAGTAGGAAATACCAACCTCGAGCAGCATTCCAGTTGTAGTTTCCTACTTGGAACTCTGAAATTCCAACTTCTGAATATAACTGGAACACGCCATTAGGCACATTTTAATGCAATAAACAATCACAGCAATCACTATTTAATGTAACCGTCTGAACCAGCATATACATTTGTATCTATATTAACTGTCCTGTCACATCTGATGTCAGATTAAAGCCGTTTGTCTTAATGTAAACTTAACCTGACAGCAGCTGGAAGTTTGATGCACATCTTACAAGTCAACAATAAACAGCCTGAACATCTGATACTGAGTAAATATCTGGCTTCTCTCATTTCATTAAATTCAAAGAAAAGAGGGAGAAAAAAGACGAAGAAAAAGGAGAGAAAATAAATGTATGTCACAAAGGATTTCCCATATTCCTCTGTTTTAGTCTTTATTTTTAACGTGATGTAAAAAGATGGAGTACATTATTGTAAGGAGGATGAGGAGGAGACACCGGGAGAGTACAAAGTACATCACTAAAGGCTCTGCTATTTGGTGATGACAAACCAGGAGTGCAGGTGGATCACAGGCATGATGAATGGATAAGCCAGCTGCTGTATAACTGTCTCTTTATTTTGCACTCCTATTAATGACAAAGGAACAGATTACATCTGTCCTGGAGCTGGCCCACACAGTGACACACTTCGTGGTGTCCGATGCGCCCCGATGGCCAGTCCGTTCTCCCAGTTGCTGAAGGGACAGCAGCTCTGACTGGGTCTTTCCAGCACACTGTTTCCGCCGTGGCGGTGATCATTCAGACCAGTCAGACGCTGAGCCTCGGCTGCAGAGCATTTAAAGGCAAGGAGAGGCGCTCATTTGATTGGTGAAGACAGCACTCGGCTGTGTTAAACCCACTCACGCCTTATCTCCTCCCTCTCTGGCAGTTGTGTGGAGGGGCAGGGATGGAGATGTGGATGCCCCTCTCTTGACACTGCAGGAAACACCCTCTCGGCGAGGCGCAGACGTGGCACAGGGCAGGTGCGCCGCGTCTGTGCCTGGTCAACGAAATTAGAGCCCTCAGTCTTTGACAGAGCCAGAGTGACTGGAGGAGGGCCAAAGAGTGCTATGAATGAACATGGAGCAACTTTTGTATTCAGTCAGAAATGTTTTTAAAAATGAGCAACCAATATTTCTCAAGAGCAGCACATGTCCAGAACATTTGGGCGTGGGCCGCAGGAATTACATTACAGCAACTACAAGCAGGGCTTACATCAGGAAAAATTTTGACATCTTATATTTGGTTCAATGGGTGTGATGGACTGTTTTACACTGCATAAAGCAATGCCTGGCACAGATGGAAGATACATGAGTTCTTTTTAAAAATAGACTGCCAGAGTTCCTCAGCTGTAACTTCACCTAAATCAGATTCCCAGTCTCTTTTAACAGAGAGAGAGGAGGAGCTCTGTACAAGCAAAATATCATATATAGCATAGATATCATACCTTTGAGTGATTGGGGGGGGGGGGGCTTAAGTAAAGCATCACATGGGTTAGCTGGAGGGAGTGAGGGGAACTTGGGCAATTCTAGATAACAAAAAAAGACTTCTGGGCAAACTGAATTTAAGGCACAACTGTTCAAATGAAGAGAAAATGGTAGAACAGATGATAAAAACTTTTCATGCCAACATTTTGCCCAAGAGCAAAAGTTTAGTCCAAAAGAGAAGGCTTAAAAGCTGGGTTGAGATTAATTGGTGAGTTTAAAGACAAAGCCAGCTAAAATGACTGCATATCTGTGTAACCACTTTATCTTAGGTGAATTCAGTCAGGGATGTAAAGATGGAGGAATAAACTAAGACTGACAGAGAAGAAGGTCAACAGGACAGAGATTCAAAGATTCTTCAATAAGCCAGTGTACAACAGTACGTATGTTGGATGTCCAATAGTAAGATAGAAAGTTTGGTGCAGCCACACCTCCAAGGCTTTTTGGGTGTTGCAGAATGTTTTTTGGAGTACATGGAGGTTTGTAGCCCCAGATGAATGAAGAGATCATAGCATCCAATCTACGAAAAAAATAGAAGACAAAGAAAAGGAGTGCTACCTGGACTTGACAGAGTTTGTATGAGGTGCTCTTTGGAAAGAGATTCAAAAAGTCCTTGAAACAAAAAGAAGAGACTCCAAGGCTCTCTCTTTATACTATTAAAATGCCTTTATTTTAACGGCATGGTCATGTAGACCTTAAAAACAAACTTCACCGCGTTTTGGCATCAAGCCTTCATCAGGAAGTCATGCAAACAGATGTTAGGCTGCAATAGGCCCTTTTATAGGGGTGCTCAACCAATAAGAAAGTGCCACATGGACTTAGAGGCATGGTCTGCAGGTGGTGACAACCAGCAGACCCACCAGCAGATGGTGTTATTCAGGCCAATAGGCTTCAACGGGTTTTCATCCCCATGAAACATGCATGGTATAAGACAAAGCAGATCAAATTTATTGAAAACACATCAGAATTCTGGTTAAAATCTTTTTTACAAAGGGGCCTGTACATTTAGAGACTGTAACTCAGTGTTTAGACATCTTTCCTCTACAAGAACACAGTATAATCTTGTTCTTTATATAGTTTTGGATATTTTGTGGCTCATGGTTTGTCAATCCAGAATGCCTCCTTTTGGTTCAGTTTTCTTTGTCTGTCACCTTTTCTGATGGTCAGTGGGATGTGGTCAATGCCATTATGAAAAAATGATTTGGGAATGAATTTGGGAGGAACACTGAAATAAATATGTGAATTTGGGGAAGATGTTCATTTGAAGTGAATTTATACAGCCAGTAGCTGAAAGAGGCAAAGAGGTCAGCGTTTGAGGCTGATCTCCGTCTGAGAAATTAAGGGGAGAAAAATTACTTTAAAATAGCTTAAAAAACAGAACTTAAAGGGACACAAATGTATTTGTCACTTTTACCCTTGTGGGTCGCTTTAACTTACTACCCTTTGAGGTTATCTGAGGACATTATTGTCCTCTCCTAAAGCTGCTATAAAAACATAACAGATTAATTTTTTTTTTTTTTTTTTGCTCAAATCATTCAGTCAACTTCAGTTCTAATCAATATACCAAATATGTTATTTTTTATTTATTTTAACCCTTTAAGTGACAACTTGATTACATGATGTACGAATTTTAATGAAAATATTATAAATGTTGAAGACCTGAGGATTTTTTTCAAAGACCAAGCTTAAATACACTTAAGATCAATAACAAAATTGATTTTCATGCATTGTCAATTTTTTTGCAGAGCCCAATTCATGATTTACTACCCTTCAGTAGTGGTCATTAATGTCCTCTCCCAAAGCTGCAATAGAAACATGACAGATTTTTTTTTTTAACTTTTTTTGCTCAGATCATTCAGTCAACTTCAGTTCTAATCAAAAATATCAAACATTTAATTATCTATTTTATTTTTACCTTTTAAATGCCAATTGAAATACATTATGGATAAATAATGGATAAAACAATGGTCATTCTTTGTGGTAAAAACAACAATGAAAATACTCTAGCATTGCTGTTGTCCACTTTCCCTAAAACAGTTTTAAAACCATCATTGTATTTATCAATTTGAGCATTTATCCTCCATGTTTCAACTATTTTGTGAACAACAATCAACACTCAGAATCAGCTGGACATAGAAGACACAGGCAGTATGAAGAAGGGATGGAGAGTTCAACACTGAAGCACATTTTTTTTTCCTGTTGTAGGTCTATGCATCGTCTGTGTGTCTCTGTGTGTGTCTGAGGTGGAGAGACTGACCTTTGCCTGACCTTACTGTAGAACTTTTAATGTCTGATAACATGTCTTTACCAAACTTTCACACTCAAACATACATGCACCCTCTAAAGTGAATCAAAGTGTGGGCCCTGCTGCACCTCACAGAGCTCACTGTGAAGTCAACACAAACAGTTAGTGAGTTTACTCAGTTACAGGCTGCTGTCCTGTCAGAACCAAAGTTAGATCTATATGTCTTTGATAGACTGATCATTTCAGTCCTCTGGTGAGCAACAAGTGAGATAAAGAGGTGCTTTTCTGCAGATGGGACCATTTTGAGCCTGTAACCAGAAAAAGTTTATTTCAACACGTGAACCGTGACAATGCTCTCAGACTCAAAAAGGTCAATGACCTCTCATTTAAAGGGTTAAAATAAAATAAATAATTACATATTTGTTTTTTTTTTATAAGAACTGAAGTTGACAAAACAATCTGAGCAAAAAAAGTTAAAAAAAAATAATAATCTGATATGATTTTATAGCAGCTTTGTGAGAGGACAATAATGTCCTCAGATCACCTCAAAGGGTAGTAAATTATGAATTGGACACTGCAAAAAAATTAACAAGGCATGAAAATCAATTTTGTTATTGATCTTAAGTATATATAAGCCTGATCTTTGAAAAAAGTTCTTGGGCATTCAACATTTATAATATTGACAATAACTCACTTTTTGTGTTTTTTTTTTCATTAAAATTTGTACATCATGTAATCAAGTTGGCATTTAAAGGGTTAAAATAAAGTAAATAATTACATATTTGGTATTTTTGATTAGAACTGAAGTTGACTGAATGATTTGAGCAAAAAGTTTATAAAAATATTAATCTGTTATGTTTTTATAGCAGCTTTGGGAGAGGACAACAATGTCCTCAGATTACCTCAAAGGGTAGTAAATTTGTTCTACGGTAACCTTTGACCTCTGACAAAAATCAAACTTTGAATTTTAAGACTTTCCATGAAAAAAACCTTCCTACAAAAAGTCATTCAATACTGAGTAACACTGCCAAAATTATGGCCAAAAGTTGAGCAAAAAATTGTCTGTAAGGACAAAAATGTCCCTGATTACCCACAAGGGTTAAAAGGAAGAGAAGTAAACGTAAGCTGACTGCCAGATTTATTTTGTAGCCAGAAAAGTCATGAAATTGGTCCAGGATATGAAAAACATGTGGTAATGAATTTTCTGGGTCAGAAATGTACAAATGTAGGTCATCTGCATAGAGTGAACCTTTCTGTTCCTGACCGTCTCTGATTGTTCCTGCAATTTGTTTATTGTGTCAAAGTGCAAGAGATAACGGCCCAATATCCAAAGCATAAAGTAGAAGAGATAAGGGACAGCCCTTTCTGTTGCCTCCACCTATGTTAAAGTATTTAGAAAAGTTATTTGTGCAAACTGAGGCAGATGGGGAGGTGTATAATAGCCTATTCCAAGAAATAAATGTGTTACCAAATAGAGCATGACGCGGGAGTGGATTTTCACTCCTGTCCCGTCCCAATCCCGGGCCAAAGTAAAAAATTGATCTTGTCCTGTCCCACTCCCGTAGAATGACTCCCACTCCCATTCTGCTCCTACTCAAAATGACTTCCACTCCTGTCCCGTCCCCGTTTGAATAAAACCAAACATGTTGAAAAAATGTTGCATTTTTTATTTTACATCAAAGTGCAGTGCATATAAAAGGCCTTGCCTTTCAGATTTTTTTTTTTACTTTGTGCTGCAGCTCTCTTCTCCCTCCATGTTGTTTTGTTATGTGTGTTGTCGGCAGCCACTTTTCACTTCCGGTGGTGACAGGAAGTCAAACCACTTTTGTAGTTCTTTTGTGTTGCTAGCACGGTCAAGAGTGTTAGCTCTCACTGAGAGATGACTACAAAAATGGACACACCTGTTCATCTGGTTGTTGAACACGGCTGAAAATGATCATCTATCAATGTCGTTCCCGTTCCTGCCCATTCCCGTTGCTTTTTTTCCCGTTCTGTCCCAATCACAGGATTAATTAAAAAATGACTCCCATCCTGTGGGATTCCCAGGGGAATCACATGACCCACAGGAATTCACAAAAAAGTCATCCTCTATTACCAAAGCCAAATCGTTCAAGAGTATAAAGTAATAATTCCCACTCCACCCTGTCAAAAGCCTTTTCAGCATCCGTAGAAAGTAACAGTTCAGGAGTTTCCTGGTTTGGTATGTTATAAATGATATCAAAGAGCACATTGAAAAGAGAAAATCTGTCTTTAATAAAACCAGTCTGCTCTGCAGATATAATTTTGGGTAACACTTTTTCAAGGCGACAGGGGATAATTTTAGTGAGAATTTTCACATCTACATTCAGCAAAGAAATTGGGCAGTATGAACTGCAACGATGAGGATCTTTATTCTTTTTGAGGAGAAGAGAAATCTGAGCTTAATGTAGGGTGCAGGGCAAAAGGCCTGATTGGTAAGAATCATTGTTCATTTTAAGAAGGAAGGTAAAAGCTTGATCAAAAATCTCTTAAAAATTCCACTGGAAAACCATCAGGTCCAGGACTCTTTCCATGCTGCATGGCTGTAAATGCATCATTCACCTCTTTGTCAGTGATTGTCTGTCCAGGGCCTGAGCTGTGTCAGGATCTACAGTAGGGATGGGAAAAGAGTCGAAACATTAGTGTAACTCTTAGACAGTGGGATTTTGTTCTGAGGTACACAGAGATGAGTACAAATTTTGAAAAGCATTATTAATTTCAAATAAATCATGACTAAGATGACAGCTAGTATTTATTTCATAAACTAGCTGGGAGGCAGACCTCTGTCTGAGCTGATGGGCTAAGAGTCTGCTTGGTTTTCCACTGGACTCATAAAAGATGTGCCTGGACCTAATCATCATCTCTTCTACATCAGATACAGAAAGACTGTCAAACTCAGACTTAAGGAGAAGCAGCTCTTTATAGAGACAAGGAGACTGAAAACAGGCATATTCATATTCATATTCAGTTTTTCCATGCGCGCGCAACTGGAAAGAAAGTTTTCAGTTCAGAGGTCAGCACAGTCACAAAAACATGTCTGGAGTGACACAGATTGTAATGGAGGAGTAGTCTGAGTGGACCATGATGAAATATTGGTGAAACTAATGAGTTTTTGGACGATTAATGCAGTTTTAGGAGCGGCGCTGTACATGCCCCGTGTGCTACCATTATACGGATGTCCGCCGCTCGATTTTGGATCTAAATATCTCCTGAAGCACTGTTTGGATCAGGAAAGCCTTCTGGGTGAGTATATTGTTCTACTTCATTCTATAAACAATGTGAAAGCTGTAGAAACCAAACTTATCCTTAAAGGAAAGTTTGTCCCTGGGAAATTTGCACAATCGTACGTTGTTACTAAAACTATCCAGCATCTAATGAAGTATTCAGAAATCATCTGCTGGTCAGGTCGAGTCTGTGAGGAGCTGATGAAGGTGAGCTGAGAGCCAGGTGTGCTTCAGCAGGAGCTTCAGGTGGGGAAGCCACGCCCCCACAGAGGGAGGGGGAGGAGCAACAACAGCAGGAGCAGGAACAGGGCTGCACTAAAGTCACTCAGAGAGGCTCGGCACAGGTGTTGTTACTTCCTGCTACTATCACTGACTGAAAGTGTCACTTTGGATTGATTCAGTTTGTGTTTATAGAGCGTTAATAATTCACCTGAGCTGGGAGCTCTGATCAGAAGACCTGAATGCTGAAGGAGACTGAAGGAGAAAGACACGGAAAATGTGTCAGAATCAGAATTATTCATCTTATATGGGGAAATTCAGGTTGTTTTAGTTGCTTTTATTCACACTATAGCAGAATTTTTTAGTTCCAAATAGGCTATAACTTCTTAAAGTTTAATTTTGAACAGCCAGTATTACTACAAAATTCAGTGTAATTAATAAAACTTTCCAAATTTGAGCTAAACACAGAATTCTCTTATTTTTCTGCTAGCGTTTCAGTTTCTGCTAAAAGTGTAATTAATAAAACTTAATTTTGAGCTTTTATCACAGAATTGTTATGCTAGTTCTTGATTTATATACTGTTATAAAACTACTCTTTTATTTTCTGCAAGAGACTGTTTTGTTTTCTCCAGATTACTGTTTTCTTTGGTTCTTTTTTTCAAGGTTCTTAAAAGGTGTCCTTCTGCATTAAGGTGATATCAGGGCCACATGTGGGCTCCAGCTGCCCAGTCCAGGTCTTGTTAGGACCATAGACCAGTGGCTCTGAAATATTGTGGTGGGGCTCAACGGTTTTCCTTCAGTCTAGTTTGGGTGAGCTGTTAAACAGAAGTTTTTATTGTAGCTATGCAGCAAATGATCAGCACCTATGCTGCATTAATTTCCATCTGTGTAAAATTCTAAGAAACTCTGAAAGAGGATTGGAGGGAGTTATTGGCCTTTATGTTGCTCTAATGTTTTAGTTTACCTGATTTATTTTTGACATATCTTTTTATTGACTTTGTTTTAAACTGGAATGAAAGAGAAACAAATATTAAAATAATAACTGAACAATAACACTGCCAGACTGGTCCACATAAAAGGAGACAAACTGTGACACTAACAATGAGATGAGAGGAAGCACTCCACTTCTAATTTATATTATAGATTTATCCAAAATCAAATATCAGTCCTGTGCTCACATCCATAGGTCTCCAGATTAGGTATACAAGTCCAGATTATAGTCAGTTCTCGAGAAAAAAGATGTGTCCTCCTATTGATGATGACTGGACACACATCCACAGGTGTTTGTCCTTGGAGACAGGATCTTCCAGCAGAGACATGGACTTACTCTATTGCTGCCATGCTGTCCTATTGCTGCAAGAATGAGACAGGTGCCATGAAATTTTACACTGCCATGAACAGATATGGAACAGATATGGGAAGTTCCTCTATTGTTTGTTTTACTTTAAATATATGAAGATATGTATAAATTATGCAAAATATTATTCTGTAGTTCTTTGTATGGATCACAGATTGAAATCTACAACTAAGAACCAACTCGAAGATACAAAAGGAGTGGGACAAACTTATAAAACCCACCCCATAGAAGAATTTCTAATGCTTGTACAAAAAAGGGGATGATATAAAAATACTTGGTGAATTTTAAAACATATTTTTTATCTATAAACACAAACAGCTCACTGAGGGAGAAGCAGAGATGGGAAGTGGAAACAAACATGGTTATAGATCAGACAGCTGTGAAGAGGTCTGCACAGAGGCACAAACAAACTCAAACATGTGGAGGGAGATTAAATGGAAAATTGTTTCTAGATTTTTAGAACTCCTGAAATAACATCCAGAATGTTCCAGGAACATCCCAGCTCCTGTTGGAGGAACTGTGGAGCCAATGAGGCTCAAACCCATATTTTCTGTTCATGTCCTAAACTGAGCTTGTTCTGGAGAGAAGCATTTGATGCTCTGAAAGAGGTCTTCTAAAAATATAACAGACTCCTTGGTGGTGATACTTGTTGGCCTGAATGACCAAAAAGTTCTTGTTTAATATCTTATTCACAGCGACCCTGAAGAGCATCACCATATGCTGGCTGAAACCAGATCCTCCCACTTACAACATCTGGATCCAGAAAGTTTGGGACATTTATCACATGGACACATTATATACTTATTAAGACTCCAAAAAGAAACTTTTACAACAAGACAGAGACCTGTAATGGTTTTACTAATACGCCAGAGTGATGTTTAATCTGCAGCAGTATTTCCTGGAGTTGACTTTGCAGCTGTACTTTGACACATGACGTCTTTGAGTGGATTAGAGTGCATTACTTTATGATTACTGCTTTTGTTTATGACTGTATCTTTGTCTCCACCTTTATGGATACTTATTTATGCACTTGTTTGTCCATGTATTCTGTGTATGTTTATTATTTGGAGTGGACATTTTGGTTTATATCTTGCTTTTAAAATTTATTTCTGCTGCCTTAATGTCCAAATGTAACTATAAAGATGGGAAAAGAACAAAAATATTAGTTTTCATAATGTATTGTTGCTGATGAAAAAAATGAATAAAAATTAAGTTCCAAACCAAAAAAACAAAGATCTAGAGTGAATCCAGTCCCAGCCATTCTGTACGTCTCTGCTCGCCAAGCAAGTGTGAATCAAATCCGAGGTTTCCTGAACACCTCTGCTCACCAAGCTAAGAGTGAGTGTTGTTCTCCGCTCTGAACTGTCTTCATGGTAATCTGTAATAAAGTCTGTTCACTGTTTGCACCAATACTACTACGCTTCGCGGGCCTTCCTGCAACCGTGACATATAAGTCAAAATAAAAGTCACAGAGTCTCATGATGTTTCTTTATTGAATGAGGATAAATCAGAGCAGGTAAACCATCAGCTCCTTTAAAACTGAAGTCACAGTGTCAACTACATAGAAAGCACAGCATTAAATCATGTTTTAAAGAAAAGAATAAATGCTCTTCCACAAAGTCTGTATAGAATTCACCCCACATGTCTGCACACTGAAATAAATGCAGGACAGATCCAAACACAGCAGGTGAACAGACAGATGAAGCCTCTCTGCAGGCCAGTATACAGCACAAACAACACAAACAGCCAAGTTCATTTAAATTAAACACATTTGTCTGCTATTGCAGGACATTTTAAACAGAATTTAAAAGCATACATGCTAACTACAATAATTTAAGACGTATTTTTCTCTGATGAGCTGTCCTCTGCAGTCACGTGTGAAGATAGCAGTGCTGTCCCAGTCATTAGGCCCTAAATTTCATGGCACAGGGTGCGCAGCCAATTTGGCGATTTGGCACACCGGCTGTGCTGAGATGGCTGTGACAGCGCACCAGGGGGAGGTGACGACAGATTCAGGTTGGTGCAGTGACAATTTCATGCCAAAAAAATGCATGGAAGGTGAGCTGAAAGCTCGCCAGCTCCAACCTGGTCTATTCTCAGTGCAGGCAAAGTGCAGCGGTAATTTGGTGAAAAGCACAAGTCACCAAACCCTCAGAGGCAGGTCTCCAGCATATCAGGCACATTTTAATGCAATAAACAATCACAGCAATCACTATTTAATGTCACCGAACCAGCATATACATTTGTATCCATATTAACTGTCCCGTCACATCTGATGTCGGATTAAAGCCATTTGTCATAATGGAAACTTAACCTGACGGCAGCTGGAGTGTGACGCAAACTAATGAGTTCACATCTCTCAAGCTACAAACATTCATCATCCAATACAGAGTGTATATATATATATATATATATATATATATATATATATATATACATATATATATATATATATATATATATATATGTATGTATATATACATGACTTATCTCATGTCATGACATTCAAAAGAAAAGAGGAAGAAAAAACTAAGAAAAAAGAGAGACAATAAATGTAAGTCACTCCGTGTCTTAAAGATTTACTGTAATTGTCCATATTTCTCTGTTTTAGTCTTTATTCTTAAAATGATCTAAAAAGATGGAGTATATCATTGCAAGGAGGATGAGGAGGAGACACCAGGAGAGGATATATCACCAAAGGTTCTGCTATTTGGTGATGACAGACCAGGAATGCAGGTGGATCACAAGCATGATGAATGGATTATCCTGCTGCTGAGTTTAAATGTAACTGTCTCTTAATGTTGTTCTCCGATTCATGACGCAGGAACAGATTTCATCTGTCCCTCGAGATTGTCCACATGGTGAAGTGTATTTTGGCCTCCCATGCGCCCTGACAGCCCCTCCGCTCTCTCAGCTGCTCTGACCATCTCCACTACCGCGTCTTTTCTAGCACACTGTGGCTGCGGTGGTGGGGACCAGTCAGACCGATCAGTCGCTGCACCTTGCCTGCAGTGCATTTAAAAGAAAGGAGAGGTGTTCATTTGATTGGTGAAGGTTACACTCCATGACAATATCAAAAAGTCATGTTCACTGCTACACTGCTGGCTTCACACGGTCACATTTAATGGGACTGAAGACATGCAGGCCTACAGTCGGTCTTTGATTGAAGACTCTCTGGATCTGCATCTCCTGGTGTTGGAGGCTCCAACAGTGTGATGGTGCTGCCAGAGACCGCAGGACAGATCAAAGTCAGATAGTCCCAATGATTTGTCATGAATGGCTGGTTATGCCCCATGTGGAGATGGAATTTGTATGACGAGGATGGCTCCTTCACAGGGACGTTTGTATCGGACCCCCAAGATCCCCTCCATCACAGGCCTGCCTTCATTTAGCTGTCAGCTGACGGTTACCCACTAACCATGCCAAGCAAATGGGTTGTTGTTTTAGTTTTTGCTCAAACAGTCCAGACAACGTGTGAGCAGGCACCTCCTCGATACAGTGTAGACTTTCTAAGTATTTTCAGGGCACTTACCATTTAAAGGATGTTGTTGTGTTTAATCCTGACCTGCTGCCATGTCTGCTTTGACCCAGTCATGTTTAATCTGCACACACCCTTGTGTTTTGTGTAATTAAAAAAAGATTGTGTTATCTTTGTAGGTTCAGAGTAATTCAGGTCATCAAACTGGGTATCCATCTTTAATACTCGGTCTACCAGAATTCTGACACTACTAGAACCACCATGGCAGTCATTTTGACTGCTCAGACATTTTTTGAAACAAGATGGATAATAAATAAAAAATTCAAACAATAATTTGATGAAAAGGGTTAAATGCACCATGACACAAAATAAAAATTAAAATGAATGAGATTTTTATTAATTTAATGGACACCAACATAACTTCTGAGCTTACAAACTTGGACTGAATTACTTTTCTTTTTCAAATACAATCAAATTCCTTCCGTCTTCAAAACAGGTTGATGTCATCTTAAGACACTGTGACTGTAACAGAGAACTGATTAACCATCATAAATGCTCTTGTGTTTGGCACAGTAGTTGCTGCTAATATTTTGGGATGTTGCCCTGTCAGCAAAACGGTAAAGCCTTAAAAGTTTTATTTCATGGAATACTCCTCTTATCAGATCATTTCCATTTCATGGCACACTTGACAGACCAAAAAGATATATATTTATAAGAAAACCATACTATTATGTAAACTAGAAAGGCACGTAGAGAGTGCAGACCTCTGCCAACCAGCTCAGCTCAGTGGCTTTTCTTCTCTGATTGGACAGGCGAGTGTCCACTCATATCTCTCCATGTGGAGAATGCTGCATTCCATTTACATCGGAAGGGGGGAGAGGGGATTGTAAATGACGTGATCTTCAAGTTATCACCATTTCAGTTACCAACTTGGAAAAAATGTGCCAATCTACAGGCTATTGTTAGCTGTTATATTAACAGAAGTCAATTTTTTAATGTTAATCTATTTAGTAGTTGCATAATCTTGCTAACAGACAAACAGACAGACCCCGGCGAAAACATTACCTCATTGGTTGAGGTCATTATTTCGAAGGCCACATGTAGCACCTTTGTTGGCCACCAGTGGGTCCTGGACCACAGGTTGTTAACCACTGGTCTATATATAGACTAAGAAGCTCTGAACAACACATAAAACTAATACAAGCTTACATTACAGTATGAGAAAAAGGATTCCTACTGTAGACTTCATACCTTGAAAATTTGCATATGAGATGTCAGCAAATGTATAATTTGATGTTTCCAGTCATCTTTTTTTTTTCTGAGTCACTCCCTGAGCTAGATGAACCTTCTTCCAAGCACCAAGAGACATTACTCTCTGAACCTGCTCTGGCTCTTCCTTGTCAAGGCTGTGAAGTAAGAGTAAAGCCTCCTTATTTGTAATTCGCCTTATCACTTTTGCCTTTCTTGTTAGCTAGATTTTAGCATCACTATAAATTCTGCAGAAGGAAAACCACCCAGTAGCTTCAAAGAGTATAAAAAACAAACAAACAATCAACAGAGCAGAAGAAAGAGCTGCTAAATGTAACACGTGAAAAACCGTACCCCTTGTAAATTGCATGCAGTCAATTTGACTGCCAATGGTAGTTCGAGGTAGTAATGCCCACAACTGTTTTGTGTTTTTGAATTTTAATGATGGAACAATTCTAGAAGAAAATATACCCACATTTAGGAAAAGTCAGGGTCCTATGGGTATGTAGATATTAATCAATCAAAGTTATGACATTGCAAATTTTGAAAGCAGTCAAAATGACTGCCTTGGTAGTTCTAGTGTTAAGAGGTTGTTAGAGGTAATGATTGATGGATCTTAGACTTTATTAAAGGCTAAATAAACCCAGGAGCTACAGACCAACTGCACAGAAGACGACTGTGAGAATGGAGATGACAGTGTGTTTCCTGCTGCTGCTCCTCTGCTCTCCCTCCACGGCTCAGCTTCAGAGCCACACTGACAACCACATGACTGCTCCTGGAGAGCAAACTGAGGGAGAAACAGCTGATGATTTAATCCAGGAACAGATACGTCTACAAGACATCCATGCTATTCTGAGAGAGCTGAGCGCCTCTGTGGCTGAACAGAGGGTGGAGATGAGTCACTTACAGAGAGAGAATGAAGGTACAGCGGAGTCATGCTGCACCTGCTCACAGGAAAAGATCATGGAGCCAAGTAAAAACTAACAGAAGATTGTTTCATTCTGTTTTGCAGAACCTTAAGCCGAACTGGAGTCACAGAGAGCAGAGGTGGAGAGGCAGAAACAAAAAAATGAAGGTACTCTTTTGAATTCTGATTGATATGATTTTTTTTCTTGAATTGATTATAGATATTCAACCCTTAGTAAGTAATGTTTAAGCCTTTCTGAAAATTCTGTTTATTTATTGAAAACTTAATAGTACTGAAAAGAAGTATCATTATCACATGGCATCATTTAACAGAGAGAATGAAGGTACAGTGGAGTCATGCTGCAGCTGCTCACAGGAGAAGCTTCATCATCCACAGTGAAGTTTGTGATTTTTAATTTAAATTAACGGGCGTCTCTTTTTCTCCCTTGTAGAGGAAGAAAATGACAGCAAAGTAATGTTTATTTGAGATAAAACTTTTTCTTTTTAGCACAAGAAGCCAAACTGGAGTCACAGAGAGCAGAGGTGGAGAGACAGAAAGTGGAGGTGGAGAGGCAGAAGGTGGAGGTGGAGAAACTAAGTCAAAACCTTGAAGGTATTTCATACGCAACAGCAGGAATCTATTACATTTGGTTTAAGTGACACAATATTCCACCATTAGCTGCAAAAACACTGTAGTTCATTTGTGTGATTTTGTTCACGTGTTCATATTTAATTTGAAAATACTAAAAATGGAAGATACAGTTTATTTTTCACAAGGAAGGAACAAATGTCATAACCACTTGATCTGAGTATGTTAACTATTTTACTATAATAGTTTTTTTAAAATATCTCTCTCTCTCTCTCTCTCTCAGTCAAACAGGTGGCTTTCTCAGCCTCTCTGTCGGCGACTTCAGACCCTGTCAATTTGGGACCATATAACACTCACACTAATCTGGTGTTCAGACATGTTGTCTCAAACATTGGAAATGCCTACAGCCCAGACACAGGTACTTCTTACACTAACAGAAACAACCTTCAGACATTTGTTTTTGAGATGTTCAGTCTGGAGGAAAGAACTTCTTTTACACTCACTGTCAATTAAAATGTCCTCCAGGTCTCTTTACTGCACCAGTGAGAGGAGCCTACCACTTTGAGTTCTACATTGGAGCACCAGGACATGCTACCTATGCATCAGGTGCAGGTCTGGTGAAGAATGGAGGACACGTGTTTATTGCATGGGAGCATCAGACTAATGGGTTTAGTAAATCATCTAACAGTGCCACTCTGCTCCTGGAGGTTGGAGATGTTGTGTTTTTGCGTCTGTGGGTTAATTCAAGAATACATGACAGTATACATCACCATTCCACCTTCAGTGGTCACCTTCTTTTTACTATGTAAGATGGACACAGTCATCCATGTTTTCTAGCTACCATATAGAGGTAACTCTTTCCAGTAATGTTAACTAAATATGTTGTTTTCTCTTTACTTTTTTGCCTGAATCATTCTCTTGAATTTCATGCCATGAGACAGGAAAGTCTGTGTTTTAATAACAATGGTATTATCTCAAAATAAATGTTTGTATGTCCACAATATTTGGCGTCCGATGCCTCAAAAAAAAGAGTTCCATGTCACCGTAAAATAAAGATTTTCTAAAATCACAAATTAACCCTGGATAGCATGAATTATTTAAAGGGACTGTGAGGAGAATCTATTCCCAGCAAAGTAAAAGACTCTGCTACTCATGAGCACGCTCGGCGACTGTCGTAATGCTGCGTTCCAGTAGCCTCGGAACTGGGAGTGACATCATCTCCGACTTATCGGCGTTCCAGTTAAAACCAGAAAAAAACAAGCCGATCTACCAGGCTATTGTTAGCTGTTGTTAGCATGCCTGCGTTGTTGTTCACAAATATCACATGAAGAATGTGATTATCACTATGGCAGCATTTTTGTAAATATAAGTCTAACAATACTATGTATACAGCTGATCTAGAGCGACACACCCCAGTCAGAAGTGACAATAAATGGATTATTGCAGGAGCTAAATAACTGTTCACACTGGGGGCATCCATCTTTGATTGTCAACCCGAGGGTGGTGAGGTTTCATCAAGTTCCCTGGAGGAAATTCTGACTTTGAGGGACGTTCCATTTGCAGTTTCCTACTTGGAGCTCAAAATTCCTACTTCTGACTACAACTGGAACCCACCATAGACATTTACAATCCACAGCGTGTGTTTGTTTAGAGGCTAATGAATGCAATAATGACCTTCATCAGAGCTCTTCATTGCTTGACAATTTCGTTTTTTCAACAACCTACAGGATGCAAAGTGACGAGGTGATGTATCTCTTTCTAGTTACGTAGTCGTAGTTTTTGATTCGTGACAAGAAGGATATTTGGGAAAACTTACCATCGTTTTGTCTAAGACGTGTCTGAATAATATAAATTTGCTCTAGTTTTAATTGTCTTGTTCCTGAAGTTGAGTATCCAGGCCAGTCCAGCCCTGTCCCGACCGTGAAGCTAAGGAATAGCATTTATAGCTAATCTATTTAGATGCTAAAAAACTCATCAATAAGTGCGTATTGCGACCAGGCATATATCTAAAAGGGAGACTTTTTTGTAATAACTTAGAAACTCCTCACAGTCCCTTTAAAAAAAACTTCTCCCCAGGTTTCAGGAGCTTCAGGGTCCCAGCAGATGTTGCTTTGGTGCCTCAGGGCTCCTTGAAATAAAGAAATTGCAGTCTCATTTAAAATCTCTATCAGACAAAAGTGAAATGGAAACACAGCTTTTTAAAACCTTTTTGACAGGACTGGGGATTGAAATGGAAATCTTAACTCATGATTACCTCCGCCAAGGAGGTTGTTTTCGGGAGAGTTTGTTGGTCCGTCCGTCTGTGAACAAAATAACTCAAAAAGTAATGGATGGATTTTGATGAAATTTTCAGAAGATGTTCAGCATGGGAAAAGGAAGAAGTGATTCAATTCTGGTGTTGATCCGGATCAGCGTCTGGCTGCCATGATGAAAAATGTGATTTCTGTGAATAACTACTGAACTAAAATAGATATCATTGGGGGGCGTGGTTATGGCGCTGAACTAAGCAGACGTTTTTTCTGGTGAGCTCCTGGCAATTTTGGACTTAACTCCTGGAAAATATCCTATATCATCACAAACAGCGATACAAGAAGTTTGAAGTAAACTAATACGGTGTATCAGTGCAAATATGCCACAGAAGAAAGGCCAAAAAAAACTTAAAACAAACCTTTTTCCGACGGAGGAAGATGAAGGCGGCTCAGATGCCAACAGTCTAGCTAGCTCAACAGGTGACGATAGCCCCCGGCCTCGTTCTGAAGAAGTGGATGTGGCGACAGCTCCAAACATGGATGTTATGCAGAAACTTGACATGATCCGAAGTGACTTCGCCACAAAGACTGATGTGTTACTGCAAGCGATCCACGATGTTAAGAAGGATGTAAAAGACTTTTCGGTGCGCATGGATGAAGCAGAGATGCGCATTAGCAGCGTGGAGGACACAGTCAACACAGAGAAGGACAAAACTGGTGCACTGGTAGAACAGGTGAATCTCCTCACGAACAAATTGGACGACCTTGAAAATCGCTCTCGTCGGTCCAACCTACGACTAATCAACATGCCTGAGAACAAGGAAGGAACAGATGCGGTCGCTTTTCTGGAGAAGTGGCTACCTGAAGCACTGAGCCCTGTAGTATTCCAGACACTGCTTCTCATTGAAAGAGCGCACAGGCTGCCTGGACGAGCACAGCCCAGTCGGTCCAATAGACCTAGAGTCCTCATTGTGAAGTTTTTAAACTATCAGGATAAAGTACGTGTGATGCGCAGCTCGTGCCAAAGGTAAAGGGATGTGTGATGATTAAGAGGTAATGTTCTTCCCGGACCTATCGACAGAACATCACCGCCGAAGGAGGACAAACATGCGAGTTTGAGACCCCCGCTGCGGCTGAGAAGTTTATCCACAGTCTACAGAACAAAGCGCACACACAGAACACCTGAAGTGAACTGTTGAATACCTTTTAATCCTCCTATTACTGGTATGGCTTGTTTATGTTAGGTCTGCAGAACATTAGATGGACATATGGCAAGATTTCCCTGATGTGTGAGGCTTATCCCTTAATTTACTTTGTTTTGTTATAAATCTGAACCCTCTAAAGCTTTACTTTACTTCTGGTTTAAAAGAAACCGTCATTAATACCCCTTTAATGACTATAAGTGTTTGTTGAGGAATTATTCTTTATTTTGTTCCGTCATTATCTCTGTTTGAGATTGACATTACTTACATATTTCAATTATAAATGCTGTTCATGTTAATTTTGTATATTTGCCAGGGAGCTCACCAGTAAGATGCAAGTGTTTATGTTTTTGCTTTTTTAGGTTTTACAATGTCTGCTGGTGTGGTTTAACTGCTCCGTTGTTTACATTGGATCAGTACGTGCATTTGACTGCACCCCAGGGTCAGGGGGGAGAGGGTGGGAGGGTACGGGTCTGTCTTGTTCAGGTTGACAGTTATAGGGTTTTCTTTATGGCAGATTTTTATTTTTTAAGTTTGTTTTCCTGTACATTACACAAAGTGTTGCTCCACTCTGGTGATTCCTTTGCAGAACACAGAAAATTTGATATTAACTCTTCATGACTTCAATTAATAGTTTTAAATGTACATCTTGGAATGTAAGAGGGATGGTAAAATTAGTTAAGCTAAAACAGGTTCTTACAAGGCTTAAGCTGTTTAATTCATCAATAGCATTTATACAGGAGACACATTTAATTAGTGAGGATTTGTTGGAAATATGAAGAAGATGGCCAGGTAAAGTACTGGCATCCTGCTTTCCATCCCACTCCCGAGGGGTTATGGTGTTGATTCACAAGTCGGTGCCTTTCCACAATAATAATACAATTTATGATAAAAACGGAAGATTCCTGGTGGTTCAAGGAACTCTCTTAAAAGAAACTGTCAACTTGGTTAAAGGGACAGTTCAGTATTTTTGAAGTGGGGTTGTATGAGCTCCATATGGTCACTAAGGACATTAGATACTGTAGAAAGTTCTCTCCTCTCCACCAGAAAGCCACAGTCTGTAAGAGTCTGTGACGAAGAAAAGGACGCTAATAGAAAAGTACCGTACCGGAGTTAAAGGCTATTTTCTCCGCCTACAAGAACTCAAATCAAAAAGTAATACCACAGTTTAAGAGTACGCTACATAGACAATTTTTGAAGTGCATTAATCTTTTGGAAATTTAAAGTTTATCCGGACCTAAGCCGACTCACGTCTGTATCCTTCCGCTAAATCCCTCCGCTGTAGTTAGCTACCGGAGAGCTAGCGCCTTTCGAACACCTTTTTAGACTAATTAAAAGCACATTATAAGACAAATATTTCTGAGATGGGTTTTTGTGATGCTTCCCTTGATGCAGAAACAGATGTGCATCATCTAGAACTCAGCTGTACAGAAATCGTTGCGTGTGTGAGAGACACACACACTCACTAGTAGTCTGCACTGTTATGATCAACAAACAGCCTCCTCTACTCTGCTTATTTGTCTCTGACAGATCGTTATTACTTACTATGAGCAGAAACTGTCATTAGGTCCTCCAGAGGGGTATTGCACAAAACCAGGATAAATACATCCAGGATAAATGAGCAGGCGTGGCTTGAATAAGCCTAGTCGGCGCTTTCTTGGATTAATTGGTTGCTCGTTTGCCGAGCCAGGATGTAAAGACGCGGCTTATTCAAGCCAGGTGTGGATCATTGGGATAAGTGCGCGTTCACAGCATTCTTAAGAAGACCAAGAGATCGATCACAGAATCACGGATTAAAAATGGAACAAGGACGTGCATCTTTCTTCACGCGGGATGAAAGGCAACGCTTCTTCAACTATATGAAGTAAAACATATAATCCACAAGAAAGGCAACACGAGTGTTGTGAAAAAAGGAGAGGGAAAAAGCCTGGACAATTAACAACATGGACAATTAATAAACTGTACTCCACAGACACTGTCATAAAGTTCAAGGATGCGGAGCTGATGACTTTTTTGATAATTCTTCTACAGAATTCACAAACTATCCGGGTGCTTTTATGCCAATCACCTGCAGAAACAGGTAGAGCTGGCAGAAGTGAAAATTCAGAGGGAGAAGAGGAATCTGGAGGTGATTGATCTGGACATGGAAATTAAAAAAAGGAAGCTTAGGGTATTGGACATAGAGATCGAAAAATTGGAACGGGAGGTGAGTCGACATAGCAGTGCACACTGTAGCCATATCGGTAATTGAGTGTGTTAATCATTTTTACTTTTTCTCTCTCTCAACTCCAGAATGAAAGCTGAGAAATGACCAAATAAAGAAAACCAAATAAAATTTGGAAATGTTTTTTTTTTTCTCTTTTACGGTGAATGTGGGGTATACAATTGATTTGGAGATGTGGGTTTTAGAAATTGACTACACAGCGTACTACTAATGCTAGACAAAATGCACATACACAGCAAAAAGTACCACACAAGATCATTTATTATTCAAAATTCAGCACTTAATGATGATGAGCGCTTCCTCATCCAATACATCCTCCAAAAAAGGGCATGCCATCATGAAGAGGTAACAGGTGAATAGGAAGTTGGACCTATAAATAATATGTTGCCCTCGTCAGTCGCTATTGAATCCATCCTTGCAACTCCAGGAATTGCTAAAAGTAATAATTAAATTAACTTTAATGATATACATATTAATCAAACCTCTGACAGCAATTTGACAAGCTGTCTCTATTAGTATTGTAATAAAACACTAGGGCTGACAATAATGAGACCGAATGAACAAATAGAAAGATTGTTTAACCCTTTCATGCATGAATTACTGAATCACAAATGCATACATTATAAAATGTTTGTTTTTACTTTCAAACAAGTTAAAAATCACTTTCATTGTTTTCTATTTTATATTTTGATGGAGTTATACGTCTGTCCATCAGAGTGATTACCATGCATCAATTTTATAAAAAGTAATTTAGTGTAACCTTATTAAAGATTCAGAAACAGAAATGTGTTTGCCAAAGATCAATTAGTAAGTGAGAGAAAACTACAGATATATCTGTAGTATGTATTATTGCTGATTAATCAAAATATTCACTTCACAATATTTGAAATAAAAAAGTACGAGAAATCTGAATACAGGCATAATGTCCAACTTGTCCTTTGCTGGCTTTTTTGAATTTATGATGGAATATGTCAATATGGTAAAAATGTGAAAAGATATTTTTTTATGACACTTAAGACAAGGGTTTGGGAATGTACCACCTGGTAGTTGGACATGGTACTGCAACATAAAGGGTATAAATTTATTCCAAATATCTGTCCACTGTAGCAGACACCATGCATGAAATGGTTAAGTTAAAAAGTGGAGTCAGAATGATGTGAGACCCTTTCACTCCTAAAGGTGGAATCCTAAATTGGGACAATTTTCCTATATTCAGGAGACAGTAAAGACAAAATGATATTCTGTCTGTTATGTTGTAGTCCATTTCAGTGGTGTGATATATTTATTTTTCCTTTGTTTCTCCTCTTTCTCATTCTGTAGGTTTAGGGTAGTTTTTTATTTTATTTTATTTTTTACATCAGTTTGGCTTAATACCAATCTCAGTAAGGTCTGTTTTTTTCCGTTTTCTTTATAATAATTTAAAACCTTTTATTGTAGGACTTGTATTAATAAAGAAAGGATTCCTAACTATCTGTGTTAAAAGTTATTTTTGTCTTCATAATCTGTGCAAATAAATAATGCTAAAGTCAACCAGCAAATGCAATGACTTTTAAGATTTGGGTGCAGGATGATTAAATGATGTAATGTGTAGAAAAAGCATGGAAAATGTGCTCATTTCTCACATTACAGACAGCAGAGCCAGTGCAGGATTAATCTAATCCTGGTAGTTAGCCTGGTCTGGAGCAGGCTAGCTCCAGAGAATAAATCACCATGGTAACTTGTCCGGGATAAACTTGGCCAGCTTTTGTTCAACCGACTTGAGGCTAACTTCATCCAGGATAACCAATGTTTGCCGGCTTAATCCCTTATCCTGGTTTTGTGCAATACCCCTCAGGTTTGGGACGTTTTTCCAGTTTATCTTCGGGAAATTGAAATATGTCCACAAAACTCCAGGAAAGGAAAGTCGAGGAATACCGCCATCAGTATCACATATTTCCAGGTCAAACATTTGCCCCACTGTTTATTTCCAACTCTTTCTTCATGTCCAATGTCCGTTTTACTCCCGGTCTGTCCATCTCCATTTGTAGACACTCGTCCTGTGTATAAACTCCGGTGGTGTCCTCTTGGCTCCAAACTGAATGGGACTTCATCGGCGCTGTCATAATAATCCCTTTTTTAATTTCCTGCATTGTCTCTTCCTCACGCCGCTGACAGTCAAAACAGAAGAGTTATGATACTTGATAAAAGTTACACGAAGCTACAACCGGCATCTGAAGCCTAGCATGCTATGTTTTGGATCAGCTGAGAGGAGGAGGGGACTCATTGAGGACAGTCCGCTTCCTCTGTGGAGATACATAATGCTACTTGGACATCAGAAAGAGTTGAAATAAACAGTGGGGCAAATGTTTGACCTGACAGTTTCTGCTCATAGTAAGTAATAATGATCTGTCAGAGACAAATAAGCAGAGTAGAGGAGGCTGTTTGTTGATCATAACAGTGCAGACTAGTGAGTGTGTGTGTCTCTCACACATAGATAGCGATTTCTGTGCAGCTGAGTTCTAGATGATGCACATCTGTTTCTGCATCAAGGGAAGCATCACAAAAACTCAAGTCAGAAATATTTGTCTTATAATGTGCTTTTAATTAGTCTAAAAAGGTTTTTGAAAGCCGCTAGCTCTCCGGTAGCTAACTACAGCTGAGGGATTTAGCGGAAGGATACAGACGTGAGTTGGCTTAGGTCCAGATAAACTTTAAATTTCCAAAAGTTTAATGCACTTCAAAAATTGTCTATGTAGCGTACTCTTAAACTGTGGTATTACTTTTTGATTTGAGTTCTTGTAGGCGGAGAAAATAGCCTTTAACTCCGGTACGGTACTTTTCCATTAGCGTCTTTTTCTTACAGACTGTGGCTTTCTGGTGGAGAGGAGAGAACTTTCTACTGTATCTAATGTCCTTAGTGGCCATATGGAGCTCATACAACCCCACTTCAAAAATACTGAACTGTCCCTTTAATACATGGAATTAAAGTCAGGGATATGGAACATCATACAGCAATGTATGCTGATGATACCATTGTGTTTTTATCACATTTGTCTATGTCAATACCATCCCTCGTGAATTTGATTAATCAATTTGGTTACATCTCTGGTTTCAAAGTAAACAAAGACAAATCCACCACTATGTTTTTAAAAGAGAAAGAGAGGAAAAATCCAGTAGTACCCCACCCATTTATAAATGCCACAGATGGATTTAAATACTTGGGTATTAAAATAACACCCAAAATTAGTAATCTTAGTTCAGCCAATTATGAGCCCATGCTTGCAGAATTAACAGAGGAGATCTCCCATTGGACAACGCTACCTCTTTCTATAATAGGAAGAATAAACACTATAAAGATGACTGTACTACCTAAATTTTTATATGCGTTTCAATCTGTTCCACTATCCCCTCCGTATTCATTTTTGTCTAAGATCAGGAAGCTTCTTTCTGATTTCATTTGGAACAATAGGAAGCCAAGACTCAGACTCTCTCTATTATATTTACCGTATGATAGGGGAGGGTTACAGCTGCCAAATCTAGAATGGTACTTCTGGTCTGCTCAGTTGAGAGCCACAATGTTTTGGTTTTCTAATGATGTATTTTTGCCCTGGTTAGAACTTGAAAAATTATCATCAAAGAGTTTGGCACTGTGCAATTATCTATACTCAGCTCCTTTAAAGAAATCAAAAAAAAAGTACTACCAATCCCTTTGTAAAGAACACTATTACTATTTGGCATGTAGTACAAAAATTTTAGGCATCTCCTCAGAGCTGTCTTGTTTCTCCCCAATTTGGGGAAATGACCTTTTCTTCCGTGCGAAAAATGACATGGGGTTTAAAATATGGTTGAATAAGGGTATAGTAAAACTACAAGATGTATATAAAGATAACATTCTAATGTCATTTAATGAAGTAAAGGCAAAATTTGATATTCCGCAGAAACACTTTTTCAAGTATTTACAACTTAGGAGCTTCATTATGACTCATTTAAAGAATTCATTACAGCAGCCCCCACTCTCCATATTAGAAACAAACGTGACAAAGAACTGTTTTGGCAAAAAAAATGATAACACAGTTTTATAACATGTTGGTAGATAACCACCGCGATAATTCTGAAAGCAAAAGACAAGAGTGGATAAAAGATTTAGGAGTAGACATCTCAATTAATGAATGGAGTAAAATATGTTTAAAGTCACACACTCAATCAATCAACACCTGATTAAGATTATTACAATTTAATTGGGTAATGAGGACATATATTTCCCCTGTAAAACTAAACAAATTGATCCCAATATGTCTGACTTATGTTATAAATGTAACAATTATCCAGGTTCGTTATACCACTGTTTATGGAACTGTGATAAAATTCAAAAATTTTGGAAGTCTGTCTTAACTTATGTCTCTCAGATAACGTCATGTCCGATACCTTTATGTCCTAAGCTATGTATTTTAGGCATTTATCCTGTTGACTGCTCTCTGTCTTGTAAGGAGAGGAAAATGGTCGACTTTTGCCTTTTACAAGCCAAACGATCAATTGCTCTGTGTTGGAAGAATGTTGGTTGCCCTTCTTTTGATTACTGGTTAACTAATCTATCCTCGAGTTTGGCTCTTGAGAAACTAACATATATTGTAAGAAAGAAAGCCTCGGAAATTTATGACATTTGGAAGATGTTTTTAGAACTTTTAAAGAATGGTAATACTGAAATGGGTTAATAAGAGAGTGACTAATGGTAACAATTCACTTACTGTAGGATTGTATGATGTAATGTATAGGTTGTGTTTTTTTTTTTTTTTTAATTATTATTTTTATCTTTATTTATGTATTTGTTTATTTTACTTTTATTTTATTTTATTTAGTTATTTCTTTTTATTTTTTGTTTTTATTTTTTATTTTTATTTAATTATTTATTTATTTATTTTATTTGTTATATAATCTCTGCCAAATGTTTGATTTGTTCAATTGTTGGAAGTTATTGTTAAAATGAACATCAATAAATATATGCTTAAAAAATAGATATCATTATGAATCCTAATGGTATGTTTTCATGGTCAAGGAATCTAAATATTTAGATGAAATAAAGGTAGGAGCAAAATTTATGGTCAAAATGACAACATGGCTGAGGACTGTGGCGCTGGCGGAGGTCTGCGCTCTTCGAGTGCTTTCTAGTTCTTGATGTCAGAATTTGTTTTTTCCTCTTAAATTAGAATCAACCCTGAGACTCTGTCCTATGGAGGACTTTACAACGCCCACATACTGTATGTTAAATAAAGAAACTGATACTTGCTATAAAAGAATAAGACATGGCTTACACAGATAAAGAGTACAGAAATATTCTATTCAAGTAAAAGTATCACTACTGGGATGAAAATTTACTGAACATACTGCTCTAAATATGTAATTAAGTAAAAGTTAAAAAAGTAGCTTGTTTAAAATGTACTCAGAGTATGACTTCTTATATATTTATATACTTCACTGTAGCTGATTTTTGTAAACTTTACAGCATTATACTGTAATATCTACAGCTACCTACTGTAAACAGCTGTGCAGTAAATTACTGTAAATGGCAAAATATGGTAAAAAATCAATCAGATTTTTGTAAAATTTACATTTACCAAAAAATCTAATGTTATGCACCATTAAATGTCCATACAGTAAATACTGAAAATGGCAATGGGTCAAGAGAAAAAATCCACTTTTCCCAGGAAAACTGACCAATAGCAGGTAAAATTTTGTTTTTGTAATGTTTCACATTTTGGGCAAAACCATTGATTGAGTAAATGTATTTTCTTGCATAAAATACGTGATTTTTTGTTTTACAAAAGTATATCTTGTTAATATACGGTAGATTATGACATTGTTAAATGACTAATATACAGCAAGTCCGCTGTTATTTAAAATGTTTTTTAGAGTCGTAGAATCATGATAGTGTCAATGGAAAAACAGTAAGGATGCAGTTGTTGATAAAACAGTAATAATGCTGTTAATTGAAAGACAGTAATGATTCCTTTAAAGAAAACAGAGGACTGAAATTGTTTAAAGAAATTACAATAATATTCCTGTTGATTTAAATGGAGTAATGCTGCTGGAAACATTTACAGTAATTTACTGGAATCATGTTGCCAGTAAATTACTGTAAAATTTACAACAACCCTTTTACAGTGTTCTTTTGTCTGTAGTCTAAGAAGGACAATGAGAAATAAAATGAGACATAAAAATGTTTTAGGAAGAATTTTTATTTGTTTTTTTTGGGGGGGGGGGGATTAGAAGGAAACATTGATATTTCTGACATTTTAGAAAACACATAGTGATTAAATTACATTGGTCGTACAGCTCTATTTTGGGAAATATTCACAGTCTTATAGCGATTATTTTCTGGATATTACTAGATAATTATTAGAGAAATTAATATTCATGTCATAACCAACTTTGCATTAATTCATTAATTAATTATTTGATTAAAACAGATAAATCAATTAAATCAAACTTTATCAGTTATCAGACAGAACTCTCATGCAACAATGTCAATCTTCCAAATAGAATACCAACAAACAGAACTTTAAATATAACAGTGACTTATAAAAAGTGTATGATTATATATAAAAATAAAATAGAATAAAACACATAAGAAGGAATAAATGTCAGAGTCATACTGATCAATGATGCTGATATAAAGGAAACAAGTTATGAACATCAGGAAACATTTAGGTATATGGAGTGGTTATAGAGGTCTAATTTAACGAATTGACCTACTTTAGAAAGGTCAAATCAAGGGGAAATTAAGCACAATCAAGCCCATCTGAAGTGTTCAGAACCGCAGTCTTACTTTGACGTTGCTTTTGGTTCAGATCTCAAACTGGTCCAGAGCTACTGGAGAGACTTCAGGGAGGCTGAAGTCCACACTCTATCCAGCATGATGGATCCAGGTACGATGTTCCGATGTGAGCTGGTCCCAGGTTTCACAGGAGAAAGTTATCATTCTAGATTGGACTAACAGGTTCTGTTAAAAATGAAGGTGGAGCTTAAAGCACTCAGGTCTTGATTATATACATATATGTATATATATATATATATATATATATATATATATATATATGTATAGATATATATTTATATACATATATAAATGTGTGTGTGTGTGTGTGTGTGTGTGTGTGTGTGTGGATGTATGCAATGCCTATCATAAGTATTCACCCCCTTGGATGTTTTACCCTTTTATTGCTTTCATAAATCAATCATGGTCAATAAAATTTGGCTTTTTTAACACAAAATTTATTGGAAAAAACTCTTTAATGTCAAAGTGAAAACAGATTTCTACAAAGTAATGTCAATGAAATAAAAATATATAAAGAAATATAATTATTTGCATAATTATTCACCCCCTTTTTAATTGAATGGTCTAATTCAATAGAGGTCCATCAAATTGTTGCCAATAGTCTCACAATTAGTGAAATGAAGATCACCTGAGTGGTGTGGGTGTGTTTCAAGTGATTGAGGTATAAAACACCTGTCTGAAGGGTCCAGACTGCTGGATCAGTATTACTGGCTACCATGGAGACAGAAGAACACTCCAAGCAACTCAGGGAAAGGGTTATTGAGAAGTACAATTCAGGGGATGGATACAAAAAAATTCCAAGGCATTGAACATCCGCCTGAGTTCAGTGAAATCAATTATCAAGAAATGGAAGGAATATGGCACTTGTGTGAATCTGCCTGGATCAGGCCGCCCTCGTAAACTGAGTGACCGTGCAAGTAGGAGACTGGTGAGAGAAGCAACCAAGACCCCTACCACTACTCTGAGGGAGTTACAAGCTTCAGCTGCTGAGATGGAAGAGACTGTGCATATAGCAACTGCTGCCCGGGTTCTTCATCGGTCAAAGCTTTATGGGAGAGTGGACATGAGAAAGCCACTGTTGAAGAAAATTCATATTAGATCTCGACTAGAGTTTGCCAAAAAGCATGTGGAAGACTCCATGGTCAAGTGGAAGAAGATTCTTTGGTCTGATGAGACCAAAATTGAGCCGGCAAGAAACAACACAGCAACACCAGCAAGAAACAACAAACACAGTTTTTGTAGTCCAAACAACAATATTTTTTTAATAATTATTTTCTTCTTATTTTTCAAAGTAAATCAACCTTACCTCTGGGAAAGTAGGCTAAACATAAAACAACAAAAACACGTTCTTGTAAATTAAAAATCTTACCTAACCACTAAAGAAAAAGAAAATAGATACAACCCTAAAGTATCTCCCTAACAGAAAAACAGGAGAAAACAAAAACCATAGCTCTGCTCTCACCTACATTACCTTGCTGACAAACGGCTTCAGTACGATTCTTTTGAGAGCCCAGGGGCCTGTACTACGAAGCTGGATTAGCTCTTAGAGAGATAACTTCCTGGATAAGTTTCGGGTTTTCCCCACTACGAATGTGGATCTCTTTTTATTCAGACACGTTGCCCCGGTAACTGATGCTGAACGCCAAACCTGGTCCGGAGCAGGTTAAGTTCCAGGATAAGAGCTCACGGGGTGTGACAGACCGCCCGCTGACCAATCGGTTCTCTCGGGCGGGCATAAAAGACCGCACAGTCACCAATTTGCTGTCTTGGAAAATGGCTTGTCCATTTCTGCCAGAACCGGTTAATGTCGGTGCGCGAATTGTAAGAGGAGCGCTTCGTCGGGAGCGTTTTTATCGTGACCGAAGTAATCCGCTTGATTGACATTATTTCTCAATGTCAGTGATAACGTTTGATCCGAGGATGTTTACTTCTGATAAAAGACAACACATGCTGATAATTGTACTGAACTTTATTATGGATAAAGTCAAGTAACAATAATTTTGGTTTAAAGTTCAATTACAATTACATAAGTAATCATCATATCTTAAATGTTGTCTAATGTAATATGATCTCCAAATTTTGGTAGTAACACCATGACACCGAGGGACAGAATTTTGTTGGAACAAATATTTTTAAATATCTAATTTACGTTTAATTTCATTCATAGATTTATCCCAGTGTTATCAACACTGTTCATTTATTATTTTTATTAACAAAAAAGAGGAAATGTTTTACACTGTCCGACAGCGGTGAATCCAACAGCTGCACTTCCCCCAAACTGTTCATGTCTACAAATCCCTCCCTGATTACAGACCTGCCCATCACATCTGCATGTCTACTGTGTTTTTTTTTTGCTATGTTGCTGAAACGCTGGGGTGTTTTTTTTCCTGGACTTTCACTGTGCTCTGTGGGGCATAGTGTGAGACTGGCCTTTTTTTTCCTCCCCTTCCCCGGTGTAGTTTTTCTTTCCCATCTGCGAAAATCGTGGCGCCTCTAATGGCGACAGCGAATGGTCGACCTGGATCTGTCCCCCATGTTTTGTGATTGTCATTGCAAGTTCTTGGACGGGTTGTATTGTGAAGTGAATTTCGTTGCTATGTACTTGTGCATGTGCAATGACAATAAAGACATCTTGAATCTTGAATCTTGAATGTTGGTTGTTTTCCAGATATCTCAAGTCAAAAGTTTATCATGAGAAACCCCCATTTTTTATTCTAAGAAGACCGAAGAACAGCTAATATTCACTTTATACAGCACAACAGAGTAAAATAAAATAGATGCTTTTCTGCTTGAGGCCTCTGTACACTGAAGGTATATTTTCCCCAATTTCTTTCTGGATGTCATGTTTTAATGGCAAGTTTCAGTATCATTTATTAGAACATCAATTTTCTGTTCACATTAAAACAGTTGAAGAGGATTAAACAGGCACATCAATAAAACATACATTTCTTTTACCACAAGGATTCACTGTGTCCTCGGCCTTGTGGGATATCCAATTATCCAGGTTTTGTAAATTAGTTTTGTTGAGCTCTATATGTGAAATATACCACTTGATTAATCTCTTCTATCAACCATAGCCCATGAATTACATTAACATTTTTAGAATCATTTATACGTGCTCCCTTTTTTCTTTGCAGACTTGGAGAACTTCATCACACTTCCCAAATTCTTATAAATAATTGATGGCTTAATATATTCAGAAAATGCATGCATGGTCAACCTTTGTCCTGCAGAATGATTATGGATGAAATCACATTAAAACCGGTGTACCTAAAACTGGTCATTTGTTCTGCTCTGGGCTCTGATCAACAATTGATGGTCATATCCTAACACAAGTTTGTAGGAGTGTAACGGTATTTGTATTCACCCTGTACCATCACGGTACAGGGGTCATGAGACGGGGGTCACAGGACGGTACACAAAATCACACGACAAATACATGAGTAAGTATGCAAAAAAAAGAAAAGAAAAAAAAGGCGAGTCCTGATTCCAATCTTTGGTGGCAGTAATGAGCCTAAAATCTGCCATTACTACAGATGAAGAAGAGGAAGATCACCAACGCAGACGACCTGAATTATAAGATGCAGACTATTAAACTAATAAATGCACACAAGCATGGTACAGTGTTCACTAATTGACAGTATCAAAAGTCATGTTCACTGCTGCACTGCTGGCTTCACACGGTCACATTTAATGGGACTGTAGACATGCAGGCCTACAGTCAGTCTCTGATGGAGGACTCTCTGGATCTGCATCTCCTGGTGTTGGAGGCTCCAACAGTGTGATGGTGCTGCCACTGACTGCAAGATTGCAACTGATTGTTGTTTTAGTTTTTGCTCAAACAGTCCAGACAATGTGTAAACAGGCACCTCCTCGATACAGTGTAGACTTTCTAAGTATTTTCAGGACACTTACCACTTAAAGGATGTTATGTTTAATCCTGACCTGCTGCCATGTCTGCTTTGACCCAGTCATGTTTAATCTGCACACACCCTTGGATTTTGTGTAATAAAACAAAGATTGGGTTATCTTTGTAGGTTCAGAGTAATTCAGGTCATCACACTGGGTTTCCTGCATGTGCCATCTTTAAGAGGTTGTTAGTGGTAATGATTGATGGACTGAAGACTTTATTAAAGGCTGAATAAGCCCAGGAGCTACAGACCAACTGCACAGAAGACGACTGTGAGAATGGAGATGACAGTGTGTTTCCTGCTGCTGCTCCTCTGCTCTCCCTCCACGGCTCAGCTTCAGAACCACACTGACAACCACATGACTGCTCCTGGAGAGCAGACTGAGGGAGAAACAGCTGATGCTTCAAACCAGGAACAGACGTGTCTACAAGATATCCACGCTATTCTGAGAGAGCTGAGCACCTCTGTGGCTGAACAGAGGGTGGAGATGAGACACTTACAGAGAGAGAATGAAGGTACAGTGGAGTCATGCTGCACCTGCTCACAGGAAAAGATCATGGTGCCAAGTAAAAACTAACAAAAGATTGTTTCATTCTGTTTTGCAGAACAAGAAGCCAAACTGGAGTCACAGAGAGCAGAGATGGAGAGGCAGAAGGTGGAGGTGGAGAGGCAGAAGGTGGAGGTGGAGTTGCAGAAACAAAAAAATGAAGGTACAATTTCTATATCTGATTCATTAGTAAGTAATATTTAAGCTTTTCTGCAAATGTTTTTTACATACAATATTAATAATCTTTAATAGAAGCTCAGTTATCACATGACATTTAACAGAGAGAATGAAGGGGCAGTGGAGTCATGCTGCAGCTGCTCACAGACTGCATGTGGTGGGATAGTATGACAGCAAAGTAATTTTCATGTATTTTTTTATTTTAGCTCAAGAAGCCAAACTGAGAGAACTGGAGTCACAGAGAGCAGAGCTGGAGAGGCAGAAGGTGGAGGTGGAGAAACTAAAGCAAAACCTTAAAGGTATTTCATGAGCAAAGTCAGGAATCTATTACCTTTGATAAAAGTGACACAGCATGCCCCCATAAGCTAAAAAAAAAAACAGGTAGTTCATTTTTATGATTATGTTCAGTTTTTATTTGAAACTGATAAAAATTAAGTTACAGTTTTTTGTTTATTAATGGATGAATGCATGTAGTTTTCACACGTTTTTAATGTAATCAATGTTTTAATGTCCAGAGCACACCTGTCTGGAGACAGTGATGATGTTTCACTTTAGACTCACAGGTGGAGAGCAACGACAACGGTATATTAGGGCCACTTAAAGAAATAAAATAAAATAAATGAAAACTTCAAATATTCGATAGAAAACTAGACATTTTTTAGTTTAAAAAGTCTTCAATTTCAAGTTTTTAAAGTAAATTTTTGTGTATATAAAGACGTAAACTTCTGACTTTTTAAACTCAAAAATTTGCAATGAACTTGTATTTCTGGTCAATAACTCATCAGTGAAACAATGCCGTTTAAAGCCTGACCCCTCATTTTAATCAATGTGATAAAACTGTGAAAACAACCTTGCTTTCCTCCAAATGAGCTAGAAAGCTTCTTCTTAATCTGCTGTAGGTGATGGCTGGATCGGAGGCTAAGGGACTGTTGGCAAGTTAATATATTGGAGGAACAGGGTTAAAGGAAATTCAGTAACTTCACCATAAAGACGTGAAGTCTTCAAAATCATAGCACACTTTAATGACCATAAGTTGTTCATAGTACATGTAGTATTTTTTTAAAGAATTGTAAATTAAAATATTTCACAGGATTTTTTGATTGAAAACTAGAAAAGCACTCGGAGAGCGCAGACCTCCACCAAGCAGCACAGTTCCAAGACACTGATCCAGATCAACACCAAAATTGAATCACTTCCTCCTTTTCCCATGCTGATCAGTTCCTGAAAATTTCATCAAGATCGATCCATTACTTTTTGAATTATTTTGTTCACAGAAAGACAGACAGACAAACAGACTCTCCCAAAAACATAACGGATCAGAGACTCTTGGTCCTATTTAAAACAAAATTTTAAGCCCTAACTTATTTTGAAATTAAATGAGAGCCAGCTGTTTCCTACAAGTCCATCAATCTCTACCATAGACATCCATTCAAAATTCACAGCTCGTGACCATTTTGGACAGGCTGTTTGTAAATCGCGATAACTCTGTCATTTCTTACACTATCTACATAAAAATTACATATTCACGATCCTAAGACTTGCCCAACACTCACGATGTCCTTGAAATTAAAATAGGTCCAATGGTGACAAGGATACCAGCAGCTGTTGGACACTGTCAGAAGTTATGATATTGTGATGATTTTATACAGCCAAAGTGTTTGCATCTCCTCGCAGCTGTTCCTGTTACCTTGACAACGGAGCCTTAATTATCATTTGACCCGCTGCCAGGTGCTTCCAGGGGCTCAGCTAATCAAGCCACACAGGACTAAGTCACATACGTAACTGCTTCGCCATACTTTTACCTAGAGGAATCATTCAAGTTTTAAAATGCAGCCATTTTTCTCTCCTCATCAGGAATGGATTTGATATGATGATAGGGTTCATGGCTTTTGGTCAGCGCATCTTTAGAGCTCCCCTGCATTGGCCTAATATCTGTATTTACTCAACCCAGAAATGTGATATGAAAAATAATATGAAACCATATCTGGTTTCATAATATTTTGTTTTGGTTTGGTTGTATTTGACCTTCGTCAGTCCAGAAACCTGATATGAGGAGGTGTTTGGTGGCGTCAGTGAGCTTCTTTGGCCTTGTGTCTGTTTAACAGATATAGGGTGATGGTGTGGGACAGCGTGCGAAGTGTGCATGTGTGTGTCTGTCTGATATATTCAACCTTACACCTGTAATGTTACCTCAAATCATAAGGAGGGCCATCATCCTTGCATATATCAAGAGGAGAACTGAAAATCAGATGCCAGGTGATGGGCATCAGCCAATCAGGCCATACATTCATCATAGACCAATCCATATCAAGCAACACTGCTACATATGATGTAACTGTTGTTAGCTACTAGGGATAACAGCTAACAGCTATTAACTGTTGTTTCCCCTAGTTAGCTGTTAGCTGTTGCAGCTAATAGCTGTTAGCTTGAATAACCCAAAGACAATTGTTTGTCTCATCAAACTCATCACAGACAAATCTATATCAAGCAGAACGTCATACGTCAGTATGATGTCGCTTAAATAGTTTATAATGACGAACAACATTTATACAGCTAACAGATAACAGCTAAAAATGGCAAATAAAGGTTAACGGCCATTTACTGTTGTATGCCTTTGCTAGTAGTTAGCAGCTAACAGCCCTTAGTCTTACTGCTTATTGACTGTTTGCCGTTAGCTTAAACAAGACTATGGTTTCATTTTAAATTAAACCACTCAGATGTAAAATTTATCACTAATAATTGACATGAACCTTGTCAGAAGTAATTTCTAAGAAGTAAACTTCTGAAGAGAGCACATTTCACCAAATATCCCTGAGTAATCATCATGACCACAGACTAACATGCATTAGCTGCTATTATTTTCAAACTTGCAGTCACCTCCTGCTGTCATCACATCCGCCAGTCTTCTGTGTTTGGACCATAAAGCATTTAGCCAAGTGAAGCCGTTGGGCAATGAAGGCTGGTAGGATGGATATACATGATTTCAGAACCTGGCAGATCCGTCTGCTCTGCAAAGTTGTGTTGCGATAATTTGTTTGGTCTTATTTGTTATGGCTTTAAAATTTGATTATTGATTTGTTCAATTAACACTCGAATGGGGCACCATCCTATTTATAAAAAAATAGGCTAATTTAAATTTGGGTGAACTAGAGTTAGTAATTCACACTCTATTCTTATCAACCTTAAATCTGAATGGAAGAGTTTTCTTTACATGGATGTCGGACTTTCGAAACAAACTCCAAAAGGCAGGACTGTAACTATAGGAAGAATTTATTTAAAACCAAATGAAATAATAAACAGAACAATACATTTCAGGGGGAATAAATGACATTTAGAATAAGTTTGCAGGATGTTAAACTAAGTGAGAAACTAATACTTCTTTGGTAAAAATGGAATAAAAGATAACTGTATTTAACCTGGTTATATTGAGTGATGAGGCGAGGTAGGAATTTGAGGGATCGTTTCTTAAGTGTGTAGCGATTAGAAATTTGGCAGCGTTAAATCTGAAAGATTTAGTTGTTAAATTATGAATTATTATCAATTAACAATTCACTGTATTGTTCTCGTTGGGGGCACCAGCCTTTTAATAAGGCAAACCTTAATTTAATTAATTAATTACCCATTTAATTCCCTTAAATAAAGTAAATTAATCAAATCAAGTTTATCAATCTCAAAATCTTAAGGCAGAATTCTCGCTTCAGGGACACTGAATTCTGAAGAACACTAACAGACAGTGAGTTTAAAATCAATAATCACAAATTTATTAGAATGAAAATGGTTACAATGCATGAAAATAAATGGTAGATTATAGATGAAATAAGAATAAACAATAAATTGAATGGAAACCAGGAAACATAAAACGATGGTGAGTGAGTGTATATGCCTAAAGAATATATGACCTATACGAAAATCTGTGAAGAATTTCGGAGAGAATTTGGGTTTAATCAATCTAAATGTCAGAACACTTTTTGGTTTAAGAGCGCATCAAGCCTCCTTTTAAGTACAAAGTAACTGGACGTTTGCCTACTTGGTCGTAGAAGACTCGTGGTTCTCTCTGAGGTTCGGAAGGTCCAGGCTACGGGTGGCTCACGTCAGACCGTTGTGGATCAAGTTGATTCGGGTTGGTTCAGCTTGGGAAGCCGAACGGCAGGTCTGTGGTCCGAGTCCAACCAGCGCCCCACGGATCCTTCGGCAGTTCGATCAGAGGCCTCTGGCAAGCGTAGACTTTGAAGACTTTGAAGTGGGCCGCGGCTCAAAAACTCTCAAAAAGGTTTTGACGAGAAGATGAAAAATCTGATCCGCAGAAGTATCTTTAAACACCGTCACTGGCCAGGTTAACGATGTCTCACAGACGACTATGCGAGATCAAAAAGATCAAAATCAAAATAATGCTGTGCAAGTTTTTGAGGATTTAGATATTCAGACTTTCAAAATTAAATCTGAATATAAAAGTTGTTAATCTGCGGATCAAAGTTGCTCTCTAATAAAAATGAATAAAAGTATGCGCGTTCAGCATAAGAAAAGAAACTACACGTGCCTATAAGACAAAGGCCTAGCGGTGTAGTCAAACGAAGTAACGAGGAAAAAGTAACGGAAAGAAAAGAGTGATCACAGCGATGAAGACAGCGGAAACGAGAGAGCTGAAAAACTTCGAGAGCGAGAAACGAGAGAGCGAGAGAGGATCGCGCTCTCAGTTATAAGGCCCCCACGGAGTGGGCGGGTGGTGACATCATATGCCGATTCTCGTCTATAACTATTATTATTAAGTAATAATTAAGTTTGTCGACGAATTACTCATATCACTCAACTCACCATAAGTATAAGGTCTCAAACCACATGCACAACTGACAAGATGGTGACATCAAACAATTCTAATGCATTTAAAGAAAAACACACAAAAAGTAACTATAACTCGGTTATTGTCAGGTTTGCTGTGAATCAAGAACACAGGGTTATGTATAACTGTGGACAAACTAATATTACGTGATAGGCACTGTTAAAAATACATAGCAACACATATTGATTACATTATCCCTAGATTTTGCAATCGAGGCAACGCACGTCCAGGATTGTGTCATACCAAGAAAAGTCACTAGGTGGAGCTGTTGGTCTTTTAAGAAAATTCACAGATCAATTAGATTTGGCTTTTTATTCCATTCTAGTAGGTTATCTCTATAACTAGACATGGTAGACAGTTCATTCAAAGTACACTGGAATGTACATCACACCCTGAGTACACCTTTTAGGTTTTAGAACTCTGATATCAGTTCCATAAAGTCAATTCTGCAATCAGAAGTTATCTGGAGGGTTTAGGGAGCCAACAGGATAGTCAGGTCTCCGGAGATCAATTGAAGTTATTTACGATCTGCAGCTGTTACGCCAGGCCTTTCGAGGAGATAAGGAGGATCAGGATTGTTTACACAAGTTGGTGAAGTGTGAAAGGCCTGTAAATAAGAACCAGGTGAGAAACAGTTCAGAGAGGAATCTCAGGGACAGGCTGACGCCAGTCGGGGTCTCGGCGAATCACATACTGCTTGATTTCCCCCCAACGTGTCGGAGGTTATCCTAAATCAGATAGAGCTTTTTCATAGCAAATGCAGATGGTGGGTCGCTTGGTGGTCACGAAAACAGGAATCAGACCTCAATTTACGACGTGGAGGTGTTATTCTCACAGAGCAGGGGACCAAGGAAGAGGCCCAGGGGGTCATTTGGGAATTGGTATGAGAGCTCCAACTCTCCTTTGAATCTTAATGTTCCCTGATGCTACAAGTGTTTTGGAAAAAGGGATTTTTAACTGATGGAACGATCGAGATTAGATACACCAACCCGTCTGACTGAACATCCAGGAGAGTTCTTACTTTGATGCAGTGCAGGTCTCTCGCAAGTCCGAAGTCACCAGGGATGTGGTTCAATGCAGCGGCCTCTTGACGAAGGCAGGCTGGACCTGTCTGGTGCTCCTGAGGATCTCGGGAAAGGATTCGGCACTGGGATGGAGTTGGAGTTGGACTCTCGGTTCTGGTCGGCTCAGCTGAGGACACGGCGGGCAGGAATCTCGCCTCGTTCAGTGGCTTACTTTAATTAGCGGTAGAATGTTCATTGAAAAAAAGGAACACTCTTTGAAAAGCCTGCGCCACAGCTGAAAACGGCAAACAGTGCTGACTTTGTGCAAAAGGCTGAAAAGTCAGCGGCGCAGGTGAAGAAGCGCCACCAGCTGTGGAAAGAAAAATATGGTGGGGCACGTGATGAAAGGAAAGTTAAAGATAGGATCTTTAACTGGCGAAGAGGCGAGAGGCGAAGCAGTGAAGCAAAGTAACGTGACGTCAAAGAGACGTGGAAAAAGAGAGCAGGATGTGCAGAACAAGTCAAACAGAAGAGAATAACATTATAAGAGAGTAAGAGCATAAGAGAGTGTAAGTGAAGAGCTTAGACTCCAGCGTTTAAACTCTAAAAGTGGGTGTATGTGTTGATGCGCTGGGGCGGATCTGTCTAAGCTCTCACAAACTTTGATATGCTTAAGTTTTTGCTAATAGGGAGTTATAATTTGGGAATCATTCAATTTAACCAACACAAAGAATAAGATCATCTCATCCTGAATGTCCTGATGCAAAACACCTACTATCAAAATAAAAGAAAGATTCAAAGGTTATATATTTACATATATATATATGGATGTAACAACTGTTGTGATAATTTGTTTTGGTCTCATTTACTATGATTGTAGAATTTAATTATTGATTTATTCCATTAACACTCGAACGGGGCACCATCCTATGTATACAAAATAGGCAAAATTTTACTCCTTATTTAATTTATTGATCAGGCTAGTTTTAATTTTAGTGGACTAGAGTGAGTAATTCACACTCTATTCTCATCAACCTTAAATCTGAAGGGAAGAGCTCTCGCTACAGGGATGTCTGACTTTCAAAACACACTCCCAAATACAGTACTTGAAATCTATGAAGAATTTATTTAAAACGAAATGAAATAATAAACAGAACAATACACTCCCGAGGGAATAAAAGGCATTAAAAATACATTTGCAGGATATGAAATTTAAGTGAGAAAATAGTACTTCTTTGGTGAGGATTAGAATAATGTATAACTGTGTTTAACCTGGTTATATTGAGTGATGAGTTGAGGTAGGAATTTGATGGACTGTTTCGTAAGCGTTTTAAGGAAAAGGGGTTTTACCTGACTGATCGAGCGAGACTAATTACACCAACCCGTCTGGTGCTGAACATCAAGGAAAATCCTTACTTTGAGCAGCGCTGGTCTGTCACAAGTCCGAAGTCACCAGAGTTGATGGATACAGCGGCCTGTCGACGTGAAGGCAGTCTGGACCAGTCTGGTGCTTGTGGGGATCTCGGGAAGGATTGTGCTGGGATGGAGATGGAGTTGGAGTTTCGGTGCTCTCATCTGTTCAGCTGAGTACACGGCGTCGGCTGGAGTCTTGTCTCGTTCAGAAGTTTACTTTCATTAATTCAAAAAGAAATGCTCGCTGGCCACATGAAATTACTTCTTAAATTAAATAAAGTGATGGTGGCAGAGTGTTCATTAAAAAGGAAGGGAACACTTTAAGAAAAATTGAGTTAAGGCTAGAAAACGGCAAGCCGTGCTGACTTTGCAAAAATAGCGGAAAAGTCTTGTCAGCGGGGCAGGCTAGGATGTGGAGCAAAGTGACGTCACAGAAGAGGATGACAGGAAAAGCGAAAATCAAAGCGTCGGGAACAGAGCGGAAGGAAGAGAGTCTTTAGACTCCGTGTTCTGCTTTTTAAACCCCAAAAGTGGGTGTGGATTTTGTCCTAGTGGGACGGATCTATAAGTTTTCACAAATTTTGGTAACTTAGCTTTTCACTACTAGGGAGCCATAGTTTGGTAATCACTCAATATAACCAACACCAATAATAAGATCATCACATCCTGAATATTTCGATACCAAACACTTACTATCAAAATAAAAAGGAAGATTCAAAGGTTATATATTTATATATGTATACTAATGTAACAACACTACTAATTACTAGATTATTCAAGCTATATTGCATAGACTTCCCTAACACTGATTATTTGGCTGGGAAGCTTATAACACACAAACTTTACACAAACATTGTCAAAAACAAGTCATTGCATATAAGTACTGGTTGTCCCTTGCGCATATATGCATTGGTTGTTCGTTGCCAGTGCTTCCACAAGGTGGCACTGTTGATCCATTGTAGTTTTCCTGCTGAGGGAAAATGGAGTTTAGAAAGGAAAGAAGGGATTCCAGTTTGGTTTATTTTGGGGCTAGAATCACCGGGATTGGACTCAGATAGCATACATTTCACAACACATCAGGTTATCATATTGTTTAGACATGTATACAAGGTTTTAGAGGATTTTGGAGATGTTTGTAGAGAACTGGCTGAAGGAATGTCTTTAAGAATGCAAATGTCCCAGGGCTGACAAAAGGGGTTAAGAGGTCACCTCTGGCCAGTTTGGTTAAAGTCATTAAACAGAGGGGGGTCTTGTCCTCCTTGTTGTGGATCGTCCTACCCACTCTTCCTGACAAAAGGACTAGTCTTTTTATGGACTTCTTTACGATTGTGAATCTCAGATCCTTCTGGTGAATGTCTTATCTTTAGCCATGTGTTTGACGTGTCCATCCTGTGCCCCGCACCAAATGGGTTTTTGATTGCGGATGCTGTAAACAGTGCGGGTGAAGGCCGAGAGCATGGTGACCCTAAACACAAGGTTGCATTTCCTGGGAGAACTCTGTCTTCAGAGTTCACTGAGGGATCAGCTCACAACACAACACTAACAATTACTAGATTGTACAAAGCTATATTGCATATCAATCAATCAATCAATCAATCAATCAATCAATCTTTATTTGTATAGCGCCAATTCATAACAAGTGTTATCTCAAGACACTTTACAATAGAGCATAAAGCTCTTCATATTATGGATACACATATATGCATAGATACATATATACATTTAAAATATATACATCCAACACCCAACATGAATCCATATAGCCAATCATGAATCCCTCCATCATGGCGGCAAGAAAAAACCTTCTGTTAAGCAGCAGGAAATCTTGAATGTGGATCCCAGTCTCATGATGAACAGCAAATCCACATCATGCTGTGTTTTTTTTTTTTTTGAGTTTTTATTTGGGCTTTTATGGCCCTTATTTGATAGGACAGCTGAGAGAGACAGGAAAGCGGGTGGAGAGAGGGGGGATGACATGCAGCAAAGGGCTGTGGCCGGGATTCGAACCAGCAGCCGCTGCTGGGGGTTGGCAGCCCCCGTACATGGGGCGGACGCTCTACCAACTGAGCTAATGTCCGCCCCCACATCATGCTGTGTTGGTGTGAGGGTGAAGGAAGTGAGGTAAGAGGAGACAAGTGGACTAAAGTAAGAACTAAAGTTAGTGACAGATCCATGAACCATAGACCTGTCGTCTGATTTATTAGAGGTTAGCCTCTTGAGATGCTATATCTCATTTGCAGGAGGGTCCTCATGTCTAAATGGTTGTGGTGATCATTTTATAGAAGTATAATCTTAGATATTCTTACTGAAAATAAGAATTTATGGTAGTGACTAACTCATGGGTGCCCAGACCACAAGTGCATCCCTACCATATTTGTCTCCATTAAATATAAATGTGTTAAAGGCCTCTTGAGATGTGACATCCCATTTTCAGAGGGACCTCATGCCTATGTGGTAATTAAATATAGATACTGTAGATGTATCGATCATGGATATGGAGATCATGCTAGTATCTGTATGAACAGCTATAATGATCGTGGGAATGGAGTGTTCCTAATAAAATGTCCAACTATGTATCATGTTTATAATTGTAGTTTTGAGACTTTGTGACTCCACAGCAGCAGACAGTCTCCACCAAGGATCCTAGACCACCTACAAGACAAGAGCCAGAGATGAGTACAGGAGCAACGAAGAGGGGCAAAAGCAGATGTGGAGAAATAGAGCCTCATGTGCCAGATCCCCCCTGCAGTCTAGGCCTATTGTATCTAGACTATGAGTGCAATTTATGTACTAATTTATAAACTATAAGCTATAAACTGGTCCCTAACTGAAAGCTTTATCAAAGAGGAATGTTTTCAGTCTAACCTTAAAGGTAGAGAGAGTGTCAGACTCCCAAACTGTGGTCAGTAAATTGTTCCAGAGAAGAGGAGCCTGATACCTGAAGGCTCTACCTCCCATACTAGTTTTGGTGATTGATGGTACCACAAGTAGGCCAGCATTTTGGGAGCGCATTGTTCTAGAGGGTTGTACGGCACTACAAACTCTTCAAGATAGACTGGTGCCTGTCCACTGAGAGCTTTATAGATGTGGAGAAGAATCTTGAGTTCTATTCTATATTAAATGGGAAGCCAATGCAGAGAAGCTAAAACAGGAGTAATGTGGTCTCTTCTCCTAGTTCTAGTCAGTACACGTGCTGCAGCATTTTGGACCAGCTGAAGCGTCTTAAGCGACTTGCTGGGTCAGCCTGAAAGCAGAGAATTACAATAGTCCAGTCTAGAGGTAACAAAAGCATGGACTAGCTTTTCAGCATCGCTCTGGGACAGGATAGGCCTGATTTTAGCAATGTTACAAAGATGAAAAAAGGCTGTTTTTGAAATGTGTTTTATATGAGAGTTAAAGGATAAATCCTGATCAAATAGCACTCCTAGATTTCTAACAGTTGTGCTTGGTACCAGGTCAATGCCATCTATGGCGGTTAAATCACTAGAAAAGGATTCTCTAAGGTGTCGAGGGCCCAGCACAATAACCTCTGTCTTGTCTGAGTTAAGAAGAAGAAAATTTCTTGCCATCCAGGTTCTGATGTCCTTTAAACAGGCATCTAGTTTGTCTAAGTGGTTTGTCTCACCTGGCTTCAGTGATACATAAAGCTGTGTAGCATCAGCGTAGCAGTGAAAATTAACAGAGTATTTCCTCATGATATCACCAAGGGGAAGCATATATATAGAGAAAAGAATTGGACCTAGCACTGAACCTTGAGGAACCCCATTACTTACTTTAGTGTACACAGAGGACTTGTTGTTCACATGTACAAACTGATATCTATCAGATAAGTAGGACTTAAACCAATTTAAGGCAGTCCCTGTAATCCCAAGTAACATCTCTAATCTCTGTATAAGAACATCGTGATCATTGGTGTCGAAAGCAGCACTTAGATCTAACAAAACAAGAACAGAGAGAAGTCCTTCATCTGAAGCTGAAAGTAGATCATTGGTTACTCTAACTAGAGCAGTCTCTGTGCTGTGATGAGCTCTAAATCCTGACTGAAAGTCCTCAAGCAGGCTATTGTCTTGAAGGAAGTCACCTAGCTGATCAGTCACTACTTTCTCCAGGATCTTTGAGGCAAATGGAAGGTTAGAAATAGGCCTGTAGTTAGCTAATGTTCCTGAATCGAGGTTAGTTTTTTTTAAGGAGGGGTTTGATTACTGCTTTTTTAAAAGACTGCGGTACGTAGCCTGTTGATAGAGATATATTTACTGTCTCCAGCAACAATGGACACACTAGGGGAAAGACCTCCTTGAACAGTTTAGTTGGGATCGGGTCTAAAAGGCAGGTTGATGATTTAGAGGAGGAGACGAGAGAACTTAGCTCCTGAAGGCTAATCGTAGAGAAACTGTGTAACTCAGGTCTAACTACTACTACATTTAAAGGAATACGCTCGACAGGAAGTGACTTCCCTGATACTGAGTATTTGATTGGGAAGCTTAGAGCATCCAAACTCTACACAAGATATTACCAAAACAGTTCATTACATACAAGTAATGTGCAGTTACTCGCAAATATTCGAGCTGATTGTTCGTTGCCAGTGCTTCCACAAGGTGGCACTGTTGATCCATTGTAGTTTTCCTGCTGAGGGAAATGGAGTTTGGGTTTTAAATGAAGAAATTCCTGTTTTTCCAGTATTAAATGACAGAATCACAGGAGTTGGACCTAAATAATACACATTTCACAACACAGCAGAATATCACATTGCTAGACATGTACCATGAGTTTTGAGGGTTTGTAGAGAGTTTGATAGTAGACTGGTAAACAAGAATGTTTTTCTAAAAGCAAATGTCCCAGGGCTGATAAGAGGGTTGAAAGGTCAACCTGGCAGACTCGCTTAAGTGAGTTCGAAAGAGGGGGGTCTTGTTCCTCCTTCCTGTGAATCGTTCTCACCACACTTCCAGACAATGGAGAGCAGTCTTTTGCGATCGGAGAATGGCTTCTATCATCATTTGGTTGACAGTTTCATCCTGTGTCTGGCCCAAATGGCTTAGTGGGTAGGAAGTCTGTTAAAAGTTCAGAGAGGGGTGACACAGGGCACATGGTGGCCCTAAAAAGGTTGCATTTCCCGGGAGATCTCTGTCTTGAAGAGTTTAACAGAAAGATCATCTCACAATAGTTTACTACAATATACGCTTTGCGCATGTGCCATGGTATATAGTTGTATATGTGTGACATATTGTTATCTCATCTAGACTACTATATATGTGAAAGTGTGCGCATAAGTGCACATGAGAGAGAGAGAGAGAGAGAGAGAGAGTGAAGGGGTCATAAAATTGAAAACCCCAACATCCCATAACAAGCTCATTAGCAATGCCTATGAACACCAAAATGAATGGATGAATGAGTCACCAAACCCATCTACACATTTGTATCATATTGTTTGGGCTACAGTTCACTTCAGTTGACCAAGAATTGATGAATTTTTGTATCATGATTTAGTGTTTCTGCTTATTTTGGTTTTGTGATATGTTGGTTGGGCTATATTTGAGCTAAATGTCCCCAGAAATGGGATGTATTAGGTTGCTGGTTTGGCGGAGTGGTTGGCAACCAGACATCGGTTGCAGCAGCCCAAGTCCCACTCACGATTCCCGCAGGAATTGTCTAGTTTCTTTTCATTTGATTTTTTGATTCGCTACTAGTTCTAGGGCTTTGAGAAAACCCCCACAAATTATATATCAAAACGTGCGGCTCGGTCCTGATTGGTGCGCTATGACTTTTATAGGAATTTCACGAAAATATGGCTGAATTATTCACGAAAAACTGTGAAAAAAGTCCCATTGAAAATGAATGGAGAAACTACCGAACACATAAAAAAAACAGTTTTTTCTAAGCATGACGGCTTCACCGTTGGGACACCTACAGAGTTCATTCAAACTTCAAAATGCAGCCGCATGTCTCCTCTCTTCAGGACCTACGGGCTTACGGTTTTCAGTCAACAAGCCCTCAAATCTCCCTTGCGTCGCCCCAAAATGACTTTTTAGAGGGGAGATTCAAATGAAATTCAAAGTGAGAGTTAGAGTGAGAGAGCAGGCAGTCACCAGTCAAAAAAATCCCCCAACAAATTGCAATAACGGAAAAACGGTACATCGAATCGGCATAAGTTTTTCAGAAAAACGGATCTGAGACTCTTGGGCCTAATATAAATCAAAATGTGGAGCCTTAACTCATTCTGAAATTAAATGAGAGCCACATTTTGGACAGGCTGTTTGTAAATTGTGATAGCTCTGTGACTCTCACACTATCTTCATAAAAAATACATATTCACAATCCCAATATTCTCCCAGTGCTCACAATGTGCTTAAAATTTGGCTAGCTTAAACGGCAAGGAAGAGACAAGCATCTGTTTGACACTGTCAGAAGTCATTGAAAATCCATGAAATTAGTGAGCCATTGTGATTGCATCTCCCCGCAGCTATTCCTGTTACCATGACAACAGAGCCCTTAATTATCTCCATCTCTGTGAGATGCTGTCACTCAACTAATCAACAGACCCAAAAAAAAAACCTGTTTTCTAAGCACTACTGCTTCGCCGTCCTGGCACCTACACAGTTCATTCAAACTTCAAAATGCAGTCCAATGTCTCCTCTCTTCAGAACTCAAAACTTTATGCCCCACGGGATTACAGTTTTTAGTCATCATGGCTCCAAAAACCCCTGCGTTGATCAAAAATCCAAAGATTATCAGTGGCAGACCTTATCTGCTTTTATGATCTAGAGGGCAAGAGCACTCTGAAAAATCCCCCAACAAATTGCAATAATGGAAAAACAGTACATCGGACCTGAATAATTTTTTCAGAAAAATGGATCTGTGACTCTTGGGCCTCAAATCAAATACAATGTAAAGCTCTGACTCATTTTGAAATTAAATGAGAGCCAGCTGTTTCCTCCAAAGTCCATCAATCTGTCCCATAGACTCCCATTATAACGACATAAAGTCCTCATGTGGGACAGGTTGTTTGTAAATCGCAATAACTATAATTTCTCACACTATCCTCAAAAAAATTAGATATTCATGATCCCAAAACTCTCCTGATGCTCACAATGTGCTCAAAATTTACCTATCTTCTACGCTTTATGAAATATAAGCAGATATAGACACCATTGAAGAACCAAGAAAAGCATTACAATAGTCAGTGTAATTAAAGCACCTGTGTAACTGATAACAATCTTCCTTTGAAGTTGATATGTGAATCTGGTGTTTGATCTCTGTGGTTTGTGTGTGTGTGATTGTATACTGTATTTGTTCTTATGACATTATGTGGACCTCGACTTTAAACAGCACCAAAATAGGGGGACACATAATATTAATGGGGACACTTACAATAAATGTTTGCATATGTCCCTAAATACAAAATTGTGTGCAACAAACAGATGTTTGTGAGTGTGTGTGTGTGAATGGAAGACATTGAAGCTTTTACATCACGCCAACTTAAAAAGTGTTCGTGGGCATTAGTCTATGTGGTCTGTGTGTGTGAGTGTGTGCTTGTACTTATGACATTAAGAGGACCTTGACTTTACACGCCAGTATTTGGGGACACATAGTATGAATGGGGACACATACTATAAATGTATAGTATGTGCCCCTAAATGACCCTGTGCGCGAAGTGCACGTTTGTGAGTGTGTGTGTGTGTGTGTGTGTGAATAAGGGACATGAAAGCAATAAGAGTTTGTGGACATTTGTCTCTGTGGTCCGTGTGTGTGAGTGTGTGCTTGAACTTATGACACTCTGGGGCACCTAGACTTTACAAAACATCAGTATGTGTTACCATTTCTGTTAGGGAGGGGAAACACCGCCCGGTAAATAAATAAGACAACTCAAGATCAGGTGCAAGTTGACTGGTATAAGCTTATCAGGCCACACATAACTAAAACAGATGAAGTATCCTGCCATCTCCATAACTATTTCAACATGTCAGCCAGCTGAAACACTGCTTGAGGCTGTCCTGTCTTGAAAAGATAGAGCCCGGCAGCGGCCCAGGCCCCACTCACGATTCCCGCGGGAATTGTCTAGTTACAGTACTAACTGTACTGTTGCAGTGACACCAAACTCATACTTATGTCAGGATCATGCCCATAGCTACCATTGAGGACACCGAGGTTGTGACCTCTGTATATTTTTCCGAAAAAAAATATACTGTATATATATTGTGAAATTATGTGGTAGAGCCGTAGGAGGATGACAGAGTGACTCATCGTCCCTTCATAGACGATCTTTGATTTGATTTGATCTCGGTCGCGCTGTTTTTTCAGTAACCCCGGATATTTCCCCTTCAGAAATATAACAAAACCGAACATTGACTGAGACACCAAAGAAGCTTTAGTTTCCCGTCCTCAGTAAATGCAACACCTGCGTTGCATCAGAGAGGAGCTGCGTGAAGCATCTATGTTTGAAAACTCGGCAGAGGCTTAAATCTCCTGACTGCCGCTACCAGAACAGATAAATGGATAATATAATATCATTGTATTCTTACAAATTACGCGAAATGTAGCGCTGGGGATCGCGGGGCTGCGGGACAGCCCTCAATTGTGATAGATGCTTTTAGGTGCGGTGAAACTCTTTTAAGATCGGAGAGCCGGTGAGCGTAAAGATGCAGAGTGAGGGATCGTCAGTCACCTGGTGTGCTGTTATTAAAACGGTGTCTCGTTGGCCCACGTTACACGGTTTTAAGAGAACACAGCAATTTAAAAAAGTATGAGTCCGCCTTTTTGTTAATTAAATCCAGCACTCCTGAGCAGTCCAGCTCTTTTTTTAACTTAATTTTTCTAAATGTTTCTAAATTCATCCTGAGGTTTCCTGCATCACTTATTATCCATGATATAAGAGAAATCTGTAAAGGATCAACCTCCAAATGCAGTCTACTAGTGCTGTGGTTCTCAACCTGTGGGTCAAGGCCCAAAATTGGGTCTCAGAGCTGTATTCAGTGGACAGTTTATAAATCAGGTAAAAAAGTGGCAAATTTGTCTTCAGTGCTCAGAGGCCATGAGCAGACAACAAAGAATTTTATTTTACTCTGCTGTGCTGTAACAAGCTAATATTAGCTGTTCTCTCAGGATCTTTATGTATCCTTCTCATCCTGGCACAAACATGAGGATTTTCCTATGATGAACCTTTGACTTGAGATATCTGGAAAACAACTAACATGAATGTTATGATGAGAACCACTGTAAGATTAATGGATCTATGAACTCCCAGGGCTCTCACTATAGCTGAAGCTTTATAACATTTGTTCCACTTTTTATGCATAAAATGTGTTTTCTTTAATCTGAGGTCCAAACTGCCACGCTATTTCATTAAACAAGTTTAAGTGGTTAATCTTTTTTAGATTTGGGTCATGTTGACTGTTGAGATGATCATTGTTTCTCAGAATAGAGCAGTAAGAGCCGACTCCTCACTCTGTTTTACCTGAAAGTGTCAACATAACTGTTTCCTTCCACTTCTTATATTAGCTAAGGGAAATCTTTATACATTTCCATAAATAGGACAGTCACCCCAGAATGTACCTTGTTTGACATTGATGCACAAGGAGCCTGCTGCCCCAGAGTGGAGGGTCAGACTCAGAGCCAGGCTAAGAGCGAAGAGAGAGAGCGTCATGGTGAAGCGAGAGTGGGCCCTAATATTAGCCATCCTGCGTTTTACACGCACTTACGGCTCCATGATTCATCAGGAGACCCACTTTGCACAAGAGGACGCATCCTCCACTGTCTGAAGCAACAACGCTTCCACATATCTCCTGAATCGCTCGGCGTCTTAGGGCGTGCACTCTTCCGTCTGCCGTTGACCATAAAGATGCAGACAGACGCACATCACAGGGACAATGATGGATCATCTGTCACTTGTTCTTCATCAGTCCAGCTCTGAGTCACTGTTTCACTCACCCACTGTTTCTAAATGATAAATTCATCCTGAGGTCTTCTGCATCACGCATTGTCCATGATATAAAAGCAATCTTTAATGGATCAAGCACCAAATACAGTCTACCAGTGCAGCGGTTTTCAACCTGTGGGTTGAGGCCTATAAGTGGGTCTCAGAGCTTTTTGCAGTGGATCGTGTATAAATCAGGTAAAAATGTGGCAAATATGCCTCAGTGTAAGGAGGCCCTAAGAGGGCAAACATCCCTTAAGGTGCGTTCACACCGCAAGCGACCTAGCGACAAAAGCCCACTGAGGTAGCGTCGCGCGTCCATAAATAGCCTACCTGTTTGGTCGCCTGGCGTCGGACGTCGGTCGGTGACGTCATGTCCGCTCGAGTTTTACCGCGATCGTATCATATATCACATAATAGGGTGTATAAGCTGACATTATTCCATCTGTATCCTTTTCACTCACTTATCAGACACAAAACTCTGCAGCTGATGATGCAGGAGCATCATCTGTGAGTTTACCGCGGTCCGTCTGCAAATGTCCTCACTGAGATTAGTTCCGCCTATGCGGAAGTCATCCGCTCTGTAGTCCGGATGAATAACTGCACCGTCACACGTACACACACCGCTGATTGGCTGATGCTGCACAGCCACGCACGACATCGACTGACTAGATCAACTTTTTTTTAACTTTGACATCGCGCGACGAGTGAAGCAGTCGTCTTGTCGCCAGCTGTCGCATCGCGGGAGGCTTAACCCTGCCCCATCGCGGCTGTAGATTCACTTTGCATGGAGAGTGATCGCCGAGGTAGTCCAGGTAGCGTCCGGTGTGAACGCACCTACAGAGTGTATCAGAGTTTACCCACTAATAACCAGACTACACTGAAGGGGGGCATGTGTTTTGTTGAACTAAAAAAGAATCTTTTTTTCCCAGTGTAGTGATTATTTTCTCTGGATATTATTAGATATCAATGAAAGAAATTAATATTCATTTCATAACTAGTTTTTCTCTCGTTAATTAAAAGGGCACCATCCTTTTTATACAAAAAAGGCAAAATTAACTTAATTGATTTATTAATTATTTCCTTTAAATCAGATAAATCAGTAAGTCAAACTTTATCAGTTTAATCATTTAAGTCAAACTTAATCGGTTGAATCAATCTCAAGTCTGACAGAACTTCCATGCAGTGATGTCAATCTTCCAAATAGAATACCAACAGATAGAACTTTAAATATATAAGGGTGATTTATTGAAATGAATATATTAGACATAATAAAATAAAATAAAACACAAAAGAAGGAGTAATTGTTAGAGTTATTCTGATCAATGATGCTGTCAATCAGGAAAGAATATATGAACCATCAAGGAACATTTAGGTATATGGAGTGGTTAACGCCTCGTGATCCCCCAGGAAGAGCTGGGCGAAGTGGCCGGGGAGAGGAGGGAAGTCTGGGCTGCCCTGCTTAGGCTGCTGCCCCCGCAGCCTGAACACGGATAAGCGGGAGAAGACGGACGGAGACGGAAGGAGTGGTTACAGAGGATTAATTTAACAAATTAACCTACTTGTAAAAGGTCAAATAAAGGGGAAATTATTGGAGAATTAAACCAAGACACACTCAAGCCCATCTAAAGGAATACAGAACCCGCCTTCCTCGGATCGGATCTCAAACTAGTCTGGAGTTACTGGAGAGCCTGAAGGACTGTTCTGGTTTGGAGTCGTCCCAAAGGGGAGGCTGAAGTCCACACTCTACCCAGCGCGATTGGATCCAGGGAGGTTCCAATGTGAGCTGGTCCCAGGTTTCACAAATACCGTCTTAGATTGGACTGGCAGATTCTGTTTAAGGTGAAGCTGGAGCTGGAGCGTTGATGTCTCAAATGCACAAAAATATTGATTTCTAACTAAATCCAAAAATCAAGAATTCGTTGGCCAGACAAATACTACTCTGAAAATTATAACGAAAGTCCATTTACTATGAAGCAAATCTTTGAAGTCTTATAACTTACTGGCTTATAAAGAAAATTGGCAGGCGTGTCACAAACTTAGACAAAAAGAAAGATAAATTGGGGAGCCGAATAGATGTGAAAAATCAAAGAAGAGATGACAAAGAAGAGGAGGGAGAAGAGAGGAGGGGCGCATGTCTCTCTGGTTTTAAGCTACTCACAGGGGGAGGGTCTTTAGATGAGTAGCAAAACTTTATCAACTTATATTTGGCCAAAATTAAGTTGTATTTTGATTAAACATCCAATATAAGCACTCTAACTGGACAGGAAATCTTATGATAAATTTGATACTTATTAAAAAGTCGATTAAAAAAATTAGAGGTGGTTAACTTACGACATATAAGTTATCATGCCTTTGGGATGTATGCTACCAAAACTGAAGGTATAGAAATCCTATTATAAGCATTCTTAAATAAAACAGAGTGAAATTAAATGCAAGAGTACGGGTACATTCCTGTGGGGGAAAGATTCCTTCTGTTTCCACTGAGAGGCGCTGTTAGTTTGCCAGAAGCTTTCATAAATAACTTTCAAAAATAACAAAACTTTTTCATTACTTTGGCATTTTCAGAGCTAAAAACACACAAGTCACATCATTAGAATGCATTTGTCATGACAGGATAAAATATCACATTGTTAGATGTGTCCGTTGTTTCATTAAAGAGTTTAAAAGGTTTGTGGGTTTTCTGTAGCTGAAGACAACACATTTGGAGCGTGATGAGGGGTTCGACTGAGCAGAGAGGTCGAAGGTCAACTTAGGTGCCACCTAAGAATTATTTATGACTTGGGAAAGAACTATCCTCGGACACATTATTAGGTATCAGCCAATCACTGTTTAGGTAGAAAGTCCAGAGAAGTAAACACATCCGATGCAGATGTCTGCTCATGGTAGTAGGCGGGGATTAAAGACAGACTTGATGGCGCCACATGTCACTAGGAGAGTTACGACCATGGTCCAGGAAGACACAGTCAGGGAAGAATGGTGTGTTTCATCTTGCTCCACTGGTATCTGACCCTTCTGCCTGTGTGTGACGCCGAGTACCCGTCTGTGAGCCTGAATCAGTGGTGGAAGTCTGATCTCGGACAAACTGAACTATCTCCAGAGATTAAAGACGAAGTGAGTCCAAGTCTGCTGTCACTCAAAGTCTCTGAGTTGCTGTTGATATGTGTGGCTCCTGGTTGGCTAAGTGGACAACAACACGGCTCTGTGTTCAAAGGATCGCTGGTTCAAACCCCGCTCTCTGCTCATCTGTTCCTGTGTCTGCTAAATAAAACTGGTTATTGTGAACTGCAAAATCTGTCTCACGTCTGGGTCCTACTGTGTATCCTTACTGCCTCCGTGTCAGCATTAGAGCAAAGATGATCAGACAACTGGTGAGTGTGGGGCTGGAGCTGAAGTATGCTGAGCTGATTGCAGGAGATGAGCTGCAGGTGTGTTCAGGAGCACAGGTGAGTGGAGTTTGCCTGATGAGATGAGAGGGGCAAGGAGAACACTGGGCGCTTTAGACTGTGACAGTTCTGGTCCTTTGTTAGATCATACCCAACCAGCCCCACTGGAAGGAATCTCAGGGAAAACCTTCTATAATTCATGTAAAAACTTCAAACAAAACAAAGCTGGATAAAAGACTGGACACCCCACAGGTCCTTCTACAAGCCTCTACTCTCCAAAAGACATGCAGATACCCACTGCAGAGTCCTTTATGGTGTTACAGCAGTGAACTCCTGTGTGTCCACCATCAACCCTGCAGTAGAGGAAAGCTGTCCTTACTGCGACCAGAGAGAGACTGTGTGTCACTGTTTTTATGAGTGTTTCTGTATTTAGAAACAGTTTTTACCAAATGTGGAGAGACTTTTACCAAACAGCTTTTTATTCTGGATTTAAAATACACACGTCAACACAAGAACAAGTTGTTCTTGTGTTGAGCTCTTAAACTTTGTTTTGGGGCAGGCCAAGATGGTGGTGTATTTTAGCCGGAGGAGGAAGGTGAAGGATGGTTCTATTGTTGATCCTGTCAGTGTGAACATGATGAAGTCCAGACTCCTCTTTGGTTTTAACTTTTACAAAGCAGCTGAAGATCTGGACTCTTTTCAGCAGCTTTGGGGTTTTAATGAGGGGCTGCGTTCTGTGAAAAACCACACACTGCAGAATGGAGGTGTGCTCATGTGAATGAAGTATAATTTATTTATTCATTTACTCTATGGAACTCTATGGAGTGTGTGAATGATCATATTATATTGTTTTGATCTATTTTTGTTTTTGCAAGAGCGGCAAATAAAGTTGATTTAAAAATCAAAATCTCTCTCTCTCTCTCTCTCTCTCTCTCTCTCTCTCTCTCTCTCTCTCTCTCTCTCTCTCTCAGTCAAACAGGTGGCTTTCTCAGCTTCTCTGTGGCCGACTTCAGGTGAAGTGACTTTGGGACCGTATAACACTCACACTACTCTGGTGTTCAAGCACATTATCTCAAACATTGGAAATGCCTACAGTCCAGACACAGGTACTTCTTACACTAACAGAAACAACCTTCAGACATTTGTTTTTGAGATGTTCAGTCTGGAGGAAAGAACTTCTTTTACACTCACTGTCAATTAAAATGTCCTCCAGGTCTCTTTACTGCACCAGTGAGAGGAGCCTACCACTTTGAGTTCCACATCGGAGCAAGAGGACATTCTAGCTATCAATCAGCTGCAGTTCTAGTGAAGAATGGAGAACATGTATGTCTTACAATTGAGTATCAGACTAATGGATTTGGTAGATCATCTAATGGTGCCACTCTGCTCCTAGAGGTTGGAGATGTTGTGTTTTTGCGTCTGTGGGTTAATACAAGAATATATGACAATGTAAATCACCAATCCACCTTCAGTGGTCACCTTCTTTTCACCATGTAAGATGGACACAGCCATCCATGTTTTCTAGCTACCTTAAAAAATTAGCTCTTGCCAGAATGTTAAAGCTATGGTCTACGATTTGGAAGCTTTGTACATATTAATAACACCGTTTATAAGGCTGTTATGGTCCTATGGTCCTATCTACACAGTATAAAGACCAAAAAGAATGAAAAAAATCCATTCAGTATATCCGCTGAAAAGCTGCATACTAGCTGACCAATCAAGCCTAAGAACCTGCAACTATTAATTGGTCCGTGAGTTAGTCCATGAGTCCATCCAATCCTCGTCTCCCTCACTACGCAGTACGCAGCATCTTGCCCATGGTCCCGCCTCCTCTCTACCTCCGTGAGCAGCTAGCAGCGTTAGCTACTGAACTATCATGGAGCCGGAAAAGCCTAGCGCCAACCCGAATCCGCCTCCCTCTCCCAAGACAGTCTGGCTGCAGACCACCCTTCTCCTCTCTCCTCGCTCCCTCACTACGCAGCACGCAGCATCTTGCCCATGGTCCCGCCTCCTCCCTCTACCTCCGTGAGCAGCTAGCAGCGTTAGCTACTGAACTATCATGGAGCCGGAAAGCCTAGCGCCGAACCCGGGAATCCGCCTCCTCTCCCGCTGGGCCCAACGGAGCTCTGCCCGCTGGTGGGTGGAGGCCTGTTAGCGGGCTAACGGTTAACGAATAGCCTCAGCCGCCGCCAGACCTTCAGCATCGGCCGCTTTCGCCCTGGTTGATCAGGTAATGGCTTTGTTTACTACAGTGTGAGATGTCTGCTGAATAACTCTGGTTAGTTTGTGCCTGTACGGGCTAATAACTTGTAGGGGAGCGGTTAGCCTGTTAGCCGCTAATCGCTTAGCACTGTAAGCTGAGCTGGGGAGGACAGGCTGAGAAAGATAAATCCTCCCCACACTCGGCTCCGCTCTGGCGGCGCCAGACCCGCATTGCCGCCGGTCCAGTTGAAATGGCTACTGCTGTGTGTTATAAGGGAGATGTCTGTCGTGTTTGATACTTTCAGTTGAGCTGAGCTGTTTTTGATTGAGTTTGCTGCTGATATATTGTGCTAGTCGCTCGTAGCTCTGTCCGAGGGGGCTATATGAGGCGTCACGAGCTGGGGGCGGGATCTTGGAACACGGAGGGGAGAGGGGAGGGAAGGAGGGGCAGGCTGCGGTTTCAAATCGTAGACCACAGCTTTAATTAAATATCATGCTGGTTTCTCTTTACTTATTTCCTGCATCATTCTCTTGATTTACATCACATAACGTAGGACATTCTGAATATTGTGATTTATGAAAATGAAGTATGTTAACAATAAAAAAAAGTGTTTAATGCCAGAACAAAAGTTTTTTTTTTTTTTTTTTACGTCACCATCAACTTATTATTTTTAAATCACAAGTCAAAGTCTTTGTCTGATGATGGACAAATGGGAGCACAATTTCTTAAAACCTTGTTTTGGCAGGGCTGGCGATTGGAATCTAAATCTAATCTCATGACTCTAAATTTTATGTCAGAATGTATTTTTTGCTCATAATTTTTTTTTCATATTTGTTCATTCTGAAATATCTTCCATGACAGGAAATACAATAACATGGAATGGCTCTATTCAACAAACTAATGACAATGATGCAAGACAAAAGGGGAAAAAACACTATATATTCAGTGGGAGGAAAAAGTAAGCACACCCTTTGTAATTTTGCACATTTCTGCCTAAATTGGTCATAAAATGTGGTCTGATCTTGACTCAAATCACAAGAATGAGTAAACAGTGTCTGCTTAAACTAATACCCTCAAACAATTACATGTTATCATTTTTTTATTGGTCATTAGATGTAAACATTCACAAGACAGGGAGGAATAAGTAAGTACACCCCCCTGGCTAAGGATCCTCCAAGAGCTAGTTAGTCAAATTTATGAGTCAGGTGTGAGCCAACCTGAAGTTCAGTTACTGAGGTGTGTCTTAAAGCTGCCCTGCCCACTGGAAAACACACACCAGTTAAGAGTTGTCTCTTGATGAGGGGCACTGTCTGATGTGCACCATGAGAAAAGAACTCTCTGAAGGCCTAAGATCAAGAATTGTTGATTTGTGTAAAGCTGGAAAAGGTTACAAAACCATCTCTAAAAGTCTTGATGTTCACAAATCCACGGTGAGAAAAATTGTCTACAAATGGAGACAGTACGGCACTGTTGCTTTCTTCCAAGGAGTGGTCGCCTGTAAAGATGACTCCAAGGGCACAGCGCAGGATCCTCAATGAGGTAAAAAGAACCCTAGAGTGTCAGCCAAAGACTTACAGAAATCACTGGAACATCCCAACATCTCTGTTGACACATCTACAATACGTGAAACATTAATCAGAAATCGGATTAATGGGAGTACACCACGCAGGAAGCCATTGCTGTCTAAAAGGAACATTGCTGCACGCTTTGAAGTTTGCAAAAAGCATTTAGATGCTTCACAGCACTGGGAAAATATTCTGTGGAGTGATGAAACCAAAGTTGAGTTGTTTGGTGGGAACACACAACGTCATGTGTGGAGGAAAATGGAACAGCACACCATCATCAAAACCTTATTCCCACTGTTAAGTATGGTGGGGGGAGCATCATGGTGTGGGGCTGCTTTGCTGCCTCAGGGCCTGGACAGCTCGCCATCATCAATGGAAAAATGAACTCACAAGTTTACCAAGATATTTTGCAGAAAAACCTGAGACAATCTGTCAAACAGTTGAAGCTCAAAAGAGGATGGGTGCTGCAACAGGACAACGACCCAAAGCACAGAAGCAAATCAACTTTAGAATGGTTTCAGAAGAATAAAATAAATGTTCTGGAATGGCCCAGTCAAAGTCCTGACCTAAACCCAATTGAGATGATGTGGCATGACCTCAAGAAAGCTGTTCACACCAGACATCCCAAGAATCTTGCAGAACTGCAGCAGTTTTGTGAAGAGGAATGGTGCAAGATTCATCCTGATCGTTGTGCGCAGCCTAATCTGCAGCTCCAGGAAACGTCTAGTTGAAGTTATTGCTGCCAAAGGAGGGTCAACAGCTATTGAATCCAAGGGTGTACTTACCTTTTCCCCCCTGTCTTATGAATGTTTACATCTTATGGCCAATAAAAAAATGATAACATGTAATTGATTGGGTGGCATTAGCTTAAGCAGACACTGTTTACTCATTCTTGTGATTTGAGTTAAAGGAAAAGTTCGGTTCCTGCAGCTTTTACATTGTTTATAGAATGAAGTAGAACAATATACTCACCCAGAAGGCTTTCCTGATGCAAACGGTGCTTCGGGAGATATTTAGATCCAAAATCGAGCAGCGGACACCGATATAATGGTAGCCTGTAGGGCATAGATCGCCGCTCCTAAAAACTGCATTAATCGTTCAAAAACTCATGTTTTTCACCGATATTCCATCATGATTTGCTCCGAAAGGACCGCCATTGCAGCCTGTGTCTCTCCACACAGCGCTGTGTGGCTGAACTAACCTCTGAACTGACGAGCTGTTTACATGCTCTTCGCGCATGCGCAGTGCGGCTCATTGTTTCAGGGGAAGATCGGCAGCTACAAATCAACTTTCTTCTTCCAGTTTTGTGCAAAATGGACGAATGTCTATGGGATGAAGATGTTGTGGAGGAGGACTTTGAATATGATGGACGTCCTTACAGTTTGGAGCCACAGTATACAGATATACAGATAAGGAAGCGATCGCAACGCTCCAGAGAGTACTGCGCACGCGCAAAGAGCATGTAAACAGCTCGTCAGTTCAGAGGTTAGTTCAGCCACACAGCGCTGTGTGGAGAGACACAGGCTGCAATGGCGGTCCTTTCGGAGCAAATCATGATGGAATATCGGTGAAAAACATGAGTTTTTGAACGATTAATGCAGTTTTTAGGAGCGGCGATCTATGCCCTACGGGCTACCATTATATCGGTGTCCGCTGCTCGATTTTGGATCTAAATATCTCCCGAAGCACCGTTTGCATCAGGAAAGCCTTCTAGGTGAGTATATTGTTGTTCTTCATTCTATAAACAATGTAAAAGCTGCAGGAACCGAACTTTTCCTTTAAGATCAGACCACATTTTATAACCAATTTAGGCAGAAATGTACAAAATTACAAAGGATGTACTTACATTTTCCTCCCACTGAATCTATGTTCTTTTACTGTGTGACCTTCTTTTACTGTAGACATTAATGAAATATTATGCTAGTTCTGTAAATTGTATTTAGTTTTGAATAAATGTATTTGTAATTGTCAAACTACATTCCAAACACATACAGTATTACAAGATGGGCAGTTACACATTACAAACAAGGTAAGCCTCGGTTCTGCAATGTTTTATCAATCAATCTTCATTTTTGTACCACCAGTTAATAACAAGGGTTATCTCAAAACAACTTACAATCGGTAGCGCAGAAGGAAGTGCTTCCGGGTGACAGCAAAGCAAGCTTTACGAAAGGAATTACAGCGGTATTTTATATCCTGACTTGTGTAAAACTAAACCCGTAATAGATATCATGGCTCATTTTCTGTTTTTGGATTTTCGATAACCAAACGAAAAACTCGTTTCCCGTTTTTTGTTTCCCTTCATCCAAATGGAAATCAGAAAATTAGATGGTTTCCCGTTTTCTATGGGGCCAGCATTGTAGCAAAACTATTTACAAATGCGTATTTCGATCTCTGTGTGTTACCACATCCACAAATGTGTAACTAAAACAATTTACAAATGCGTATTTCGATCTCTGTGTGTTACCAGATCCACAAATGTGTAACTAAAACAATTTACAAATGCGTATCTCGATCTGTGTGTGTTACCAGATCCACAAATGTGTAACTAAAACAATTTACAAATGCGTATTTCGATCTGTGTGTGTTACCAGATCCACAAACTTGTAAAGAAATCTGTCTGTGTGTAACTACATCCTTAAATGTGAAAACAAAATCTCTGTGTGTGTAAAATAAACTGAGTCTAATTTAAAAAAAAATCTGTTTGTGTGTAAAATAATTTGTGTGTGTGTGTAGTCAGATCCACATATCTGTAAAATAAATCTGCAGCTGTGTAAACTGATCTGTATGCCTAGACAGGGCAGAAAATACATTCATCACTATGGAGGAGTGTGGTCTGTGGATATCTGGCCTCTACATTGGATGTTTTCTCACACGTGACTTTTGCTACACTCCTGCAGAGGAAAACATTCGTGCAGCGATTTGTACCTGTGTTAGGAGACTTGTCTGTAAGCCTCCGTGGAGGTCCAGTTCAGACCACCAGGGGGTGCAAGCACCAACGCTATTGTTCACCTCTACTGTTTTTAGCCTGGCTGGCTCAGTAGACAGTGGTGCGATGGAGTCAGGATGGAGGTGTATGTGAGCCAGGTAAAGAAACTCCAAACAGGCCGCTGAGATCTGCTGCGCCGACCCATCCCATTAGTTTATAGAGTAACTAATTTGTGCCTTCATAAACTTGAAAAATTTCAAGCTTTCTTTAATACTTTTTATTTCTTTAAATGTCCCTAATAGGTGGTGGCGTATGGAGAGGGTCGGCTGTGGGTATAATGCCGGGTGGCCGTGATGGCTACACACTGTCGGCGTATGGAGAGGGTCCGCGGTGGGTATAATGCCGGGTGGCCGTGATGGCTACACACTGTCGGCGTATGGAGAGGGTCCGCGGTGGGTATAATGCCGGGTGGCCGTGATGGCTACACACTGTCGGCGTATGGAGAGGGTCCGCGGTGGGTATAATGCCGGGTGGCCGTGATGGCTGCACACTGTCGGCGTATGGAGAGGGTCCGCGGTGGGTATAATGCCGGGTGGCCGTGATGGCTGCACACTGTCGGCGTATGGAGAGGGTCCGCGGTGGGTATAATGCCGGGTGGCCGTGATGGCTGCACACTGTCGGCGTATGGAGAGGGTCGGCTGTGGGTACTTAACGCCGGTGGCTGTGATGGCTGTACACCAGCGTTATTTACCCATGCACTGCTGACCCTCTCCATCCCGCTGACAGTGTGCAGCAGCAGATCTCAGCGGCCTGTTTGGAGTTTCTTTACCTGGCTCTAATACACCTCCATCCTGACTCCATCGCACCGCTGTCTACTGAGCCAGCCAGGCTAAAAACAGTAGAGGTGAACAATATCGTTGGTGCTTGCACCCCCTGGTGGTCTGAACTGGACCTCCACGGAGGCTTACAGACAAGTCTCCAAACACAGGTACAAATCGCTGCACGAATGTTTTCCTCTGCCGCGGCAGGAGTGTAGCAAAAGTCACGTGTGAGAAAACATCCAACGTAGTGGCCAGATATCCACAGACCACACTCCTCCATAGTGATGAATGTATTTTCTGCCCTGTCTACACATACAGATCAGTTTACGCAGCTGCAGATTTATTTTACAGATATGTAGATCTGACTACACACACCGTTTATTTTACACACAAACAGATTTTTTTTAAAAATTAGACTCAGTTTATTTTACACACACACAGATTTTGTTTTCACATTTAAGGATGTAGTTACACACAGACAGATTTCTTTACAAGTTTGTGGATCTGGTAACACACACAGATCGAAATATGCATTTGTAAATTGTTTTAGTTACACATTTGTGGATCTGGTAACACACACAGATCGAGATACACATTTGTAATAGTTTTGCTACAATACTGGCCCCAGTTTTCCATTTACCCATATTAACATGAAAAACGAATGGCCGCAAAGTACACGGACTGACGGGAGAACAAGTTTTCAAACTGCATTACTAATAAGAGAGGTGAGTGATCAGATATAACCCTTGCATGGTAGCTGCAGTATTGAATAGTTGGTAAGAGCTTGCTGCCAACAAGGAAATGGTCTATAAGCAAGAAAGTGTGGTTTACTGGAGAGAAAAATGAATAAGCACAGGTGTTAGGGTTCACAGTTCACCCATTTCTGAAATGCCAAAGTCTCTTAAAAAAGTTTAATTACCTCTGCAAACTTCTAATTAGCAGACGTCCTATTCGAGGTAGAATCCAAACTGAGTAAGCAGCAATTCAAATTGCATCCTATAATCAGATGATGTGAGTTGAAAGTTGGTAGAGTAGAAAAAAAAGATATGAATGGAATAGAGCAATGGATAAGAAATGCAACTCCTCATGCTTTACTAATAAATAGTGAATCCCAACTTCTGTTCATTTTTTGTGCCCAGATAGAGTCAGATTAGTTTATTGAATGAATGCAACTCGTACACCGACAGTATCTAAGTGCGAGAGAACTCATTCATTTTTGTGGGCTTACCCAAACCTCTCATGATTATTGGTTGGTGTTTTCCCTGTTTTACTCCTGCAGTAGATAGCGGATGTTTTTCGCTCTGTTTTAAGAGCACATCATGAGTTGATTGCCATCGGGTCATAAAGACCATTTTAACCAGTATTACAAAAACTGTATCTAAATCAGATTACCAACCCCAGCTTTAAGTTTAATTTTTATTCATTAACAAGTTAGAAAGAAGCTAAATAATTTTCAAGGACAATTCAAGCTTTTTGGTTTAACTTTTTCTATGACCAAAAATTGGTTCATCAATTTCCAGGTTTTCAAGGACTTGTAGAGTCTAAGTGAAGTGACACATGGCAAGTGTTCCACCTTTTTATTTTAACTCAAACTGAATCCAAAGATGACAGTCATTGACCGTTCAGGAAACAATTTCATGAAAATAAAAAATGATTATGTCTGCATCATTTAGCTGGCTGTACAGTCACCAAACTGATTTATTGTTCTGTTTGAATCACAGGCATTTTATTTGGCCCAATTAAGAAGCTTTGCTGAATTAGCCAAATTAATTAATCCTTCAAAACCAGAAAATTTATTCTCATTTAAGAACAAAGTCAAATATCATAATGAAGAATCTCTGTTTGACTGCACGAGTGTAGATGAGACCAAACGTCAAATCATGTCACAAACATGCAGTCATAGATGTTTGTAAAACCAGCATCAGCAGACAAAACCATCAAAGCCAAAAAGAAACCAAACACCACAAATGTCCCACAGTCGATGGTTACAGCTCATGGAAGCTCGTTCTTCGAGTTCGACCTCCTAAAGGTGGGCAGACGATGCCTTCATGGACTGAGCAGGATGAGGGAGAAAAGAGAAAAGTCTTATCAGTGTCGGCTCTAAAGTTAAACTGTCAAAACCAGAACAGTGAAGCTTTCAGACAATTTTGCCGTCATTTGACACTAGTACAAGTTTTGTCACCGGACGCTACTTGTACCATCTCTGCAATCTTCCTGCAAAGTCAATGGACAACTGCGACGGGGCGGGGCTAGGGCTGGGTTTGCCACGTACAAGGCGATCACTTCACTCATGTGATGTCAAAGTTAAAAAAAAGTTGATCTTTTCAGGCAATCAGCGCCATGTGTATGTTTGACCTTACCCGTGACGGACAGTTTTTCATCCGGACTACAGAGGAACAATTTATGTCCGTGTGGGAAACATTAGTCAGTGAGGACATTAGTTCCGCCTAGACAGACTGCAGAAAACCGACAGACGATGCTGCTGCATCATCAGCTGCAGTGTTTTGTGTTTGATAAGTGAGTGAAAAGGAAACACTTCGAATAATATCAGCTCATACATCCTATTATATGATTTATGAGATAATCAAGGTGAAACTCGAGCGGATGTGACTTCACCGAGCGACAGCGATGGCAACGGTGACCAAAATGAGGTATTTATGGACACGCAACGATACTTCAGTGGGCAACGCAATTATTATCGCAGGGTCGCTTACAGTGTGAACGCAGCATAAGGCTGTGAATTATACAGAAACTTATATAAATAAGATGCTAGTAAGTTACTGTAGTTACTGTAAATGACATTACATTACCATAATTCAGTTTTAATTTATAGCATTACTACTGTACTTTCTATAATAATTTTCCTACTGTTTTCTATTGAAGGTATCACTTTGGTCTGTCCATTTACAGAATAAATTGGTGTATTATCTAAAACAGCACCCTTACTGTTTGTGTTTATAGTATCGTTATCGTGTTATTCTGCAACCTTTTTTTGAAGCATTTCGAATTGCAATGAACTTGTAATTTAGTTCATATCACTGTATTTGTAACTATTTAACTGATCATTTTTTAGCAAGATACATTCATTCATCCATTTTCTATCCTGCTTCCCTTTGGGGTCCTGGAGCCTACCACAGCTGATACTGGGTTCACCATGAACCAATCACCAGCCAACCACAGGGCCATATAGAGAGAAGGACAACCATTGATGCTCAGACCCGAGGGGCAGCGTTGCCAGACGTATGATAATTATCGTATTTGTACGATAATTTAGCCCTCTGTACGATCAATAATTCCAAAAAAGGCTAAATGTACGATAATTTGACAGTTTCTTGTGGTTGTTATGGATCTACCCCAGGCTGACGGATAGTTATTTGTAAATCCTCAATGCATCTTATACCACGTGATGTTTCCAGCCAATCATAGTTTGAGTGTCAATTGTCTCAGAACGATTGACAGCCAATCATGCTCGTAGGAGCTCGGTCAGGAAGTCAGTTGAGAAAAATTAGCACCACAGGACAGGACGAGGGTGAGCGAGCCTGAAGCTGCTGATCAAACACTGCTGATGTAGTGCAGGGTGATGAATGCCCACAAAAGTGCCTGTAGGACCCTAAACAGAGTGATCAATTGTGACTTCGCACAACAATAAGACAGTTACTTTGATCATGTCGGGTGTACGATAATTTCCCCCAAGATACAATAATTTTGAGACTCTGGAACGATAATTTCCTATTTCCCATCTGGTAACACTGCTCAGGGGTGACTTACAGTCACCACTCCACCTAATGAGCATGTTTTTAGTATGTGGGAGGAAGCCGGAGTGCCTGGAGAGAACCCATGCATGCACGGGAAGAACGCACAACCTGGCCCAACCTGGGGATCGAACCGGTGACCTTCCTAATACACTACCTGCTTCGCCACCATGCTGCCCTATTGGCAAGCATTGTTTTGTGACAACATAAATACATGTTGGAGAAACCAACATGTCACTAGTTTGTGTGTGTGGAGACTGAATATCGAAAAATAAATCCTGCTTACCATTAGTCAGTTTTACTGGTCAAAATGGCTTTTTCACTTTCAGTAATTTACTGTTCTAACATTTTAACAGTAAGTAACCGTCAATTTTATGGTGAAATGCTATAAATTTACAGAAATTAGTATTTTACCACACAATGTTCAATATACATGAATTTACTGCATAGATTTTTACAGTAGGTAACTGTAGATATTAAGGTATAATACTGTTAAGTAGGGGTGTACCGAAAATTCGTAACACGAAATTTCACGAAATAAAAAATGACGAAATATAATACAAAGAAGCAAGAAATAACAAAACGTGAAGGGGCGCTGGTGATTTTTGACCCTCCTCGCCTACCGTAGCAAAACACTCGCTTCAATAAGGAGGAAGACGAGGTCGAGGAATTAGCTGAAGCTCCTTCGTCAAATAAATCAGTTGTGTGGACCTATTTTGGCTTCCCATGTAAAAGACGAGAGAACGGTGAGAAGATTGCGGACAAAACAACAACCGTGTGCAAAATATGCCGCTACAGTTCGCCGTATACTGCAGCGAGTACAACTACCAACTACTTTGAACTGGAGACAGGCAGCAACTGTATGTTTGTGTAAGTCTGCATAAAAAACAATATTTGATTTTTGCATCTACTGTTGAGTTGACAGAATTTGATCATACTTGAAGATCAGAAGTATATGCACTGTTATAGGCTAAATATTATAGTTCACAGTTCAGACATTTATAGGTCTAAACTGCAGCTCTGAGGACTGCTATTTGTTTTCCTTTTCATTCAAGAATGTACTTATCCTGATTGTTACAACAATAATGCGCTTTTTATTGAGATTTGATGTTTGGATTTGCACTGTAGTCTAAATAAGGGGGAAAAACTATAATGTTGTTTTTTTTTAAAGAGCATTTATTTTGTGCTGATGCAGCAATATTTTTGTTTGTCTGCTTTAGGAAGAAAATAAAGAAAATGAGATTTTTGCACAGCTTCCTACTGTTGGAGATTTTCCTTAATCTTGATTTCGTAACGTGAGCTCTGTTTCATATTGTTTCGTGAGTTGAACATTTCATTACACCCCTACTGTTAAGTGTTCAGAAATCCTTCACAGCTGTAAAGGATTCAGACTGATTTGCTCTTTTGTTCCAGTTGTTTATATTTCAAAATTTACTGTTATCTGTTGTGTGATTGTAAGGCTGCCCGTAAGGGGGATGAATGGGAAACTTTCTGGAGCCCAAAGTCATGCAGGGGCCCAAAACTGTTCAAGACATTTTCAATTAGAAAGGCAGCTCTCATATCACTGTTACATCTGTAATAGCTGCATGTTAAAGTTAAATCACAGTATGATTCATGACCTGAAAACACACACCTAACACTCAGAATCATGTGGACTGACTGATCACTGTTCGTTGGACAGTTTTTCATTATTTTTAACCTAAATACCAAAGTGAGAATGGCATATGCCTCACCTGATGTCCAGATCCTCCATCACACACTGTTCCAGCAGGAAGGCCAAAAGCTGCCGTGCAGCGCTCATCGGCTGAAAAAACAACAACAGGATAATCTGACTGATAAAAACTGTCACAGCTGAACAATAAAACCTGATAAGGAGTGGAAAAAACCCTTACTGGACCAAACCTGGACTGAACTGAGACCTAACAGTGACAGAGTTAGAAAGAACATTTAGATTTGAAATCATTAAATGTGATTGAAATGAACTATTATATAAAGACAATAAAGGCTCTTCATTCTACTCTGCTCTTTTTATACTTTAAAAATTTCTTTTATTATCAAAAACATATCAGTTTTAAAGACTCTAACGATTTTATATTAATTCTAAATAACATTATAAATAAAATATAATTAAATATGACAACCTGAATGTTTTTACAGCCACTTTCTATGCAACCTTGTCTGCATGTGTTGTATGTGTATATGTGAGGGTCTATTTGTAACTTAATTTTAGATTTTATTTTTTTGAATTTATACAAAGTTTTGGAATAAAAAATATTGTTTGCCCCATGATAAGGTTGTGTATAAGTCTGATTGATTGATTGACTTCAGGACTACAATTTTCACTTTTCCCCCGCTCATTTGCACCATTGAACACTGCTGCAGCTTAATAATAATAATTTATTGCCAATAATGCAAGCCCCTTGAATAACTCTTTTTTTTTAACCTTAACTGTTACCTCTACATACATACTGTACATTTTCAAAGTAGATTTATTCCATTTATCACTTTAGATATTATAAGGCTATTATATTTTTATACTATACTCTCGTTTTTAGTATTGCCTTTTTGCACCGTGAGGACTGAAATTTCATCATGCTGTATGTCAAGGCTGGATAGCATATTTGACAATAAAGCTGATTTTGACTTTGATGAATGAATGGATTGACGGATGGATGGATGGATGGATGGATGGATGGATGGATGGATGGGTGGGCCCTTACTTACACACAGTGACTGAGAAAAGTCACAACAAAATAAACACAACACGTCTGCATTAAGCAACAGGAGTAACTGGAACTGTTTAGTTGATCTGGTTTCAGCAGGGACTCTTTTTGCTGGCAGACCAAGTGACTGAGATGGAAGGTTTAGTAACTTTTTGTGAATGAATACCTTCCAAAAGTAAAGAAAAATAGAAATATCATAAATAATATTTATCCTTTTAAGGCAGGGGTATTCAATTAAAAGTCACCGAGGGTCCAGTTGATAAAATTTCCTCCAATAAAAGGTCCAGTTTGTGTCTTATAGCCTCCCCATACATCCACATTTTTATGGTTTAAATCATATTTATCATCTATGTTTTAATGCAGGATATGTTTTATTGAGTGCACAGCTAGCTCCTTTACCATAAAATAAAGATAGTCCTGGGAAATTTAATTTAAGGCCTTTATTCCAAATAAAGAACAGAAAAATCTAAATTTAAATAAATAAAAAAAATTCTCTAAAATTTAAGAGGTTCCAGCCAACAAGTAAAAAAGTCACATCTTCAGAAAACAGTTGGCTAAATAATAAAAGGTGTCTCTTTTAAGGAAAAACAAGTGCAAACAGAGCACTAATGAATATTTTCCTTTTATTTTTTTCTTAAATTCGAGAAGTCACAGCCTAAAAAAATATGAAGACCTAAACTTCTCGTAAAAAGTTAACATGTATAATAAAAGAAAGTAACTCTTAACTGTAAAATCATCTTTAACTGCTTTTCTGCTGTGTTGTTGCAATATAATCTAACAAAATGAAGAAGATTATTTTTTTTATTCCCGTAGGTTCCAGATTTCTCTCTCTTTCATGCTGTCCTTAACTCTCTCTCTCTGTCTTTCAGTCTTTTTCTCTCTTGTCTTTATTTCTCAACACAAACAGCGGGACACGGTGATGATAGAACATTTCTCACCTGTCCAGCATTTTCTTTGACTTCATGGTCGACGTCTGCTGGTTTTATCTTTGCCTGAAACAAAGTGAACAGAGTGATGAATGACAATAAAAAATGATTGTAGCCTAAAATCACAAGGACACAACTGAAGCTGTTTGATTTTAGACACAGAAGAAGATTTCAGCACTTACAATTTCAGCTTTGATGGCCTGTTTGTCAGCCTCAGATAAATGTAAGCTGAAGGAAACAGGAGGAAGATCATCGGGTTAATAAAAAGGTCAATGGAGACAAATTAAAAACACGGCCGTTCTCTCTTAATGTCAATAATACAAGAATAATTTCACACTAAAATTATTGGGTCAATGTGGTTTTTGCAATGCAGGTTAATAGTGTTGTGTTACTGGAGACTGGTCTCAAGACCACATTTTGTAGGTCTTGGTCTTGTCTCGGTCAAGACCAATCCAGACCAACACTGATCTGTTGTTCTTCATCTTCATTAATGTGAATAAGGAGGAGCACTGGGTAAAACAACAAAAAGCTTCAGTTCATGTGTTATTTCCCCTGTGATGACTGCAACCTTCACTGTGTTGTGACTGAGGGACACCCCTCTTAACCCTATAAAGCCAATTGTATCATATTTGATACATACTTTTATAATACCTCTACCCACTCAATATGATCAACAAATTACAAAAAAACATCTGAATACAATCAGATAAATGATAAAAATGTCCTTAAATGGATTATCAGCCGCCAAAAACACCTAATGTATCAAATGAGATACGAAAAATGTAAATGTTGAATTTTATGGACATTTTGATATTTTTAGGATTTTAGCAGAAAGTGAAACAAACATTTCAGCTCCAAAAAGTAGAATTTTCTGGCTATAATCTATGGCTTTGGGCTTTAAATGGTTAACTGTTCAACCTTGTCATGGTTTTTAAAATTGACTTTGATGGTCTTGGTCTTGTCTTGGTCTCGGTGCATCCTAGTCTCGGGGAAGTCTTGGTCTCAGATAGTGTGGTCTTGAACACGACACTACATTTTAACCCTTGTATTATGTTAAGGGTCAATATGACCCATTTTAGTTTTTGCTTTGACAAAGTTCTTGCTATCCTTTCTTTTTCTTCTTTATGAAGTTTTGAGGCTGTCATTGAAAAAGTCAGCCTCAGGTCATCAAACCAATTTGCAATAGATGTGGTAGAAAGAAATGGAAAAGATGCCAGGTCCATCCTTCCCAAGAGGGGAAGAGAATCTTAAACATTTTAACCTATTGTGTTAAATTCAAGACCTACATCTGCAGAAAGCACACACTTACATTCTGTCCATCATGTGGAGAAGATTGAAATGTTAAACATTGAAAACCTGGGAAAATGGGCCAAGTGAAATTAAAAAAAAGCTTTTATAAAGAGGGAAAGCTGAAACCAAATAGCTCTTAAATATAGTGTTGCAAATGAAATGTATTTCTCTTTTCTAAATGTTTATATAATCTTAAATGAGTATGTTATTGATTTAACCTGTTTTTGACTGTGTTGATTTACTCAGTAAAAATGACCTGCAATACCAATTTTTTTCGACACAATATGAGGGTTAAGCAAGTGTCTCATTTCCCACTGCCTGCAGACTCGGTCTAAGCAGCAGCAGTCGAGCTGCAGGGCTGTTTTTTTTCCTCTGGTGCATCAAGCTGATGTCACCATGTCTATCAATCAATCAATCAGTCAATCTTTATTTGTATAGTGCCAGTTCATAACAAGTGTTATCTCAAGACCCTTTACAATAGAGCATAAAACTCTTTATTTTATATACACATATGAATAATGATTAAAAAAGTTGTGTTACTTCTGAAGGCGAGCCATTGCACAGTCCATCAGCAGGTGAAACATGTCCTCCTCCGACATCTCAGGAGGCTGGAAACATCGACACAAACTCACATCAGCTGTTAGGTCATCAGTTTGATCAATAGAATAAAATAAATAAATATAAATAAAAAACTGTCCCGAAGAGTCAAACGTGGATCGTGTTAAAAATGCTCATACCTCAGGCTCCACTTGACTGAAGCTTGGCTCAAGATCATCAGGGCTGCAGCAGGACACACAGGATCAAGTTTGATTAAAACACACAACACACTAAAACTGAGTACAAAAAGCTGTGTTAAATCCATTTGTGAGCACACTGACGTAAAACCAAAAATGAAAATGCTCACATAGGACCAGTCATACAATAATATAACTTGGGAAACTTGAATATTGTAGAATGAGAAGAAAATTATGACTGCAGTTATTTAAAGGGCAACTTCGGTATTTTTCGGTGAGCTGACCAAATGGTCAACTATCCATAAAGTAAGTATAACTAATATGTCTTTATGCATACAATACGTATAAGTATTGTATGTGTTGTGTAAGTGTTTATAATTCGCCACAGACCGGTTGCGATCGCCGGTGCTAGCTCTCTAATTAGCATTGTAACACGGTAGGCCACAAGTCTGTACTGGCTGGACGAGAGGAAAAAGTGAAGAGGATTTAGGGCAACAGTAAATATGTGTGTCAGAGACAAATCTAGAGCGTTCGTGCAGCCGCTGCTTCACCCTCGTCTGCTCGTTGGCCCTCTCTTGCTATCCTCGTTAGCTCTTGAGTTTGTAGCAGCTCCTCGTCCGTATACTCTGGCTCAAATAAATACGGGTGGCCGTCGTAATGAAAAGGCTCGTCTTCACTCTCGAAATCTGGTAAATATTCAGCCATGATACCGATGCAGTAAAACTTCCAACTGTCCTCCGGGATAAGCAGCTCCACTATGAGCGGCGCGCTGCATGGCTCCTCTGTTTTCTTCCGGCAACAAGCTCATAGATGACGTCACACAGTCAGAGGACGTGAAGGAAAACGCAATGCTTACAATGCTAATTAGAGAGCTAGCACCGGTGATCGCAACCGGTCTGTGGCGAAATAAACACTTTTAATGCTCAAACTTATACGGGATGCAGTTGCCCCCCTATCTAGCTTCGCGGCTGCCGGCTGCATCCGCTCCCTTGATACTGAGCCAATTTTAAAACGAGTTGTACCCGTCAATCGTATACACACATACACTTGGGGCAATAGGACCCAGGTTGAAAAATACCGAAGTTGCCCTTTAAGTTATAAGCAGTGTTACTGTATATACTGTACAATATAACTGTATTTGAAATGTAAGGCATTACACTATTATCACATTACTTTAAGTTACTCTGGTCAAAATAACAGAAATATGGATTTGTCATTCTAAATGTAGCTCATTAAAAAGCGAACAGTAACATCACTAAAACACGTGGGAAGCACTTTGGGCTCCACTGTGTGCTGATTATGTACAAAGAAACTGGAATTGGAAACAATTTAAGGATTTTATCTCCAGTCAGTGGTGTCAGAGAAATCTCTGTTCAAAAGCAGCAAAGCTAGATACCAACACTGAATGCCTGTGACCTGCATTATAAAGCAGCATCATTGTGTAAAGCAGTGGTTCTCAACCTTTCAAAGTCGCGACCCCCAATTTAACGTTCAGTACTGTCCGCGACCCCCCTCCCCCCGGAACGCAATGAAAATTCGCCGTCTGCTGTGCTGAAACAACACCCGATCGATAAAACGTATGTCGGATATACAAATCAGTAATTGATTTTGAGTAATAAAATGCCTGTTTGAGACCAATCACTTGTTGTCCTTTAACGTCCGGTCAGACACCACATTAATTTTGCGCATTTATATTTTTCCTAAATGATTTGGCGACCCCCAGAAATCATCTCGCGACCCCAATTGGGGTTGGGACCCCAACGTTGAGAATGGCTGGTGTAAAGGACATCAGCACATGGGCTCAGGAACCCTTCAGAAAACATTTGTATGCCTGTGACCTGCATTATAATTCAGCATCATTGTGTAAAGATGGACTGAGGCAAAGTGGAAAAGTGTGCTGTGGTCTGAGTCCACATTTCACTGTTTTTTTTTTTTGTTGTTGTTGATTGACTGATTTTTGACTGTTTTTGGACATCATGGACGTGGTTAGCCTCGTAGAGCATATGGACCTGCCTGATTCTGAAATCATGCATCTCCGTCTTGCCAGCCTCCATTGTCCAACGGTTTCACTTGGCTAAATGCTTAACGGCCCAATCAGGGAAGAGCAGCGGGAGCTGTGGGCATGATGACAACAGGAAGTGACTTGACAAGAAGTGAAGTCACATCCTGTTGTACAAATAATGGAGGCTAATGTTGGTTAGCCAGTGGTCATCATGGTTACTTAGTTATACTTGGTGAAATCTGCTCTCCTCATAAGTTTACTTAATAGAGATTGTCTTTGACGAGGTTCATGTCCCTAAGTGTTAAAGGTCCAGTGTGTATTATTAAATGCTAAACGAAAAAATATAAAATAACAGACTTGGTTAAAATGGAATATATTATTTAAAAGTATATTTAAAGTAGTTTCTAATCAGCCTTAAATAATTAATCTTTTGTTTTCGTTACCTTAGAAAAAGTCATTTATATCAATCTAGGAGTGGGTCGCCCGTTTATAGGGGGCTCCATCTTGCGTCGCCATCTTTTCTACCGTAACCCAGAACGGACAAAAACACGCTTTCGCGTTTTTTTCCCACCCCTACCGGAAATACACAGTTGTGAAATAGACGAAGAAGAAGAGAGTGATTACCAAGCAGCTGTGCTAATACAAACAAACATGGAGGACCACACGTACAATTTGCCAGCAGAGGAGCATGAAACTTTGTCAAAGAAACGAAAACGGGATGAAGCCAAACGCAATCGGGACAGGCTGAGACATAAAAAACAGGGTCAACATCGGCGCTGCCTTTCCCAGATGGAAGTCCCTGAAGGATAAGTTTGCAGACAGACGCAGAAGTTGCCTGTTTTTTGCTGGACAGGTAAGACTAAGTGTCGAATTGTACTCTTATATGGAGCTGAATTTATTTGTTTACTTTCGGGAGAAGTCGGAGTAAGACGCAGAGAATGTATCTGCTATGAGAGGCTTATTTCACGGCCACAAGCAATTTTCTGTGGACAGAAAACATAGGCTGATAACTGAGCTATATAGCGCTGTTGATGAGACAAATATAAAGATTTTCACCGTACTCCTTAATTTTATTGTTTGCTCCTAATTTGTTATTTAGTAGCACATGTACACATTGGTAAAGTGTACTTTTTAGGATACTTCGGTCTCAGGAAAACCTCTGTGTCATTTCTCAGACCAAACGGCATCAGAAAAACCTCCCTCAATAAAACCTCTGTCAGATAATACGGCCTCAGGCTTCAAAATGAAAGTCATCAGACAAAATCCTGGAAAAACGGACTCAAATAAAAAACAGCCTCAGGTCGTAACAATATCATAATCATATCATACATGTCAAGTCGTCTTGAGACGGCATTCAGCTAAAAATCAGCTACTAGCAAACTTCCCATTTTCAAAATAAAAGCTTTCTTCATTATCTCCTATTAGTTCTTTAACGCTTTTGTAAATTAGGCTCTTGTTTTGGAGCCGACCGGAAGTTTCCTCGATAGCATAATGGTGCGCTTAACAGAATGTCCGAAATACCGAAATGAAATTTGTATCTGTGCACGTTATGGCTCAAATGACCACATTTTGGTATTCTACGTGGTGACTTTCTCGCCTAAAATACTCTCTGAACTTTCAAATGTGGTGAATCAACAGAGATATTTGATAGCTTGGTAGCTGGAAACACTCGTTGACGATGCCATGTTGAAAAACGCTTTTAGTGCTTGGAGGGCCACCGTAGCTCAGGGCTTCTCCCAAAGGGAGGGGGGATCGCCGGAGTGCTGCAATCTCAAACCTCACCTTTAGATGTCGCTAAAAACTACACACTGGACCTTTAAACGATACATCTGTGTGGTATAATTTAATGTGAAACAACAGTCTCCAGGTAGTTCAGCTAGCTGCTAGCGGCTGTTAGCTGCTAGCTGTTAGCCGCTTCGGCTAACAAGGGTAAACAACAGTTGGCCGTTAGCCGTAGCAGCTAACAACAGTAAGCCACTAACAACAGTTAGCTGCTATGGCTAACGGACATTTACTGTTGTTTGCCTTGTCAGCCATTAGCCATAGCACTTAACGGCAAACCGTTTTTGCTACGTTTAGCCACTACATATGTTACGTTATAGCAGTGCTGCTTGATACGATTGGTCTGTGATGAGTGTTCTGAGCCAAACAATCGTCCAATCACAGGCTGCTGTTGTTTGTTGAAGGTTCTACCTCTGAAAACATTTTCAGGGCTCCTCCCAGATGGATCAGTGAAATATTTCCAACGTGGAGTTGTCCATCTGACGTGTCAGGTTAGGACGTGGTGTCCTCCAGGCTAAAGAGGAATAGAACCACCCAGACTGTTATCACAGCAAAGGTCAAAGACAGCATCTGTGATGGTATATGGGGGTGTTAGTGCCCATGGCATGGGTAACCTGTTGTGGTGTATTCAATGAAAATAAAGTTGAAAACAATTAATAAATCATTGTATTCTGTTTTTATTAATGTTTTACACAATGTTCCAACTTCACTGGAATTTTTGTTTGTATTATTAATATTTTCTTAACAAAAATATATAAAAGTTTTTAATCACTTAACAATTTGTGTTTGTTTAGCAAAAGGGCCTGAGCAATCACTTCTGTCACGTTTGCAATGAATTCTGGGTAAGTCCACAGAAGGTCTGCAGACATGGTATTAGAATTAAATGGCTGAAAACAATCATTTGAATATTTCAGTGTTTTTATTTGGCTTAAATATCTTGAATCTTGTGTCTTCAGTAAGAAAATGTTCGATCACTCCCTGTAATGTGACTCTAATCCTCTGATGTAAGAAATCAGAGCCAAAGGTTTAAACACAGTTACTGCATCAGATTATTAAGGTCAGGAAGCTTCTAAAATGTCCAAACATCTGATGTTTTGCAGCACTAACAGCACTTAATCCTGTCGTATGTTGCTGATTATCAAAAAGCTTAATGCTTTATTTTTGTTCTTTATTTGAGCCGCTGTGGAGTCAAAGATATTCTGTAAAGGTTTTAAAAGAGGAGAGAACAAGGACACTCACCTTTCCTGAATCAAAGGGTTTGCTCCACCTAATTAACACAAAGATGATATGATTTGATGTGTGAACATGAATCATAAATGCTGTAATGTTTCTAATCTGTGTCTTTATGTCTGAATTCAGAACATTTATTCTGAAATAATTAATGTTTAAACTTCTCACCGCTCACAGCCAGCAGGACGAGTCCGGCCACCAGGGCTGAAAACACAAAGATCAGGTGTTTCAATGCTTTTATTCTTATTTTCTTCTTCTTAAAGATTCATTTCAGAGCTCGTCTGTTCCCATTTGATTAACAGGATAAGAGAGAGAGCACGGGGGATGACATGCAGGTGAGGAGCCACAGGTTGGACATGTAGATGTATTATCTTAAGAACAGATTCAGCTTTTCTCACTGCACGTCAAACATGAAGGTTTAAAAGTGCTTTGACAATAAATAAGAAGAGACCAGAGCAAAGCACAAAGGAAACAACAACTTTGACGACAACCTGAGGAACCCGAACAATCAACCCAAAGCAACCGAGACAAGAGAGAACATCAGCCTAAATGATACCAGCAGGACCAATAATACAGGGATAAAACACTATCAATAAATTAATACATGGAATAAAATGTAATGGAATAAAAGATATACTGTTCATGTTCAAACTATAAATGTAACAATTAATGAAAATGGGTAGATATCACTGAATGAATTAGAGGGATAAAAAGAGTTAAAGAGAGAAAATATAGAATGACTATCTATCTATCTATCTATCTATCTATCTATCTATCTATCTATCTATCTATCTATCTATCTATCTATCTATCTATCTATCTATCTATCTACTTCCTTTGAATTGATAGAAGTTTCCTAAAAATAAAAACATATTTTGAAATAACGTCTTCATTCAGACTATAAATGACGAGATATTGCAGAATCATTCAGAGGAAATAGTGTTAAAATAAAAGTTTTCAACCTCCATAGAACTGATTTGAAAAAAGAGAAGGTTGTTATAATTTTAAAAGATTTAAAATATTTAGAAAACATAGATTCAGAACTAAAGTTAAGGAGCGATGTGTTACAGTGGGAGGTATCAGTTAATGAACAATCTGAATAAAGAAACTAACAATCAAATTTTAACCCTCTTTTGCATGAATTATTACTTAAAAATGGTAAAAAATGTTTTGAATGCTTTTATTACTTAAAATGGCCTAAACAATAGATAAATGAAAAAAATCTTTAAAAAAGTTTAAAGGGGGGTCGTTGATCAATTGTTGCCATATGGCAACAATATGCAATCATGGAAAGTACCATAAATCAACATTTTGACCAAAAAGGCATTTTATTTAAAACAAGACTCAACATATCCATGTCATACTCATCCAAAATGAACAAATAAACATTTATACAGTGAAAACATTGTATATTTTCAACAGGTATCCAAAACATCTGCTAATAAAAACCAGAAACCTTGAACCTGGCTCAATAAAGTACGATCTATCATTCTTTATGTTCATTTCATTCAGTTTTTTTCTGTTTCATTTCATTTGATTTCAACTCATTTCAACTGATTTGATCTGATTTCATTAATTTGATCTGATTTCATTTTATGCCCTGTGAAAATCAACAAAGCACTGCCTCTCAATGTCTGCTAATAGAAACCCCAAACCTTGAACCTGTTTCAGTTAAGTTCAATCCGTCATTTTTTTTTTTCATTTCAGTCAGTTGTTTTTTCTGTTTTATTTCATTTGATTCATTTGATTTCAACTGATTTCAGTTGATTTTGATCTGATTCCTCCTCTAGTTTGACAGTAGTTTCTACCCTGCTCTCTTTCCCTCCCCTGTAGAAGTAGCTGGGATGCATCTTGTATGGAGGAAATTGAACACTATGTTATAGATAGCCAGCAACATACATTAAATTACAAAATATAAAAAATATATAATGTTATTACTTTTAAAACATAAGCCAAAGCTGTTAACAGTCTCAGGATAGTTTCATGCTATATAAATGAATGGAGCTCCATTAGGTTGTATACACTGGGAATTTTCCATATTTGCATATTGCTGCCATGTGGCAACAAATCTGTTTTGGCATATTACAAAAAATTTATAGCAACAAAATTTAATTAAATGTAAAAAAAAAATAAAGTTTACTTACCCCAGATAGTGATTTAAATTTTATTTGATGAAAATACTCAAAAATTCTACATAAAAGACAATCTTGGAGAGCCCCAGACTGTTATGTTTGGATGTCAAATGTCCATCAGCAAAAAGGACTGTCAAACAAGATATCCTGGTCATGTGGCCTCATAAATTCTATTTCCTTCAAACTTAAAGCCCCCTTATCACACCTAAAAGTAAAAACATACATTTTGTTTAACAGTTTTTTAGAAAAATGAAGATAAAGTAATTGTTGCCATATGGCAACACTATGCAATAGAGGGTTAAATTTAAAAAAAGGATCAAAGTCAGGATGTCGAGTAAATACAGAGAAATGTGTTCATCTAAGTCCTAATATGTTTTGTGGAAAAATGTGAATTAACACGAGGACCTTTAATTTGTTTGTTTTGTTTTGTTGTTTTTGATAATAAGAAATAATGAACTGGAAAAGGCTTGTTGGCCTCTTTTTATTCATATCGTGTGTTTAGTTAATATCACGTGAGAAAAGGGCAGACTGTAAGATTTCTCTTCACTCTGCTCCTTTTCTTTGTATTGTATGTTTTATATACAAACAGAATGAAATAAAGACCTTAAACCTAAAACAGTGATGACGACAGCCTGTGGTAATGTTTAAACTGGTCTTACAGAAGTACAAAAACAGACATGAATTAAAGGTTTGAGCTGCCTTAAGCTCAGATCTTCTGAAGGTTTGTATTGTGTCAGGTGGTGGACTCACCCGTGGTCAGTGTGATGGTTGAAGTCATGGTGTCTGCAGTGGGTCGTTTCCTCACAGCCTCACTGCTCTCCTCTCACCTGCACAGGTTTATACACACCTGTCCTCTGGCCCCTCCCCTCTCCCTCCCCCTCCTCAGGCTCCTGCTCTCTCCTCAGTGTTTGAGGATTAGGCTTCAGATTCCCGAGGCCATATAGAAACTTCAACAAACTTCAAACATGAGTGACATGTTAACTAAACCCAGGGTCGTTTTTTAGTCACCTTGGGGGCCCTAAGAGAGAGTGACCACGGGGGCCCTCCTGCCCGGCCCAAAACACCAAGAACATTGTTCAATAAAGAAATCTTTTATTTTAAATAACAGAAGTTTGCCCTTATCAAGAAAACTTTAAATACAATATAACATAAACACAAATGAATGGATGACAAAAACACAATCAAGCGAAAAAAGTAAAAGAGTAACAAAAAAAAAAAAAAAAAAAAAAAAAGTGGTCTTGGGTTTCATATCCGCAACACACCCACATCCTGGTGGATTTTTTTTAAACTTTTGCTTGCTTTTGTTTTTACTGCTGTTGTTGTGGTCCTAAAAATTTCAAGAACGAACCCCCGAGGTGGAAGAAAAGCTCAACGTATTTAGTCAGCTGGCTTTATGTTCATGCTTCTGAATTGTGTCTGCTCCACACTCAAGGCAAGGCAAGTTTATTTGTAGAGCACAATTCATACACAAGGCAGTTCAGAGTGCTTTACAGAACAAGAAAAATGCATTAAAATCACAGTACAAAATAAAATCAACATTAATCATTATAAAATAACTTTAAAGAGAAGAGTGCAGAGCAGATCCTTTCAGTCATATGCACAGTTAAACAGAGCTGTTTTACGTCTAGATTTGAACATTGTCAGAGTAGAGGCCTGTCTCACATCTTCAGAAAGACTGTTCTAGATTTTAGCTGCATAAAACTGAAACCCTGATTCCCCATGTTTAGTCCGGACTCTCAGCACCAGCAGAAGGCCGGCCCCTGAGGTCCTCAGAGTCCGAGATGGTTCATATGGCACTAACATGTCAGAGATGTACTTTGGTGCTCGGCCATGGAGAGATTTGTACACAAGCAGAGCTGCTTTAAAGTCTATTCTCTGAGCCACAGGAGGACAGTGTAGGGACCTGAGCACAGGACTAATGTGTTCGTACTTCTTAGTTCTGGTCAGGACCCGAGCAGCAGCTTGTCTGGATATTCCGAGTAGGAAACTGCAACTGGAACGTTCCCCGAAGTCGGAATTTCCTACTGGGAACTCTGGGAACTCTGTTTAACGTCATAAGGGCAAGACTGTGCACTACACTGACAGATATTTGGAAGACATTTTAGACATTTTAGGTTGCAGCACCATGTCCCAACCACCAGGAGGTGAACTCAAACCATCACCTCAAGTGTAATAAGAAATAAGATTTATATGTATTTTCCTCATATTAAGATGTTACATCTTAAATCCAAAATGGTTGGCGAGGTGAGGAATGGAAACAAAAGTTTAATCCTTTTATTCTCAAAGAATCAAACGGGTAAAAAATAATATCCTTATTTAATAAGATGTTAGAAACACTGTGATACAGATTTTAAAAAGACTTTTCTTCTGAAGTTTTTTCTATTACACTCCAGTAAACATTATGCACTAATGACTATGATCTGCATATTATGTCAGTATTCAGATTTCACTTTTTTTTTAACATTTTGGTGTAATTCATACTTAAATTTTAACATTTTAATTCATATTTAACATGGATCATGAATTGTTACTAAGATGCTTTAGTCCAAAAAAACTTTAACTAAAGCATAGCTGCATTCTTTCCACGCTCACATCATCAGCTCGATCCCCAGGTCGAACTAAGAGCTTTTTAACTGCAACTGCTGCTACAGACCTTCCCACCTATTGTTTTTGGTTAAAGGATTTAGCAGAAAAGGGGAAAGATACAAGAGAGACAACAGCAGAAAGTGACTGCATGTACACAGATTAGCATAGATGCTAACAGCGTCAGTGGCAGTTATATCAGATCTGGACCACACTGATTTATAGAATGAAAAACAAGTTTATCAACACTACAAACTCTTCTGTAGTAAGGATATTTTTAATTAGAGAAAAATGATTGTGATAACTAGGGATGTAACGGTTACCAGTAAAATGGTAAACCGCAGTAAAATTTCCCACGGTAATCATTATCATGTCCTATTAAAATTACCATTATACTGTGTTTGATCCCCACACTGTGTCAGTAACTCACGGTGATGCTGCTCTTTGACTGGAAAAGCCTGAACTATGTGTGTCTGCTCCTCGGTGAAGCAGTTTGGATTTTAAAGGATGTGGAGGGGAAACTCATTGACACAGTCACCCTGTCTAAAACATCAAGCTGTGGGGAAAGACAAAAATGTGTGTGATTAAAACTGCTGTAACTCCTCGAGTAAACGAGCAGAGAGAGAGAGAGAGGATTCAGAGAGCCATACCTGAGTGAATTATAGGAGGTTTATCAGGATTTTCTGAGTACATAATGTATAAAGATTGTAAATAACAGCATTAGGATCATTATGGAGTTTGTTCTTGCCGTTCTTTCACCGTTTATTCACGGTGTTTCTTTGTAATAGATCGTCTTTTTCCGTCATAGTTCGTGTTTTATGGATTTATCAATGGAAATATTAAAGAAGGAGATGTGGAGGAGATCTGCCATGGAAAGGGGAGACCAGAGGAGAGTCATGAAGGGGGCTAACTGCTTCAGGGACTATCGTTAGTAAAACAAAAAATAAATAAATAAAAGGCCTGGACATGGTCTAATATAACGAGCTGTAACATGGACACTAATGCTGCAGACTAACTAAAATGTCTGAGTGTTTGTAAAATAGCTAAAGTTTATTTTTGAACGTGTTCATTAACAATTGTTAATGAAGAGAAACCTGTTAAAAGTACAAATCCCTTTTTTTCTGTTCTTGTAATTACACACTGTTTAAGCATTTATAATACAAAATCCTTACCAGAATTGTTTACTTTTCTCATGAAAAAAGTTTGAACAAATTTACTCAAAGGACATTTCCTGACACAGTTAGTGACAAAAAAGACAAAAGAACTGTTAAAATTAGAATATTAAAGGGGTTAAATGATTTCAGACTGTGTAAAAGTATTTTCTGAACATTTTGAGCACACTGCAACAATACAGTGATAATAATGATAACTGTGATACTTTTGGTCACAATAACCGTGATATGAAATGTTCATATTGTTACATCCCTGGTGATAACATTCTTTTATATCAGTTTACGACACACTTCTTGGAATTTGAGAGATTTTAAATCGAATATGGATTTTCCTTTTGACTCCCACTGTTTTTTTTTTTATTATAAACAAAACATGGTCTTAATTGTGCATCTGAAAACCCACATCTGCAACACCTGCTTATAAATTAAACATTAAATGTGGCTTTGTAACAGAGAGTAGCTCGTTGTTTGAGCCATAAATATTCTTTTTAAGATCAGATAATTCTTTCTGTGTTTCCTGGCCTGACAGTTTGGGAGCTGACCTTCTCTGCAGACTCCTAATGTTCATGTCACACCTTTAAAATTTGGCCATTTTTTGCAAATGAGCTGTTTGTTTTCCCTGAAGGTGTTTGTTTTCCTCCCCCCTTGAGCTGCGTGTGAACTCGAGGTGAGTAAATTTGAAGAGTTTTGCAAACAGATGGACACCTGGAGGATATTTAAGCTTCGTGTTTTATTCTCAGCTCTTTAGCTCGGGTCGTTTTCAGAAAACATATTTAGGAAACAACAGAGGAAACACGAATTGGCTTCAGTTTGATTATGCAAAAAGGTTATTGCATAAATATTTTAATCAAAGGTGTTTGGAAGTAGAGCTGAATCATTAACTGTGCAGAAAAACAACTTTGGCATCACAGTGAGCCCACAGAGCATTAACCTCTTCATGCATGAATTTTTAAATCACAAAGGAATCATTTTAAAAGTGTTCGTTTATACTCTCAAACAGGTTTAAAATATTGGCCTATTTTTCAACAAACCCATTTACTGACATGGATGACCTGCTGCTGTGGACCTGCTGGGCTACAGTGCTTTATCCTGCTTCAACCATCAACAGAAATGACAGCAGTTAACATTAATTCATACTTTTACATCAATTCAGCTCCATGGTGGTGTATTAGTCAACATCAGTGCTCTGCAGAATATAATTATTACAGCTAATAACTGGTGCTGTTAGGTGATTTAAAAAATATGTAATTAATCTAATTCATCACATTTTAATCTCATATCTGCTTAAAGTCCTCAAAAAAGAATTTGAATTCTAGAACATTACAAATTTGTAGTGCATGACTTAACAAATGAATAAAATAAAAAGAGGAAATTTGTAAATCCACATTTTTATTGGTGATTGAATAAAACTTAAGTCAGGACAACTTGTCCAGAAAATTCTAAACTCAGTCAGGCAACTCAAATTACACTTGAAGTTTTTTCCATAACCCTTTAACTTCCTCATAAACATAGCCAGGAAAAATGTCTTTTTTTTTTTTACATATTGGGGCACTAATGCAATATTTAGTTTTACATGCTAAATATTTACAAACCATAAACCTCTGTCAAATGGTTGAAGTGGAAATTTAGAGTTAAAGAAGGGTTTTTGTTGCAAAAGCAAAAAGAGATTAAAAAAAAATCAGTTAAAATGTCATTTTTGAAAAATGCTTAAAACTTTATTCATATAAGCCATTTTTTCCTTTTCTGGACATTTTTTATAACACTATGTTTACTTTTCTGAGAAATTCCCCTTTTTGATAAGACACAGTGGCGTAGTTTACGTGGGGTTGGTGGGTTATGAAAACCCACGGGCCCTCTTCACCACACTTCCGATGATTTTTTTGTTTGTTTGTTTAAATCTGAGGCAGAATGAGCGCAGCAGCTGCCTTCTCTGCAGCAGCAGGTTAGTGCAGAGTGTAACGTGACGTCAGACTGGGTCACTGTATTATGTTGTATATTAAGGGGGGGATACCCCTGCCGATTTGAGCTGATCCATTGGCCCATTGAAATGTGACTGGCTCAGCCGCGTATTGCGCCAGACCGAAAATGAGAGATGAAAAAAGATGAAGAAAAGACAGATGCCCCCAGAAAAAGCCACTAGTGGAGCGGAAAAACGTATGGCTCGAAAAAATACAATTTTAAGAGAAGATGCAGCCAAATGCGCCAAGCTTCCGGATCTTTCCCGCCACAGTGGGGTCCTCACTGGAGCAGAAAACATCCAGGTGGTGGCCCAGGCCGGAGACGATGCGGGACCGAGCACGGCTACAGCAGGTAGACATGCAGGTAAACATGCACTGTCTACTGCAGCGACATGGTGCTACATCATCTCAACCACACAAACGCAGCGATTTCACCCATATAAATGGAGATTAACGGCTATTTTTAAACTGACAAAAAGTGGTTGTAAACAATAATTGTCCACATGCAACGGGCTAATGCTTGCACTGAAAGAGTATTTCCCATACATTTGTTAACTCGTGATTATTATTTTTTATTATTATTTAGTTTCAAATCTGCATTTGTTTCTTCTGGACCATTTGACTGTGCTTGCTTATAACGCTCTTCTGTGCTATTTTAAATTTTTCTGAACTCCACCACCGCCTGGGCATGACATTTCAGGCCTCAGAGCCATTCTGTATGAACAGAGATAATTCTGTGGTGTGGACAGAATTGTCTCTGATGAAAATATCCACTAAATACATCCATAAAATAATCCATATATGTGTAGTCCAGATAATTGTTCAGGGCACAGACAGAAAAGCCATACATTATAAATCATTAATTTTCTATGTCAATAAAAATGAAATCCAGAGGCTTTATTATAACATTTATTATTAAGGATATATTGAGGGAGAGCATGAAAGTGAGGCAGCATTAGGTGCACAGGCAGAGCGCACTTTCAGTCACCTTAAACTGATCAAGACTTATCTGCACTCAAAAATGAGCGAGTCTCACCTCTCAAACCTGACATTACTTTTCATTGAGAGAGAGATGTCTGGGAAGACTAACTTGGACAAGGTTGTTGATACATTTGCAAGAATGCAAAAAAGAAAAACATCTCAAATAGTGGCTGTAATGAGAGGTTGTATTCAGTATTTTACATTTTTTTTTTATTTTACTTTTTTTCTGTCCTCTATTCTTGTGTGCAATGCGGCATGCCAAACATGCAGGCCCCTTTGACACATATGAAAACCCATGTGGAATACATCCCAGCTACGCCACTGATAAGACATCATATTTTTTTCTTATGTTCAACCCCCACAAAATAGTTGTCTACTCAGGTTTAAGAAGTATGAAGCGTTTATGAATAAGACACAGTTAATTCAAGTTTGGTCTACCAAGTGGTTGAGCTGGGAGTTAAAGGGATAAATCAAACTCAAAATAAGAAAAAGGTCGCGGACATCCAACAAAACAATGAGGCCCAGTGTGTTATTAAATGATTAAGTACAAATATAGATAAAAAAAATCAGAAATAAAAAAAGGCTGAGCCTCAAATAGGTTTTGTTTGTTCGACTAACGAGCGTATGTGAAGAGATGATGCCATGTACGGGTCCTTCAACTGGACAATATTAACCCTTTAAAGCCAACTGTATCATATTTGATACATACTTTTATAATACCTCTACTCAATATGATCAACAAATTACAAAAAACATCTGAATACAATCAGATAAATGATAAAAATGTTTTCAAATGGATTATCAGTTGCCAAAAACACCTAATGTATCAAATGAAATACAAAAAATCTATATGTTGAATTTTCTGTTTTCTTGAATTAAACAGGGCTTTCCCTTCTTTCCACTGGCTAATATTGCAATCTGAGCCTTTGCTGTAAAATCTATTTAAGTTCTTGTTACATTATGTGTGTGTTATGTGTTTGTGGGTGTCTGTCTGTGAGTATGTGTCCTGTCTTTCTCCCCACTCTCATCACTTTATCTCTTCCCACTCGCTTTTCCCTATTTGATCTTTCATTTCATTTATTTACATGTTGCAGTTGATTTAGTTAAAGTTTAAAGATAATTCACCTTAATATTCAGAGTATTGTTTCAAAAATTGATCTATTAAGAGCCTGGGTCACTCTTTATAAACCCAATATCATTACAGTCTGAAACATGGCTTCATGAGAGCATCACAAACGATGAAATTGAAATTGATAATTTTGTACTTTATAGAGCCGATAGGTCCTCTCGGGGTGGTGGTGTGGCTACTTATGTTGCAGCCAATTTAGCCTCTAACCACATCTGTCCTTCTGTTGAACCAGTTAACTTTGAATGTCTTTTTGTCAGCATTATCTTGAACAAAAACAAACAGTTAACAATAGGCAATATTTACAGGCCTCCCTCAGCTCCTGTTGACTCTACTTTGAGTATTTTATCCACTATTAATTCTCTTGAGAGGCATAATGAACGAATCATTCTTGGAGACTTTAACAGAAACTGGCTGGATCATTCTTCTCATAAGGATAGAAATTTATTTGACAGTGTACACCTCACTCAGCTCATTAATGAACCTACAAGAGTTGATCATAGATCCTCTTCTCTGCTTGATATGATACTGGTCTCTAACCCTGACAGAATAGTTAAATCTGGTGTTATGTCTGACTCTTTAAGTGACCATTCTGTTATATTTTGTGTCTGGAAAATAAAAGTCCAAGTTCTCCCCCTAAATTTATTACATGTAGACAATGTAAAAACATTAATGTAGATATTTTTACTTAAGACTTGATTTCTATTAACTGGGATAGATTTCAACTAATTCCCTACATGGACATTTTGATTTTTATGGATTTTAGCAGAAAGTGAAACAAACATTTCAGCTTTAAAAAATTAGAGTTTTCTGGCTATAATCTATGGTCTTGGGCCTTAAAGGGTTAAAGTGTTCATGTGCTATAATTAATCTTGCGATTCATTTTTATAACGCATTCATTTATATTGTAATTAATTAACTAATTAATGCACTAAAGTGACAGCCCTACTAATAACAGATCAGTGTCCTCTTTAAGGTTGTTATTTATTTTCCTCCATAATAAAATACTTTACCATATCCACATGAGGACTCTTTTGAAAACAGGGATAATCACAAATACATTTATTTTCAATAGAAACAAATATGATAAAGATAAAAGTGTCTCTATGAGTCTTTAAATAACTTTGGCTGTGATTCGGTGCTAAAAAAATAAATTCTGACCAACAACATAATACTATCTGATCCCATTTTAGCAGTGACCTATGACGGCCTACAACAGCTCAATGTAGGTCAATAGGAAGAAAACATCTGAAGGAAGAAACCAAGAAGGACGACAGAAGAGCTCCAGACTCAGGGAGACAGACGAGGCTGTGGTCAAATCTGTGGCTCCTAAATTTGAAGTGCTCGTGTATTCAAAGGTCAGAAAGTTCTGGCACAACTTCACCAACTTCCAAGGTGCTTGGAGAGAAAGAATCTTGAAGAGGTCAAAAAAGCCCCAGCAGCAATGTTGTTTCCTGAACTACAAGTGCTGCTGGAGCTTTTTTCACCTCTTCAAGTGCTCGTGTATTCAAACCTTTATGGTAAATACTCTGACACACAGGCTGAGCCACTTTATCATGTTCCTGTTTTCCTTTAACCATTAGAGTGTGACGGACTGTTGGCTCTGAGCTGCTTCGTCTTCCAACATGGATGAACAGAGAGCGTGATAATATTTAAGCAACATTTTCAGTAATCTTTTTTTTTTTTTTTTTTTTTTTTTCAAAGTCGATCATAATACTTACTCAAATAGTACACTAAAACAGTTCACCAAAACAGATATACAAATGTAAACACCCACCAATGAAACGATGCAAGGGGAAGAAAAAAAATACATGTATGAAATGCAAAATAAAGGGCTTAAATGAATAAAACATTAATAATTATAATATACATATATACACATACATACACAGGTACACACACCTACTCATACAAAGAGACATATGCATACAATATAAAAAATAGGATAAATTCTTAAAGGAGACATATCATGTTTGTTTCTCCTTTTCACTATGCCAGACTAGGATGCCTGTAAAGCATTTCTGCCCTCAGTACAAGTCATTTAGTTCCTTCATTGCCCCACAATAGCGTTCTCAAAATCCTCATTTTAGGTCATTATCAAGCTCTCGTTGAAACGCTCGGATCTCAGGATGACCTAAAGTTACCTCGCAACGTCACAGCCCTTTGTGCTCTGATTGGTCAGTTCTATCGGGGGCTGAGCCAGCCTGTCCTTCTTCTTTTACTGTATTTTCCGGCAGGCTCAATGCAGCGACCTCGTATTGAGTCCCCCTACAGGCCAGAGCTGGTAATGAGTGAATGTGAGCTAGGGACCCATATACTGCTGCTGGTGGATGTGTTCCTCAGTGACGGTTTGGGGCTGACGGACATCACAGAGGAGGAAGTGTTTTATCAGATTACTCCAATAAAAAGAAAGGTACCTCGTGATGTCACAACGTTTGAAATCTTGCGGACTTCTCACAATGACCTATTTTCAGAGGTATCAAATCTCATTCTAGGATATCAGAAAAAATACAATATCTCATTTTTTGAAAATTAAAGGAATACTACACCCAAACAACGATTTGGCCTCATTTTCTACTCACCCTCATGCTGAACAACACTGTGGAGTAGTTTTGGAACATCTAGGATGCAGCCGGAGATCTGGGGGAATCCTCGCTGTCCACTGACATTGATATCATGACTTAGATACGAGCCCAAACAAACAGTGTCCTTAAAAGTCCACAAAAAGTCGGCAATATTCCTCCATACTGCTCGTGCGCTGTAATCCAAGTGTCCTGAGCGGGTAACGTCCACCATTTACTCGAAACAACATCATTTAGCACATGTTTATAGCCTAAACAGTACTACTTCCCATTTCTATGATACTCTTACGGGTGCCTACGGGAGCCGCGGCTGACCAAACAAAGGAATGCGCACTCTGCAATAACTAGGAGCGTAGAACAAGAAATCTCACATTCTGCTGTGAGCAACGGAGCCGTGGACAGACACAAGAGGGGTCAGCAGAATGTGAATCCGTGTATGGTTCGTTCTGGATTTCTTGGGTTCTTTTTTCTTTTTCTACGCTCCTAGTTATTGCAGAGTGCGCATTCCTTTGTTTGGTCATCCGCGGCTCCCGTAGGCACCCGTAAGAGTATCATAGAAATGCGAAGTAGTACTGTTTAGGCTATAAACATGTGCTAAATGATGTCGTTGAGTAAATGGTGGACGCATCTACCAGGACACTTGGATTACAGCGCACGAGCAGTATGGAGGAATATTGCCAACTTTTTGTGGACTTTTAAGGACGCTGTTTGTTCGGGCTCGTACCGAAGTCATGATATCAATGTCAGTGGACAGCGAGGATCCCCCCAGATCTCCGGCTGCATCCTAGATGTTCCAAAACTACTCCACAGTGTTGTTCAGCACGAGGGTGAGTAGAAAATGAGGCCAAATCGTTGTTTGGGTGTAGTGTTCCTTTAAGGGGGTGTAAGGTCTTGTTTTCAAATTTATTATATTATATGTAAGTATTAAATCATGCATCAGCATGATATGTCTCCTTTAAATAAATTGATATTTGGATTAATAATGATAAAAATTAAAATAAACATACATCTGCATAACAATAAACGTGCATACGAAATATACACCTATATTTACATACAGAAATGTATACACACACCCTGCACATGTATATATACATGCGCACACATACATATTTATATATTTTGCCACTCTAATAACAACAGTGTGAATTCAAATCAAAATAGGTGGTGGTGTGTGTGCCTCATCTACTCATTCAGACATGTATAAAGTTTTTTAAAGACATATAAAGTCTTTTACAAAAGCAGAAAACACATTAAACTGAATTTCACAGGCTTCAGAGCTTAGTTTGGTTTCTGGTGTCAAATTATCAGAGTCACAGAATTATTTTTTTTAATTTTATTTCAAACATTAACAACAAACATATACAAAACAAAAAAAATAAGAGGAAATAATGAGAAAGCAGATAAATAATTAATAATATTCATCAGAAGTTAAAGTGTTCATGCTCAAAAAGGAGCAGGAAGAAGTCAAACTTATCTGGTCCTCTTATTCTCTGTTACATATTGGACTTATGTTCCACCTCTTTGCTCCAATAGACATATCATGAAAGCAAATTACATGGACTACATTCACCTATCTATTTTTATACACATATAAATACCTCTCTACCTATCTGATTACCTACTCTACGCCTACATATGCATCTATAGACATGCTGATACTCATAAATTCATATGATAATTTACATATTCATGCATTGTTTATGAATACATGTATACACACTGTCTTTTACCCACACACATGCACATCTTGTTTGGTTTTGTTTTAGTCATTAAAGGTGTAGTCAGTGATCTTCTAATCTAATGCACTATTTGTCAAATTCACTGTATTTCTCCTCTCCATCCACAAGATGTCCCCACTGACAGCATGTTGAAAAAAAAGTCTGGTTTCGATACACAGCCTTGGCTCTGAATTTCAGCAGGTAAATACTGTGGCTCGGGCCAAGGTACCAAAACAGGGTACACCCCCCCCCCACATCCAGGGGGCGATCATACTCATGTGCAGATCAGACAGAGGGGGAGTAGGAGGTTGCGTAGAGTCCGCAGTTAGCGTAAGAGAGAGATACAATAGGTGCAGTAGCAACGGCTGAAAACAGCCCAAAAGAAAAAGGTCAGAGGAGTGAAAAGTGAAAAAGAAGGGCTATGACCATGAAAGAGCGAAGACCCGGGTCAACATTGGTGTTGCTTTCCGACGGTGGAGGGAACTCTGCAATTAGAAGACCTGAAAACGGACGCGGATGTCGCCGTCTGTCTGCTGGATAAGTAAGCAACATAGGCTTTGTGGTGCTTCACATAACAGTAACAGCCGTCGGGCATTCATCTTAGGGGCCGTTTACATGGAAACTCCTGACTTGAAGACACAAAGATTCTTCCTTTGCGTTTTCGAATTCTTCTGCGTTTAGATGACAACGCTCGGAGACGAGTTAATCCCCTGTAAATCCGCTGTAGTGTGCATGCTGGTTCAGTAGATGGCGGTGTAGGTCTGCAGAGATGCAGCGCTGCTACAACACACGAACGAAGAAGAAAACCTTTCACAAACAACAATGGCGAATAGACACACAGAGAAGCAGGAGTTTCTTTTTTGGACAACAAATCAGTCTGGATAGTTTTTTCTGGATAACAAACCGAACACGGTAAGACGCTCACATGTTACTCAGTGGACGGAGGAAGCTGCTGTTGTTCCTGGTATGCGCGCGCAGCCTCCATGTGAAAGAGTACTGCACATGCAGTGACGTCAGCGTTTCCCCCTGAAACGCTCTGCTCTGTGTTTACACGAGGCCGGATGGAGGAGCGGATTCAAATCTTTCCGCTCTGGGGAGCGTTTTCAAAAGTTTGCGTTTTAGGTGGAAACGCAACGTGGTCTCATCTAAACGGAAGGCCAAAACGCAACGAAATGTTTGCGGAATTGACCGTTTTCAGCGTCATGTAAACGGCCTAATCTTATTGTCTAATCTGCCAGAATGTTCTGTTGTTGTGATGTTATCAACAACCTCTCCACTCGTTTCCGCCCACATCACTGACTACACCTTTAATAGTGGAATTCAATATGTGGAAAATTGAGAAATGGCCGTCTTTTTCTGAATACAGAGGAACATATCTCTGGGGAAAAGGCTGTGGGGGGGTCACTAAGTCTGGGGACAATGCACACCTCAAATCAGTCCACTGAGACATCAACTACGAAAGAAGCTACGAAACTACGGACACCAGGATCTTGTGTTCAACAGTTTACAACTGCAGTAGTTTCACCTTCTCAGAAAAACAGGAAACAAGAAAATGATTTTGTTTGACTTTAATATTGACTTATTAAAATGGAAGGAGTATAAGTTAACAACTGATTTTTACAACACAATGTAAGGTTTGGGCCTCTTTTAGATAAACCCGTTAGGATTATTAGGGACACTGCCACACTTACTGTTCATCATTTTTTAACTGCTTCTGTTCAAACAACACGTGTTTATAAATGATATAAGTGACCACCTTCTTATTTCTATGATCAAGTCCTCAAATGCTCCCCTGAACAGTGAACCTTTATTTAGGTGAAGACGGTTTAGACCAGGACGACTAGAATCTTTAAGGGAAGAACTCAAAGATGTAACTGGGAGACTGTTTATGTGGAATATCCAAACCAGGCATGTGAGGCTTTTATAAAACATTTTCTAAACGTATAAGCACTGTCCTATTAAAAAAGTATTCAATAAAAGGCAAAGACTCAAATTAAGAACGATCCTGGATGACTAAAGGCCTCCAAAACTCAGGCCAAAAGAAAAAACACTTCATACAATTTTTGAAACCAAGAACCGATGAAAGTGAACATAAATACAAGTTCTCTTAAAACAAAATGACCATAATCATAATATTACAAAAGAAAAACAAACAAGAAACAGAAAGCTTGGAAATCAATAAATCATATTATTAGAAATAAATCCACACAAACTGAATAATAAAATTACTTTTGGAATGTCAGTGGATCAAAAGTTAAGCACTTAAACAAATGTGGACTTTAATGATTATTATTTAGTTAGTGTTGGATCGACTTTGGCAAACAAAATTATTGTGGATAATCAAAATAAAGAACTCCTTGACTTAAAAAGACTAAAAGTTATATTTTCTATTGACCAGCATTTTCTTGCTCTCTAACAGCACCAATCAAATATTGAGCCAAAGTGTTCTTTTGACTTTATGCCGTATTGCTCCAAAAGTCAAAAGTCTAAGGAGTGCTGAGAGTGTCAAATTACCAAAATAAATGAATTAAAGAAAAAGCAAAACACAGTGGAAATATAAAGACAAATAAGTAATATTGGTGCTGTATAAAGCAATACTAATCAAAAATGGTCCGGGTATCATCGTATAATTCCTAATTCATTTGTGATCCAAAAACGAAAAACGATTATTTTGATATTTGTTCCAAAACGAAAAACGGAAAAACCGTTTTCTTGTCAGGATGCAAAAAACGAAAAACCACTACAAACGACTATAAAACGAGCCGTTTTATTATTTTTCAATATTCCTTTTCTCCCTCCTCAACTTGGAACGAAGAACGAATCAACCAATGACGTCACGTGTTTTTTCGCTTCTCGATTCCAAAACCAAAAACGAAAAACCAAGTCACGTGGTCTGTTCCTTTTTCCGTTTCCAAACGAGAAACCCAAATTCAAATAACGGCCCGATTTTCCTTTTTGCAGTCTCATTTTTTTCATTTGTTATTAAGGACGAAAAATAAACTGATTTCCGGTTCACGGGAGCGCGCACAGCCGTCATAGCTGAAAAGCGCAGCTCCTGTGGCTCTGCAGCTCTGCAGCAGGTTTCATCGGACTCAAACAACCAGTTTGTTTATGAATATCTAACTATCTTTATTTGTGATTGATAGACTCCTGTATGTCTACTTGCCTTGCATCGCTGTTCAATGACTAGTTAGTGATTTTAATCTGGCATGTACTAGCGCTAATAAAGATATGTGTCACTGACGGAGCTACTTTTTTCTGCACCAAAATTATATTAGACCACTCAACAGAGTAATTGGCCACACACAGTGATTTGTACAGTGTGGAAATGAGTAAAAACACATTACTATGACTCCAACCAGTACTTTTTACCTCTTAAGAAATGAGTAAAAGCACATTACAATGTAAAAATCAGCTTATTTTGCTTACCAAAAACTGATTCATGCCTCTGATACGGTACAAAGATGGATATATTGCCCCAAAATAACTAAATATAACACAGCAGAGTAATATTTACAACATTTGACTCCAACCAGTACTTTTTACCACTTAAAAAATAGTAAAAGCACATTACAATGACAAAATCAGATTTATTGCTTGCCAAAAACTGATTCATGCCTCTGATATAGTACATAGATGAATATTTAGTCCAAAAATAACTAAATATAACACAGCAGAGTAATATTTACAAGATTTATCTCCAACCAGTAGCCTACTTGCATGTAATGTACAATACCAGAGGCATGAATCAGTTTTGGGCAAGCAAAATAAGCTGATTTTTTACATTGTAATGTCATTTTTCTCATACTTCAAACCGCACAAAGCACTTTGTGGGGTCAATTACTCTGTTGAGGGATCTAATGTAATTTTGGTGCAGAAAAAAGAAGCTCCATCAGTTCATTAGCGCAAATACACGCCAGATTAAAATCACTAACTTGCCTATTGAACAGCTATATAAGGCAAGCAGACGTACAGGAGGCTATCAAATGCAAAAACAAATAAACATTGTTAGATGATCATAACAAACTGGTTGTTTGAGCTCGATGAAGCCGAAGAGCCACAGAAGCTGCTCTTTTCAACTATGACGACTGTGCGCGCCTCCTGCATCGAAATCAAATTTTGGCACAACACCGGCTCTCCAGTCATTCCTGATGGGCTGTGGTCAAACTTTAGAAAATTATACACCTCGTAGAAATGTTTCTCACGTTTGATTGTTGTGGTGATTTGAAGATATCATTCGGCTGCCTTGTATTCAAGTCCTCTTTTTTTTTTGAAAAGTTTTGTTGGCGGAGCCACGCTGTCCACTCTATAGTCTATGGTCCTACACAGCAGCACCGCCCTGGCAGGTGCTCTTACTTTGAAAAGGAAACTTCCGGTCTCGCAGTATGAAAAACGGCTGTTTTTTTGTTTCTGTCTTCTAAAATTTTATTCACTGTTTTTAGAAACGGAAAATGAAAATCAGCTGAGAGGAACAAAATGGAAACAATTTAGTAAAAATATACACAGAATGTGAGAAAGGTATTAGCAAATGAAAAGAAGTGTACAAATGAATAAAGGTTATATAGAACACAATTCTACATGTAGCCCACAAAATGCTGCATGTAAGGGTAGGGCACTGAAAATCTGTAGGCTACTCAAGTAAAAGTACAATTACTGAAGTAGAAGTAAAATGACTATTTAAGAAACCTGTTTAAGTAAAAGTAAAATGTTACCTGCTTAATAATTTACTCAAGTATAAGTTACTTTCCGTTTGAATATTTTATAGGGTGTGCGGACCAGTGCAAATAATGAAAAAACAGCACTTGTTGATAATATATCTGGTTTACTCAGACTACCAGCTCAAAACTCGAGATATTCATGTCATCAGCATGTTTCATAAAGAAAAGCAATTCATCACATCTGAGAAGCCAACAGCGAAGACTAAAACAATTATTCCTTTATCAAAATAGTTGCTGAGTAATATTCTAATGACTTACCTGGCAGTGCTGCAAAGACTTATTTCGTTTTCTTTGAATAACTTTTAGAGGCTTGAGAAGGTAAGACATAAAGCAAAAATGAGACAAAAGCTTGGGAAACAAAGTCTGTGCAAAATGTGTATTATACCTGTATTCTATCCTGTCCTATTATCTCTTGAACCCTTTTCATTAATCCAGTGACCCCTTGTGAGGGTCCTGACCTCCAGGTTGGGAAACACACTGCCTTTAAGACAAAATCATCTGAATTAGGGGTCCATGGCCTAGTGTGCATCTATTGTGGGTGTCCTTGCCATGAAAAAGTTTGGGAACCCCTGTCCCAAGAGATAATATGTTTAAATGAAAACATTAATTACCAACATGGTCTTATGGACATGACAGTCAAATCGGAGATGTGGAATATAAGTACACATTTCTTGTATAGAATTGAAGACGTCATGTTGCAAACAAACAAACAAACAAACACTTTTATGTGTTTAGGGAATTTACAAGGTCCAGTTAACATCATTAAAAGTAACTTCCAAACACATTCAAGAAAAGAAAAAAGCAAAAGCCAAGAGAAATTTTGCAGTGGAAGCAAGCTTTTGCTTGAACATTATTAACTCAGACTCCCTCTCTCTCTCTCTCTCACACACACACACACACACACACACACTAATTCCTCGACACACACATGCACACCACACTATGACATCCCTAAAACACACCCAAATAATTTTAGTTCAACATATTTACAGAATTGTTGGGCAGTGTGTAACAATATACAGTGTATATTGTAAACAGAAGCTTGTTGGTGTTTGACAGATACTATAGATGGTACATGGGAAGATGGCACAATCTGCTAGAAACAATAAAACAACAAAAAGTACAAATTGGTGCAGATGGGGAACAAGAAGTGAAATTTTTTTTTTTTTTAGCAATTCCAATAGAAATACATTTTAAGATTAATTAATACGCTTCGAAATCAACAAAACAGCTACAACATATATAAAGACATTAAAAACAAGAAAACAGATAAATGTTTAATTGGCTTTGGGCATTTTTAGACTTAACACACTTTAAGGTGGTAAAAAAAGGAAAACTCATTCAATTAAGCCAGGAAAATAGGACCAGCATTCATGAGTTTACATTGATGTATGTAATCTTTTTAAGAATTCATAGGTTATATATGAGAAATAAAAAAAATAAAATCCTGTGTAGTTTGATGCTAACACATAATAGAAAATCCCATATACATGCTAACAGAAATTAGCATTACTTTAAGAGATATTTTGCCTCCAAAAACGGATTGATTTGAGGGTGTAGGTGGTTAGGTGTTTAAATTTGTACACTTCAAATGTTTTTGAGCTCTCATCTTCAGAGAGCCCTACTTTGAGTCCATGTGAGTTGAGAGATCATTTTCTAAGATTCAACTATGAAACTTTCCCCAGAATAAGTCAGATACGTTGTAAGAAAAGAAAAGGTGTTCCTGAGTTTTGATTTGTGAAGTGGAACAGGCTTATGTGGGAATTGAGTGTTAACAAAAATATGAATGAATGAATGTTTATTTTGAGCTTAAATGGAAAACGTACATATGTTTACATCTACACAAATCCAACTAAATAAAATATAATGGTACTGTCATTTATCTTTGCAAAAAATATGTTGAATTTCTGAAGTCCTGTTTTCCTCTTGGATAAAATCAAACATCTACTAAGCCTTTATTGAATGTTAGTAAAGTCTGAATGTCTATCTGCCTACCTACATACCTACCTAACATCTACTAAGCCTTTATTGAATGTTAGTAAAGTCTGAATGTCTCAATGAACAGAAACAAATGTTCCTTTGTGTGAAATGCAGTCACCTTTATTTAGGCTACCTGGCAGAGCATCTCAGTTACAATACCAGAACTGACAACAAACAGTGAACCTGCTCTACATGAATATATCAATTCATAAAGAGAGCAGCTCTGATTGGATCGCTCCACAACTTATCCCACCACCACCAAGCTAAGGCAGCTGTGATTGGATGTCCCTCTGAACTCATCCAACCTTTAACACAACCACTGCACCAACACTAACTCTGCTCCTGTGTGGCGTGAGATCAGTCTCTAGCACCTCAGAGCTCGTTCCCATGACTTATCGAGGTGTCGGTCTGTACGGGTGGTCGAGTCTTGAACTTGAAGCAGAAAAACAAAGCCTCTCTCTCTCCTGGATGAACTCCTGAACCCCTCCTCTCCGGCTCACGGGTAAAACCTTTAACACACGCCGCTCTCTCCGCGGAGTCAGGCGCGGGTCTGCAGTCCTTCACACATCAGCTGCTAATGAGGTTTCAAAATCTGCCAGCGAGGCAAAGGCTCTGACCTCCACTCAACAGCTGAGCTGACGGGCAAATCAGATCTGACATAAACCCCAGAACAATGGGGCCCGTGGTGGTCCAGGTCTGAGGGGGACCAAGGAGGAGGCTCTGGATTTTAAAAATGTTATTTGTTTAATTGTCAATTTATTCCTATAGATGTATGATAATTATTTCAATATTATTTTATTATTTGTTTGATTTTATTTTATTCCTATTAGTGTATATTTATTTTAATATTATTTTATTCTTTGTTTGATTGTCATTTTATTCCTAATAATGTATGATATTTATGTTAATATTATTTTATTATTTGTTTAATTGTCAGTTTATTCCTATTGATGTATATTCATTTTAATACTATTTTATAATTTTTTTTTATTTTAATTTTATTCCTATTATTGTGTGATATTTATTATGATTTATTTTATCATTTGTTTGATTGTCATTTTGTTCCTATTAATGTATGATATGAGTTTTGGTCATTTTCACCTGACTTATTTTCAGGATTAGTTGTAGAAATATCTGTAGAATTGCTTTTATTAATCATCATAAAAACTGTTATCTGTTGGTAAAAATGTTATATTCATATTGTATTAGTATCATCTTTTTATTCTATTTTTCTATTAATTTCATTTCCTTATATTTCTTAATATGTTTTTAATGTTTTTTTTTATTTTGCTTAGTTATTTAATTTTAAGAACATAAAAAAAAACTATTACAAAACAACTCAAAGTGTTACCAAGTACTTGAGAGTTATATTCCTTTAAGCACGATTAAATATCAAGAATAATATTTAAATACAAACGCAGACTATTTTCCAAAATCTTTTTTTTTTTACTTTTTGAAAATTAAATGTTGTCAAGTCTGATTTTTGTAGCTCTTGTTTCTATTTAATTTATTCTGGTGTAAATACAATTTATTTTGACAAACTTTAGTTCATAAAAAGTAGAAATAAGCCTCCACTCTTAAAGTTTCCTTTAAGACATTTTACCCCTTAAACTGTGAAACACGTGAAATCTTAATTAAAGACCCTTTAATGTTGTTTTATAAAGTTTTATCTTCTACATTCATAAAACAAACGGCTTGATTCTCGTTAGCATTAGCATCTGCTGAGGCTGTTAGCATTAGCATTAATGTAGCTGCTCTGCTGTCCTGTAGCTTTATTTATCCTGACACTGACTGATTAAATCATGAAGATTGATTTATGTCAGGGCGACAGTTCATATAAAGTCACAGATGAATCCACAAAAGCGAGGTCGAGTGTGAGACTGACGCTAAAAACAGACGAGCCAGCGGCTAGCTTAAACTGGAGCTTTAGCTCGGAGGCTAACGGAGGCTAACGTAGGCTAACAGAGTAGAAATCTGACTGATGACATTAATTAGAGTCAACAGATTAGTACGGTGGCCTGGAGAGGCAAACCAAGAATACAAGATCCAAGACACTTTTACAAAGCTTGTGACAAATTTACATTTAGGAAACACATTTACAAGACACAAAACATATGTACATTTCAGAAAACAAATTAACAAGACACACAACACTTTTAGAAATGGAAAAACAAATTATATTAAGTATAATTATTATTAAGTATCTAGTATTGTCTGCTCTCTGCTAGCACTTCTGGTTCAATGCCAGAGTTGGTACATTTCTTTTCCGGTTGCTAGATATTTGAAAAGTGTTTTGTGTCTTGTTAAGTTGTTTTCTAAAATGTCAATTTGTCTCAAGCTTTGTAAAAGTGTTTTGGATCTTGTACTCTTGTTTTGCCCTCCAGGCCACCATAGCTTAGTGAGGCAAAGTGGGGTCATGTATTTACTGTTTAAGAAGATTTTTAATGTAAATTATAGATTTTTATGGTGTGAATATTTCATACTCCCTCAGAAAAGGTTAGCCTACATTCTAAACAAAATTTAACCAAACATTAAGTTTGTAGCTCCATCATTGTGAATTGTTTTCTTTTATTTATCATACTGAAATCTAAATAAGTATGATGAAAACACTGAAATTCAGATTAAAGATTTGTGTTTCATTTTTGGTTAGAGTATTAAAATTGAACTAATCTTAACAGCTTGTTTACTGGACATGTAACAATTATAGTGATAATGAAAAACTTTAATCATCTGCTGTTCAAAATTACTTTTTTTTAATGTATTTTTTGGGCATTTTGTGCCTTTATTGATAGGAGAGAGACAGTGGATAGGCTTTTGAAAGGGAGTGAGAGAGCAGGGGAAGACACTTTGCAAACTGGTCACAGGTGGGATTCAAACCTGGACCGGCAGAAGAAAGCACATGGGGTGCTAACCACTACGCCAAACCAGCACCCTGAAAAAATTACTATTTTTTAAAGCAATTTTACAAGCACATTTTTCCAAGACAGTCTGGCTGCACACCTGCACTGAGAGGACCCGATGTCACGTTTTTTTTCTCACATGCTCTGGCTGCAGACCTGCACTGACAGGACCGGAAGCTGATTTGAAGTCTTTCAAAATAAAAGCGAATATACCGGAAGCACGTATTTTCGTCAAAAGTTTATTCAAAACCTTTCAGAAATAAAAGCCATTACACTGGGAAGAACGTTTAAATGCCAACGACAGTGAAAGCCCTCTCATGTCAAACTTATTTCATACATATATCTAAATAATACATCCATGTCTAATCCTAAAGTTAACCTAGTTAGCCCTAGCCACTGCTACCCTAACTATGATAACAGCGCTTAATTTGCTTTTAATACTTAAGCAGTCTGCTTACAGTGATCACTTTGGGTGTTTTCATACATGTTTAAATGCCACAGGCAGTGACAGCCTGTCATGTCAAGCTTATCTCATAGATATATCTAAATAAAACATCCATGTCCAATCCAAAAGTTAGCCTAGTTAGCGCTAGCCTCCGTTAGGCTAGCGCTAACTAGGCTAACTTTTGGATTGGATTGCAGCGTGAAAAACACCCAAAAGTCATTTCTTTCCAATAAATATTATGACACAGAGCAGTATATAATGGAAAAGACAACGTTTGTAATGGAATAAAGACTGTTCCTGTTTCTTCGAAAAAGACGAAAAGTAGTCTCTCAACTATAAATCAGCTTCTCTCTTCACGGGAAAAAAACACACTGGAGCATGTGATGTGAGAAAAAAAAACGTGACGTCGGGTCCTCTCAGTGCAGGTCTGCAACGCTGGGTCCTCTCAGTGCAGGTCTGCAGCCAGACCCCTCTCCATTTTTCTGCATTTTTCCACTTTAAGAAGTTGGACTTACCTGGTATAAGATTAAAGATTTTTGTTTCATGAAATTTGAGAAATTAGCTCATAAAGTTTTTGTAGAGTATATTATCCCAAACCATCCTCCATGATTGTTTGAATAAAAGCAGTATCTTTTTTATCATAATGATAATCATTACAATATTGAAGGTGTGTTGAAATATAAGAACTTAATAGGCTACATTTGTTTAAATAAGAACATATTCTCTGGTGAACTGTTATTTAAACAATCATTAAAGGTTCATTCATTTGCCTAAAACACAATGACTTAATCATTACTGTTAAACCACATAAAAAAAAAAAAAAAAAAAAAAAAAAAAACAGTTATCCAAAATATGCAAATTGTCCTATCACACAATATTAACAAATATTTTTTGAAAAATCCAGGATCCACATCTGAATTTGGATCATTACAAAAATCAAATTACATCTCCATTGTAGCATGATCAACATGAAGGTGATAAGATATTTTTTTATTGATCCATGGAGGGGAAATTCAGCATCGCACCAGTACAAGGGTAAAGTAGCAAACAAAGTTTTCTCTTAAGTTTCCCTTAAATCCGTCCAGATTTTTCTGAGTTATGAGTAAAAATATGTAAAAATAACCTGTAACTTTACTAAAGTCCTTATAAATGTCCTGGATCTGCATTAATATTTAGATTAATAACATCTGAATATTAATGTGCCATGCCAATCAGTCTCCAAAATATGTGGAAAATATTTTGAGTTCTGGTGCACACAGAAAAAACAAAAAAAAAAACCTTTTTGGCATTAATAAGCGTTTAGCTGCTGGTGGTGCAGACATGAAGATGGTTGAAGTAGAAAGTCTCAAAACTTCCTGCAGATCGTCTTCAGTTTTCCAACTGTGACACCAAATGTTCTGACTGAGAGGCAGCAAGCTTCAGAATAAACAACAGCAGGTCTTTATAACACGTTTCATTTTCAGAATCATGAAGAAAAAATAAAATATGATTTAGAAAAGGGCTCCTTTTCTATCCTGACATTTCAAAACTCAACTTCTCTTTAAAGACATAAAGAAACTTTTCCTACATATTCAACCAAGACTTCCTCTCCAATAAAATAATATATCAACTTAAAAAAGAACAGTTTTCCTGAACTCTGCTGACTGCTTGAAATCAGTTTTAAAAGCTATTAAGTTTAAAAAAGAAAAAAAATTCTGACATAACATACCAGATTTGTCCAAAAATCCAATGTAAAGCTTTTTGAAGAGATAAATGAATATTTATTTTAAATAATTGCTTTAAAATTCTTTTGTTTTTTAAACAAATAGTTGAGTGTTTATGAAGTTATGTTTTCTAACCAGTTTCCCAATAAACAACAGCAAGTTTATGACATTTTTTTTAAGTTTTTCTCTCATATTTATGACAGTTTTTTGACAGTTATGAAGTTTTATATCGACTAATGTCCATTTATTCTGAAACTTAGACCAAGTGTTCAACATTGTTTTTATTCTAGTTATATGTTGATTTTTTTGCACCAGTTTAACAGGTCAAATTCATAAATGTGCAGATGTATTTTTTAAATAAAAACTAATTCTGATTCTGAGAGCGAGAACCTGTTAACCCTTTAGATCCCAGCTCAATTTTTCATTGGTTTAAAAAACATAACACATCTTTGCATGTTTCAGGACACAGAAAAAACTGCAAACAAACCAAAAGAACTGATATTTTCTCTGTTTAGGATTTAAAAAGCTAAAAGTTATTATTATTACAATCATTATTATTATTTAAATGCTCATTTTAACCATTTACTAATTTCACGATTTATATCTATAATCATAAAAACTTTTTTTGTTTGTCAATCTCAGTTTCATCTATTATATATATTATTACATTGTTTGTTAGTAAAACTCTGCTATATGAGATTCAAACAACTTTTGTTCCCTAAACTTCGACCTTTAATGCCCATTTAAGGAGAATAAAGTCATAATGGTCTTAACAGTCTTGCTCCTGCCTATTTATCTGATGTATTTATTTTTTATCATTTATATTTTAACTTATTTTAACTCTTTTATTCTGTTCAATTTCTACATTTCAGTTCAGACTTTTTATTTGGGAGTTTTATTCTTTGTTAAATGCTTTCCCTTTTATTATCCAATTTAGCTGATTTTATTATGCACCTGATGTTACACTTTCTCATTTTACCCTATTATTTATCTTACTTTTATTTTATATTGTTATATTATTTTATTCATTTATATATTTACACATTTACTTATCTCACCCTCGAGTATTTTTTGAGTATTTTTAACTATCATTTTAGCTCCTGTTTCCTCATTTTTAATTCAACATAGCGTTTCCTCAGTCCTCTAATTCTGTTTTCTGTCTGAATTTCCTTTTGTGTCTTTGTGTGTTTGAGTAAGAGAGTGTGTATAGGGAATGTTTATTGGGGAGGGTTTGCAGGGTCTTATATTTTAATTTTATGCAATTATGCAATTTTCTGCTTTTTATTTCTCATATTATTTAATTTGATCTTTTTTTTCCATGTAAAGCACTTTGTATTACAAAGTCCTGAATGAAAAGTGCTATAAAAATAAAGTTTGATTGATTGATTGATAATTATTAACCCTTTCATGCATGAATTATTAAATCACAAAGGACTAGTATTTTCAATGTTTGTTTTTACTTTCAAACATACGGAGCCCCTTAGGTGCCACAGAGGACAAAATATATAGCGCACGATATATTAAAAGCGTCGCCGCGACATAATAAAAGCGTCTTTCGAAATACTTATTAGTCATGCGCCGCGTTTTAGCTAAAGCGTGCACACGACACACTAAAACGTGCACACGAGATACTAAAACGTGCGCACGAAATAAAGTTATTCATCACGTTTTGACTTATCCTTATTCTTGTCCGCTATGGCTTCCCGTAGAGAAGCCGGACGTTCACAAACACACACAATGGAGAGAAGAAGTGAGCCTGTTAACTTTCACTTCCACCTCGGACTGTCATATGACACTATTGCTGCTCTTGTCATGAGAAATGGAATAATCTTAAGTAGGAGAACTTTGCTGCTTATAATAAAACACAACAGGCTCAGCCGGTGAACCATTTTAGATGAACTGGTGACCGTCCAGGCAGAAGTGAGGGGGCGTGTCTGAAGGACCTTTTGTTTACTATCTGAACACCTCCTGAATCCATATTATACACAAAAATGAGCTCTTTACACCCATTTACTTCGTGGTGGAAGTGACTTCATTACATTTAGCGTGACGACTAAAGGTTTTGAAGAATTACAGACTTATTTGACAGCGTAAATATACTGAAGGTAATATACAGGTAACTATCTTACATGCCTGATCATGCTTACAGAAATGCACTCATGTGCTTACACTTAATGCAGACACATATGCCATCAGCTTGATCCTAGGATGAAGCGAAAATTTCCTCCACATTGTAAAAAAACTACTCCTCTGTACCTATTTTCAAGTCCTCCTGACTCCGTTATACGTTGAACATGAACACATTGAACACATTTTACCGAAGTGACGGTAAAACGCGGGTTTCAGGGCCATCACAAGTTCACACAGTCAGAAAATTTGTCATTTTGATCAGGCATGTAAGATAGTTACCTATATATTACCTTACGTTTCTTTACACTGTCAAATAAGTCTGTAATTCTCCAAAACCTTTAGTCGTCACGCTAAATGTAATGAAGTCACTTCCACCACTAAGTAAATGGGTGTAAAGAGCTCATTTTTGTGTACACAATTGATTCGGGAGGTGTTCAGATAGTAAACATAAGGGTCCTTCAGACACGCCCCCCTCACATCTGCCTGGACGGTCACCAGTTCATTTAATACAGTACACCGGCGGAGCCTGTTGTGTTTTAGTATAAGCAGCAAAGTTCTACTTAAGATTATTCCATCTCTCATGACAAGAGCAACAAGAATGTCATTATATGACAGTCTGAGGTGAAAGTGAAAGTTAACAGGCTCACTTCTTCTCTCCATTGTGTGTGTTTGCTAACATCTGGCGTCCCTACGGGAAGCCGTAGCGGACAAGAATAAGGGTAAGTCAAAACGTGATGAATAACTTTATTTTGAGCGCACGTTTTAGCTAAAACGTGCGCTCGAATAACTATTTCGTGCGCACGTTTTAGTATGTCGTGCGCACGCTTTAGCTAAAACGTGCGCACGAATAAGTATTTCGAGCGCACGTTTTAATATATCGTGCGTACGAATAATATCTCGTGCGCACGAGTTATATATTTCGTCCTCTGTGGCACCTAAGGGGCTCCGTACAAACAAGTTAAAAAAACATGATCATTTTTTTCCGTTTTAATTTTAGGGAGTTGTGTATCTGTCCACTTGACCGTGCATCATAGGTATAAATAGTAAGTTAGTGGAACTAAATATAGATCCACAAACATCTTTGACAATCTTTTAAGAGTAATTAAAGTAAAAGAAAAGTCTAAAAAAAATTAAACTCTCACTTGTGAATTACACCAAAATTTAAAATAAAAAATACTAAATTGTGTAAAATCTAAATACAAATGCCAAATCTGTCCTCCATCGGTTGTTTTTAATTGATGATGCAATATCTGAATATGGTAAAAAAAAAAAAAGTGTTAAGTTAATGTTTTTATAAAACTTGAGACAAGTGTTTGGGAGTTCCCCACCTGAAAGTTGGGCATTGTACTCCAACCTAAAGGGTATAAAGTTTATTTCAAATATCCGTCTACTGTACTGGACAACATGCATAAAAGGGTTAAAGTCTTCTTCACCTGTTAAATAATAAAGACAAAGTCTGCATCCCACTTTTATAACAGATCTTATTTTTTATTGAGGAGAGTCGAGTTGGGCTTTCCATTTTTAGAAAATAAACCGATGACAATATTACAAATAATGAAATTGTTACATCATTCACAGGGTTACAGTCAATATACATTTATACAGAAATACAGGGTGTCCCACATCATCACAGTGGTCTGAACCGGCCGCTACAGCCAGAGTGGCCTATGGAGACAAGAGTTTATGCAACAGAGGGGGGGGTTTGCTCTGAGCATTGTGGTCCATCATCATCCTGAAGGCCCCTCGTCAGGCAGCAGGGGCGCTCCAACACTGCAGGCCGCCCTGCAGCAGCCATTCTCCCTCACATGCTCTCACGAACAGCCTTCCAAAAAGAGTCGGCACGCTCTGACGCAGGACTGAGGACGTGTTCTTGGTCCTGATTCACATTTTTTAAAGAAGAAAATTGAACCAGAGCGACTCTGAGTGTTGTGTGAAACCATCACGAGCGTCACAAACCGCAGAGCGTCTGCATCGTTTCCAAAGAGAGCTGTAAAAATGTCCCTGAACTCCAGATGATGACTCTGTTAGAGGCTCTGGAACCTTCTGCTAAAAATGCAACAGGAGGCAGATTTAAGTCACTGTGCAATATTATAAGCATCTATTTCCATTTTGCTGCTATCCTGCTCTCTACTGCACTCTTACACTCTTACTGCTCCCTTGGAAATATTTTCTTTAACTTACTTTAATTCTGTTGCACCATCAGAGTTGTCTTCCAAATTTTGTTGCACATTCTGTATGATGACAATAAAGCTTTCTATTCTATTCTATTCTATTCTATTCCAGATTTGAGAGGAGAAGTGAAACAAAGAAGCCTAGAAATGTAAAATCACAGAACAAAATTCGACAGTTTGACAGTTTTAAAAGTAAATGAACAAATTTTCACAACAAATGAAGTTTTGGATGTGTGACTGGAACACGACCTTTTCTTAAAACTGGAGCAGCTTTGGGAGCAGATGGAGCAAACTGTGGGCCTAAATCCTCTTGATAAAACGCTAAGGGCGATTTTATCAAGAGTTTTAGAATAAATCACAGCTGCAGTTTCACAATCACTTGGTGCAGCCCTAGAGTCGTGCAAAAAAAGAAACATCTCGTTCCAAATGAACATCATTTTGTCACTAAAATGCAGAAATAACGACAGAATGATGTGAGCTGCTCGTCCTCTTGACTTTATAACGGTTGATGTCTTCAGACCTGAAACACTTTAAATCCAAATCATCAATTTGACAACAACTCCACAAACTGAACAATTTAAGCCAATAAAAGTACACGAAAATGGAGGCCAACATGGCGACTTTAGCTAACATTTACGGAGCGAGAGAGCAGTGTTTTTCTCCTTTTATTCCCTCATTGAATATTTTTATCCATACTCAAGTCAGTTTTACTCTACTCTACCTATTTTACACTTTATTTTATTCCTCCTGACCTTTACTGGTAGCCTAATGATTGTTTTTTGCACCTATTTAACAGGTCTTGTGTGTGTACTAATGTATTTGGAAATAAAAGCAAATTCTGACATAACACATCAGCAATGATTAAGGAAACAGAAAAAACTGCAAACAAACCAGAAGAACTGATATTTTCTATGTTTGGGATTTAAAAAGCTAAAAGTTATTAGTATTACCATCATTATTATTACTTAAATGCTTATTTTAACCATTCACTAATATCATGATTTATATATATAATCTGTTAGTCATTTTATTCACATTTCTGCCTTTTCTAATTTATTTTGTCCCAGATTTTGTGCATTTTTATGTCATCACCTAATCAGCTGTTAGCTTTTAAACCTTTAAATCCCACACCAAGAAAATTTCTGTTTTTTGATTTGTTTGTGATTTTCTTAGTTGCCTGACTGGAATCAAACACTGATTTGATTTATTCTGTTTTTTTTTTAAATTAAATAATCCTGAATTTGTTGATGGTAGTTAAAGGGTTAAAGAGGAAAAATATGACATCAACTCGGGGAAGAGTCTGAGATGCTGTGCAGAAAATATCAGAGGAATGTTTTAATATTTGAGTTAACATCTTTAAAAAAAAATCCCAAATTAAAAGTTTTTAATCGTATCGACTTTCCGTTTTGGGAGCCTGAACACACATTTTATAAAACTGATCCCAGGGTGGATTATTCTGAAAATGCCAACACTGCGTGGATGAAAACAGAGACTGAAGCTCTGAGCTCATTTTGGCTTTAACAGCAAAATTATAGAGAACGATTTTTAATATGAAAACGTGTGGACAGAGTCCAAAACTACCCTCTCCTGGACACGTGTTTTATTATATATACTTAGACTAATGTTGGTATCAGATATGAACATTTTTGACCATATTTGTCTCATATATTGGTGAATATATAGTGGCAAAAAGTAAAAAGCAACGTCCACTTCTGTGAATCAAAGATATAACTTATTAATTTATCAAAGTATAAAAGTTTCTTTAGCTTCATTATTCTAACACAAATGGAGTTTGACGGTGAAAATAAAAGGTGAGTTTTAGTTAAAGAATTTGGATATCACAAAAGCCCAATATTGGACGCTCCAGCCTGTGAACTGATCTCTCTAAATGACCCTTAAGTGTCAGTGTGAATGATTGTCCGTCTCTCTATGCAGCCCTGTGATTGGCTGGTTCAGGGTGAACCTCTTTTTCTTCTATTTCTTCAGTCATAAATATTCCCAGATGTTTTTATACTTTCCCAAAGTACATTTTGCATGTACACTGCATTTGTTAAGAGCTGTTTTCATTTATATTTCATTTTATTTTACTCTCTATTTTTATATAAATTTGATTTTAAATGAGAGAAAACAACCGCTGGAGTCAAATTCCTTGCACGTGTCGCATACTTGACTATAAGAAACTATTCTGATTCTGATGATTAAGGATGGATGACCTGGTTAATGTGCAGGTTGACTTTATAAATGTTTGATATCAGCTGCTACAGAGTTTGATTTTGCACTTTAAAATATGCAGAAACGTTGAAATTAGTCAAAATGTCTGGAATTATTTTGATATACATGAATAAGAAGAAGCTAAGATGCCAAAGAAAGGGTTAAAACTGAAAGAATAACAGCAGCTTTTACACTTTGCTCTTTTTCTTCTGGTGAATAAAGAAACAGTAACTTCCTGTTTTTGTTATTCCTCTCTCCTGATTGGCTGTCTCGTCTTAACCCTTGTACAGTGTTAGCTATCTCCATACATGCTCCATGCCTGTATATTACACTAAAAACAAAGATCTATCAGCCAGTTTTTTTCTTATCTCTTTTTTACCTCGTCAGGCTTCATTATCCATGAAAGTATTGATTTAATATCTTTTGCTGTGGCCTTTGGGCCAAGTGAGCCTCAAAAGAATCATTTAATAAATAAAAGGTTGTAATGTTAGCTCACTATATATGTTATAGAGATATATGTATCAACATTTTTCATTCTAATATGATTAACTATAGTTACATCAATGGTGTCAATTTGGATCCATGAATAATTACTTACAGAACTGATTTTTTTTCTTTTTTTGCGAGAAAACTTTATTTAACAATGATTATTTGTGAACATTTATGAACATGTATCTGTCTATCTTCAAAGATGCATCATGATTTCAGTTTTGTCTCGAATTATTTGCTTTATAATCTCTTGCACTCTTGCACCTTATTCTTATTACTTACTGTATCATACTTTATTCTATTTTGCACCTTACCTTTATTATTTTATTATATTTTTATCTTATTATTTTTATTTCTTATCTTATTTTACTTCACTTTTGTTTGCACCTTACACTGTTCTGCACTGACTGAAGGGCTTTTGCAATTTCGTTGTACTTGTTGCAATGACAAATGAAGTTCTATTCTATTTATATAACCGGGTCAAAACTGGCCCTAACACCACAGATGACACTATTTCAACAGAGCACTTATTATTTTATGTTGTATTTTTTTCTTTTTAGTTTTTTATCTGAAATGCGTCGGTCCTGACCCTGCAGGAGGAAGGTTAAAGTAAGAATATAAATGTCTTTTCTTCTCTGTCTGGTCTTTGCAGTAAATAAATCAGCTGCTGTGTCTAAAGAGAATCCTCTTCCCTTGAAATCCTGCACATCAGAGTGTCAGTTTGAACTCTTCATAAATAAAGAAATCCCTCTCTCAGGATCTTCAGAAGAGAACAACAGAAGGTCGTCGGTCAAACACACAAACTCCTCTTCGTCTAACTCTTTAATGGCGTTCGCTGCAGACTCATTTCTTGCTGTTTTTCCTGACGTAGGAGTCTCCTCAGCCTCACAGCAGAAACTGATGAGCTGTTAGGTCTTAAGAAATGGAAACGCGAGGATGGCGAGGGGCTTAAAGTCGGGAAAAAGCAAAAGCGCGCCCTGGCATCGGTGGCATTTAGGTCACCAAGCGGCTCCTCGTCCGTCTCTGGGCGATGACGAACAGCTCGTGATTCTCCTCCTGCAGCCTCGTATGTTACAGAGAAATCCTTTCTGATGTGTCAGAGCGGATGAAAATAACCCAGGAGGGGATTATGGGAAAAAATAAAAGAAGGAAAAAATCTCCACATCTCCGGCTTTGGAGCTCTGGACGGAAAAGTAGGATGACGGGGACACGAAGGATTTGGGAAAACTTTAATAAAGATGCATGAGTGAGGCTTTGGTAAAAACTCAGCCCGCCATCTTTAGAGCATTATTCATACTTTCTACTGTTAAAGAGATTTATTCAGCAACACAAGTTATTCATTATTAATGACTTATTGATGTGTTTATAATAATGAGCCCACACTGACGATGTAAAGCATGCTTAGTCAGTTGATTTATTTGGTGCAAAGACTTTCTGTCTGCAGATACTGATTTATGGGTAAACTTTTTAAAAAGTAAGATACTGATGGTCGTAAATGACCTGAGTGCTCACACTGTACCAGTGAAATCTGGACGAAACACTGAGAAAAGTTTACTTGACTCATCATCTTTAAAGCTCATCAGCTCACAGGGCTGCTGCATGTTTTTACAACAAAAACAAAGAAATATTTGTAGTTTTCTTCCCTCCTTATAGCTGCACATTTACAGATTTATTGTGACCAAATGTTTTTACTTCTTAGTGTGCTGGTTGAAAACCTTTTAGCGCAGAAAACAGCATCTTAATTCACCAAAAGTTAAATAAACAAATGAGCGCCAGATTATGAAGGACAGACATTTAACTGCATAGTTTTTAATTTTAGAAATTTACTAGATAGATAGATAGATAAATAGATGGATACTTTATTTATCCCCATAGGCAACTTGTCGTATAGGGATAAATAAAGTTGACCAAAGATCTATCTATCTTGTAAATTTCTTCAATTAAAAACTATACAGGTGAAATGTACTAATTCTTTGTTTGTTGTTGTAACAGTTAATTAAATAGCTTTAAGGGAAAAATTAAGGGACTAAATAATCTATTTATTTGCAAGTAACAGCGCATAAACCTCCAATCTGATGTTTAAAGAAATATTCTAGCACATATTATGCTGTTGTGTTGGTAAATGATGTAAATAATCACACTGCTTTTATTGGATAAGTTACTTTACTTCTGCTAGAGTGGTGATGTAAAATTAGTGAAATAATAAGAGGAAGAAACAGTTGGATGGACGAGAACAAAATCAAAAGGAGAAATCAGAGAATGGAGGCTGCTGTTTAACGTCTGTGAACTTTCTTAACCCTTTAACTCCCAGCTCAATGATTTGGCAGAGGTCAATAAATTCAGGAATATCCATAGCCTATCTGCTGTCACTCTCTCCTTTAAATAAATAAAGCCTCAAAATACCCGAAAAATAATCTTAAAAAACAAAACAAAACATAACATGTCATTGTTTGTTTCAGTCAGTGCGTTAGGGTACAGAAAAACTGCAAACAAACCAAAAGAAATAATATTTTCTCTTTGCACAATTTAAATGTGTTAAAGCTAAAAGCTATTGTAATTAACCCTTTAACTCCCAGCTCAACTGTTGGGCAGTCAATAAATTCAGGAATATTTAATGTGTTAACTAACATGTCATTGTTTGTTTCTGTTAATGTTTTAGGATGAACTACAAACAAACCAAAAGAACTGATATGTTCTTTAAAGTTTTAAAAGATAAAATCTTTTATTATTATCATCATTATTTACTAATATGATTCATCAGAAAAACTACATTATTCATTCAGAACATTTTTTGTGTTTTTCAAACTCAATATAATCTTTTGAAACATTTCTTTGCAAACATTTCTCCCTTTTCTAATCGATTTTACCAAATATTTCTGCATTTTTTGTCACCACGTTAATCAACTGTTAGCTTTTAAAACCTTTAAATCCCACAGAATTAAATGTCTTTTTTTTGTTGTAGTTTTCTTTGTTTCCTGAAATGTTAATTAAATCAGACAACAATTTGATTTTATTAGGTTTGTTAAAACACTAAATATCCCTGGTCCTCTTGTAATCTTCCATTGTTTTCACAGAGTCACGGACGAGGATCAGAATGGACGCTTTGTTCGGTCTGGAGGAATCTTTTCCAAGACGAGACGCGACTGCTGCGGCCGTGACGAGGCCGGACAACTGTGGTGAGATCAGCGAGAGCGGCAGACAGGTGCAGGCCCGTCAGATCGAGCCGCCCCGCCGCCACAGGAAGCTCCTCACAGCTGGACGCCGTGTCCGCCTGTCATGTGTGAGCGTGCCGAGCTGCTGCAACCGTTTAACAGCCTGAACCCGTCATCTCCGGGGAACGGTGGCGGTGAAAGGTATGCCATGTTCCTCCTCACAAACATCACAGCGGCGTGAAGACGGCACAAACAGATGAGCCTCTGAGCCTCTGCTTCAGGTGGGACAAACTTACAGCCAAGTCTGCAGGAACATTGAGACCCGAATGTCCACGTTTCACCAAAAAGGGCCCGCATGCATGAGCCAGGCTAACAGCCCAAAAGAGCGTTAATTTAAGGAGGTATACGCGCCATCACAGGCGCTAACAGCAGGATTAGCACACCTGTTGAGAGGATGGCGGACATTGTTGTCAGCGTTACTGTCTAAGATGAATACTTCATTGATACTGCATCGCTTCCACAACGGCACGCTCAGGCTAATGGTACCGCTTTGTGTAATGGCTTGACATGCATACGAGCCCAAGTTGTTAAACCCTTTAACTTCCATCTGCACTGTTTTGCAGAGGACATTGAACTCTTGTTTTTTTATCTTGTTGTCTGATACAGAAAAGAGTGCAAACAAACCAAAGAACTGATATTTTGATATTTTGTTTGTGGGATTTAAAGGTTTAAAAGCTGAACGCTACTATTATTATAGCTATCATTATTATTTTAAATACTTAACCATTTACTGGTATTATGATTTATATGTACATATAAAGTCTGTTATTCACCAAAAACTTCTTTTGTGTTTGTCAAACTCAATATCATCTATTTTAAGGTCATTTTTGAATTTTACAGACATCACTGCCTTTTGTAATTCCTATTGTCCCAAATGTTTTTGCATAATTATGTCACCACACAATCAACTTGTTTTGATTTGATTTGTTCTGTTTTTATAAAACATTAAATATCCCTGAATTTAACAGTTGAGCTGGTGGTTAAAGGGTTAAGCTGTTATTAAAAAAGTGGCTAAAATTGGAGATAAAACCCCTGAAATCTTGTTTTATACTTGGCTCATTAATAAGAGGGTCTGCACTACCAGTGTGACATCACAAATGCAGCAGTCTTTCGCCTACTCGTGCAAAATTTTAAGTCCTGGACGACAACAAACTTCTTTAGTCAGCAGCTCAGAAAAAAGTGATAAACTTGAGTTTTTTTAGATGCTATCTGGAAAGTTTGGGTGATTAAACATGAAGCTTTTCGTGCCATGATCCTTTAAACATCCAAATGGTAACTTTGGGGTATTTTTGGACTTTTTTTTTCCGAAAAAACAAGTTTAATGGTAACGCTTCCTTTTACGGTACTAAAATTACCATGTATTTACATGATAATTACTAGGTAAGTACCATGTAATAAGGGGTAGTTACTGTAAAATTACCATGTAATTACAGGGTAACTATATAGGTAATTACCTTGTACTTTTAAAGTAATTACCTAGTCAATTCCAGGCAAATACCAAGTACCTACCTGGTAATAAGTATTAATTACTGGGTAATTATAATGTCATTATATACTAACTATTTTGTTAATTGCCAAGTACTTACTAGGTAATTGCCATGCAATTTCTTGAGAAGTACCTGGTAACAGCTAGGTAATAAGAAGTAATTACTCAGTAATTATTAAGTATTTATATGGTAACTATGTGATTAATTATTAGGTACTCACTAAGTAATTATATTATTTCCTAACAACCACATATAATAATTCGTAATTACTGGTAGTTCCTTAAAGTAATTACAAGGTAATTGCATAGTAATTAATAATGTACTTATTTCATGAGTACCAAGTAATTTTCTGACAACTACCAAGTAACTACAAGGTCAATAATAGCAATTACTGAGTAATTACTAAGTAACACATGGTAAAAACCTTATTATTTACGCTGTAAATACTTAGTAAATATATTATTGATTATATTTATTAAACAAACATTATTGATTGTATTTATTTTGTAACTACACAGCAACTACCCTTTAATTGTACATGAACTACCGAGGAAGGCTATGTATTGTATTGGTAAATACACAGTAAGTACTACAAAATTTAGAAAGAAATTATGACACTACCAGTTACTTTCCTATTGGCTATCAGGTGTAATTACCAAGAAATTATAAGTTTCTACTAGATATTTACCATGTAATTACTAAGACATTTAGAGTATTTACTACGTGACATTAGGTACTATTAGGTATTAACGCCCATGTATTTCCATAGCAGTCAATAGGTTTTCATTACTTACCTGGTAACTTCTTTGTATTTACCCAGTAACTACAACATTTACCTGGTAATTACAGTTGAACTGTACTGTAAAAGGAAATGAGGTCTGTTTCCATGTTATTACCTGGTAATTACTGATTTGTTACCCAGGAACTACAAAAATACCTACATGGAAATTACATAGTTATTAAAGTGTGACTGTACTGTAAAAGGAAGTGAGGTCCGTTTCCATGCTATTACCTGGTAATTACTTGTTACCCAGGAACTAAAAAAATACATTCATGGAAATTACATAGTTATTAAAGTGTGACTGTACTGTAAAAGGAAGTGAGGTCTGTTTCCATGCTATTACCTGGTAATTACTTATTTGTTACCCAGGAACTACAAAAATACATACATGGAAATTACATAGTTATTAAAGTGTGACTGTACTGTAAAAGGAAGTGAGGTCTGTTTCCATGCTATTACCTGGTAATTACTTATTTGTTACCAAGGAACTACAAAAATACCTACATGGAAATTACATAGTTATTAAAGTGAGACTGTACTGTAAAAGGAAGTGAGGTCTGTTTCCATGCTATTACCTGGTAATTACTTATTTGTTACCCAGGAACTACAAAAATACATACATGGAAATTACATAGTTATTAAAGTGTGACTGTACTGTAAAAGGAAGTGAGGTCTGTTTCCATGCTATTACCTGGTAATTAGTCAGTATTTTGCCCTAAACTAGGAAACTATCACATCACGCAAGACACTTGGACCGAACATGCCGCAAAACCAACCAGTGACTATGATACACTGCCAGAGCAGACTGCTACAGATACGCAGCCTGGGCCCCGCGCCTGAACAGCACACTGTATCTGTCTGGACATAAGAGTTCCCATCAAAACCACCATTACCAACCATCAAATTACATGAAGATGAATGCATGATTTTTACACTTCTCACTCAAAACACCTCGCCAGACACATATACAAAAACAAGTGAGCTGCCAAAGATAAACGTTTTAATCCAATGGATTTCAAATTCTCTTAAAAAAACAATTTCAAAAACAGTGCAAATTTTGGTAACACTTTGTAAGTACACACTATTAAGCATTAATAAATATTCAATTCATCATTTATAAAGCATTTTTCTGACATGAATAATTAGTAATAACACATTTATACACGCAATTATAAATATTTTACTCATCATAAATAAGCATATCAGTAAAGGATTTTACTGAATTCATCATTTACAAAGCATTTTCTTGACATGATTATTTAGTAATAATTCACTTATACACACAATTACAAATGCTTTAACCATCATTAATAAGCTTTAGAAAAACAATAATAATTGCAGCTTATCAGCATATTGTGACTGTGTAACATGAACAAGGGTAAACGTGGCCAAATCAAAACTTGCCAACACCAACTGCGCATCACAGAAAATTACAGTACGCAAAATAAATTCAAGTTAACAATTTTGTATCCAAGTACACAAAATAAATCTTTTAGTTATATATATATATATTTATATATATATCTATCTATCTATCTATATATATATATATATATATATATATATATATATATATATATATATATATATCTATATCTATATATATATATATATATATATATATATATATATATATATATATATATATATACATATAGATAGATAGATAGATAGATAGATAGATAGATAGATAGATAGATAGATAGATAGATAGATAGATATAAAAGATGTTCTACTAGTATCAAAAAAAGTTCAGAAATATTTCGCTGCTATTTGGTGTTATTCTTAACCCTTTCACTGAGTAAAAATTCAAAAATGATAATTTAACCCCTAAAATAAATACACTTAATACCCCATAATATTATTATACAAATAAAAAATGTTGTGAAAATCAAAAGACAATCTTCAAGAGTGTCCAACTTCAACAATGAACTTTGATTCAACATTCAGCACTATAGCCTACTTTTTTTTAGGGGAAGGAGTTCCGGGAACCTTGAAGGCTTTAACTTTTTCAGCTATGTCTGTGTCCTCCTGAATTGAAGTGGCACACTGTGTGGGGAAGACACTGCGTTTCACCTGACTGTTATAGTTTTCAAGGAGTTCCTTGTATTTACTGGGAGCAGCAATGAACAGCTCTGCGATTGAAGCGCTGACAACAACAGTGTTCTGGTTCACCCCAACACTCTTGAAAGCAGCAGACATGGTCCTTCCTTGAATGAACAGCCGTAGAACTTTTTTGTAACGGGCCACCACCTGAGCAGGATTTTTGGCTGCAATTCAGAGGACAAAGAATTAGGGTTATCCAAAGTAAAAAAAAAAAAATGGTGGCACTTACACAAATTTCTTGTCACTTTCAATAAAGAGGCAGTACTTTCAAGAAAATAGAGCCCCGAGACCCTTTTCAGCATTGTGATTAAACCCAGGTATTGGCCTTGCCAACAGAACACAGAGGGCATCCAGGATAGAACTGTGTTCGGAGGACAGAACTCTCAAATATTCAGAGCAAGAAACCTAAAAACAAGTTGAATAGGGTAATTGTTTCCTAAATAACTGCTTTATTTTCAAGTATAATCGAGATTTTTTGTGAAGCATTAGAAGGTAATTTGAGTTACTATAGCATTTTCTACAGGTAGGGCTACTATGATTCATTGATCCTGAAAACCTACACCTTGCATTTGGAATCATACTGATATCATTGTTAGTTTGGCAGTTATTGAACAAAAACAGTCATTTGCTAATGGTAGTTATCTGGATCACCGCCAAATTATAACAACCTCCTTAGTGAAGGGAAACAATTTAGCTTCTTGGACAGCTCTGTTGCCATTTGGGCATATGAAATGCCAGTTCTTAGATTCATGCAATGCTATGATCTTAAACTATCCACAAAAGGTCTAAAGACAGTAGCATCAGTACTTGTAGCTCAAGGAATAAGTTGACAAAACTACAGAAATATTGGAAAACCAACATGTTTTGACAATTGCTGAGTAACATACAGAACAAGCACTTTCAGACGCAGCTTTAATAAAATAAGGTGATCGTAGTTTGGGGAAAGATAAATATGCTTAATGTGGCAGGGTTGCTTTTCATATTCAGGATTATTTCCCGGTAAAAATCATGCATGATCTCATGCTATATGAGATCGAGGTACTGTGGCTGCAGTTAAATTTACCTTGGATCAGGTCTGTTATGATTGGTTGCTGTAACAGACTGCTTGGTGTTTATCTTGACAAAATATTTATAATATTAGAGCGAGAATGTGAATTAAACAAAGTTATTTTTTGGTGACCTGAATATAGACTGGGGCTCAGCAGACTGCTCTGTAAAACTCAAACTCAGACCTGCAGATGCATGTGGGTTATCCCAGATTATTAACTAGATTAAGGTTAACAGCATGTGGCACTGTGAGTTCTACAAGAGTCCTACATTAGTTCTACATACATGGATCAGATTTTTATTAATGTAGCTGAATTATTCTCCAAAACGGTATCTATAACTGTAGGTTGTAATGATCCAATTTTGGTTGCTGCCAAATCAAATAAGAAGAAAAAACTATTTTGAATATGTATTTAGTGAGCAAAGTAATGGAGTGGTTAAAAAACCTCTTTACCTCTCTTAGGTGTCTTTGTTTCCATTTCTTTGACTTCTTGGCCTTTCTCTCTCTCCCCTTCTTCTTTTTCTTCTTCTTCTTGTCTTCTTCTGATGAGGATGTATCAAAGGAGGAGTCAGATGAAGCATCAGAGAATATTCACTTGAGCTATCACAAGGGGAAGATGAAGGCAAGTCGACTGCCTGGGTGGAACTGTTGCCCCCCTTTTTAAGAGCTGTTAGAATAAATACAAACATCAGTCTAACGTGGCACAAAGAGGCATAAATATATATGTATATAAAGATAGATATATTGATATATAGATACTCAAGTGTCCAGAGATAAACTAACAAAGTAAGACCAAGGTGTACTTAAATGTGTGTTTATACTGTGTGTCGTAAATCTTACCTGCTGCCAACTGTTCTTTTAGATAGTCTCTTTCCTTGGTAAGCTCTTCAGCCTTCTGCTTTAGGACTTCTACCCTCAGCTAACACATCTCCAAATCCTGTGGTTGGGGCACAGGGGCAATGGAAAAACCTTTAAAAACAAACAAACAAACATTTTAAAATGTATTCAAAACATTCAGTACCAACAAAGGTTTTCATTCATCTCTATCTCAGCTAGTCTGTTGTATCTGTAACTGATCCAGTGGATCTCCTGTATTTTGTTAGATCATAATTTGAACATACACAACTTCTTTTTTCCCTTTGTCTAATACTCTTAGACTAAGGGATTTAGCCATATTTACAGATCAACACTTTAATTGTGAAAATAAATCTGGAAATCTCTGTGATAAATTACAAAGCTTTACTATGCAGCAAATTTGTGAACATAACAGCTTCTTGCATCATTTGGGACGTAAATAACAGAGACACTGGTTTATACTAACATCTAAGGTGTTGATTCAGCAGTTAAAACTGAGATTTAATATCTGCAGAGAAACCCTTTCACCACTGTGTTTGTACCAGCCATTCAATGCAGGTGGAGACAAAACTGTTCTGGTATGATGCAGTCAACACACTATCAGGCCTACCTGTATGACTATTTTAGCCCAATTTGATGGCATTAATTAAAGAAAAAATAATACAATAATATTTCAGAGCTTAATGGCATGTATCTATTTTTGATCACCATACATACATGTAAATACTTATATAGGTCTGCCTGAAGCACTCAGAGCATGTGGTTTATTTTATGTAAAGCCCTTGTTCATTTATATTGCTGTAATTATCATAAAAATAATTCATAAATATAGATACATATTTTTGTAATATTTCCTAAAAAAGACTTTGTTTTTATTGAACAAACTGAACCAGAGTATAGTGAGGTGATGCTCTATGGTCTAACACCAGCCAGCATGATTAATGTATGTCAGTTAAAAAAAAAAAAAAAACGTAGGTACTTACCACTGGTGCCATCGACGGCCACAGACCCTCTTATATCCACACCAACAATCTTTTAGCCCGCGTTCGCACAAATCTTCGTGTTTTGCCAGAGTTCGGCATGATATTGGCGACATTCAAGATTCTTCCAGGGAAAAGTGTGTGCTCCCGCCTGCGTTTACCTGCGACGACACGCTGATGACGCAGCAGAAGCATCCTGCCCCACGCTGATGACGTATTCAGAGCGGGATTGTAGTCCTTCAGTGAATCAGAGCGGTTCAGTGAAAATGAGCGGATTCACCCGATTAAAACAACTGATTAAGAAAGAAATATCAAAAGAAATGCCCTGAAGCTAATAAAGTGGCTACAGAGGAGGAGACTGCTTCAAAGAAGAGTTAAATGCAGAATTTGCCATACGGACATGAAACTGAAGAGAAGTACGAACAGTGGAGACAGATATGCAGGTAAGACACAATGATAGATAGAGGTAAATTAAACAAATGTGCAGTTATTTGTTGATTTATGTGCATGTTTGGGTCGGATTAATATGAGATGTAATGTTGCAGGATTAAATAATTACATGAAATTTGTTTAATGAGCAATTTAGCAATTTTATCAATGGAGATAAACAGTAATACATATATATATATATATATATATATATATATGTATATATATATATATATATATATATATACATATATGTATATATGTATATGTATATGTATATATATATATAGATATATAGATATAGATAGATAGATAGATAGATAGATAGATATAGATATATATAGATATATATATAGCCCTATATATATAGTTATATATAGGCTATATATATATATGTATACATACAGTATATGAAATTAGAATGTTGCATAATTGTAATTAATCCTTAACTTCCTAATGTGAACAAACAGGTAGAAGACCAAAAACTGTATCTTTAATTCATTAAACAAACGACCATATCAATGAATAGCCATTTCAAAAAGTAGCAACCTGAGAGGAGTAAATTACTTATTACCAAACATTTAGAACAGGTCACATCAATTACCCCCTACAAAAAGCAAAGTGTTCATGAAGGTCTACAGCTTTACTGTGTAATTTTATAATGATGAAATTGACACATTTAAATAAAAAGTCTAAGCAAATAATCCTTGTGACAAACTACAATCTAATTACACATTTTTTGTGTTGTGCTGATTATATTATCATTTTATGGTAACCTGATAATGCCATCTTGGTTACATTTATTGTTTATTATTGCTACCTAAACCTGTGTGCCAGTGTGTGTCCTAATTACAGTCTGTTCCTTTTCGTTTTAAAAGGACTGGTCGCCAAATACCACATAAAGGACAGGAAAAACAAATTTCAGTGAGGCACATGTCCATCTTCAGTCACTCAAACGTCTCTCTCAGTAACGATGCAGTTCATGTACAGGTGGGTAATAATAATAATAACAATAATAATAGTGTAAACATTAAAGCCATTTTCATTTTCAGCACAAAAGAAATGTATGATAATTCAATTGTGAATTGAAATAAGCTTCACGGAGAGTTGAGAAAGTTGTACATAGAATGTGTAAATTTAGGTCTTTTATGTCTGTTTGTTTATGCCTCAGTATGGGAGAGGAAGAATGACCAGTGGGTGGAAAAGAAAGACGTGGGTCTCTGGGATGTTGGGTGTCAGGCATCATCAAGGACGAAGAAAACCCATCCTGCGCCTTGTGAAGAGACGATCTGGAAGACATCTGATGCCTTTAATTGTTCATCATGTGAGGCCTAGATCTTCAGTTATCAGTGACGAGTGGCATGCTTATCTGATGCTCTCTGGACTAGGATACAACCATCACACTGTTAACCACAGGAGGTGGTATGTAGATCCCCAAGCTGGTGCCCACACGAAGCATCTTAAGAGGGCCTGGAGATCCTACAAGGAGCAGATCTGGAGGAGAAACCGCACTGACAGTTTGCTCTCTGACCACCTTTCACTGATTGAATGGAATGAGTGGCTCGCAAAGAATCACCCTGATGTTGCTTTTGACGGACTAATTTATAACATTTCCAAAAAGTACATGTAATTTGCAGTCACTGTTAACAATGCAGGAATCTTCTTTTGGAGGTGGTAGTGAGGTAATCCCTGCAGTTTGTTTTTGTAGTGTCTTTAAAATTACATTGCCAGGATTATTTCTCTGCTGTTGAATGTTTTGTCTAGCTGAATAATTTTATCAGAGAAAGGGTTTAGAAAAACAGTGACAGTGAAATATCTTTGAACTTTTATATTTGATACTAGAAGAACAAATATAAATATTTGTGTGTGTGTCTGTATATATGTATAAACACACACACACATCATATATATATATAAATGAATATAAATGAATATATATATATGTGTGTGTGTGTGTATATATATATATATATATATATATATATATATATATATATATATATATATATATATATAACTTAAAGATTTATTTTGTGTACTTAAATACAAAATTGTTTACTTGAATTTATTTTGCGTACTGAAATTTTCTGTGATGCAGTTGGTGTTGGCAAGTTTTGATTTGGCCACGTTTACCCTTGTTCATGTTTTACAGTCACAATATGCTGATAAGTTGCAATTATTATTTTTTTCCAAAGCTTATTATTGATGGGTAAAGTATTTGTAATTGTGTGTACAAATGAATTATTACTAAACAATCATGTCAGAAAAATTTAGATTAGATTAGATTAGATTCAACTTTATTGTCATTGCACATGTCACAAGTGCAGGCAACGAAATGCAGATAGCATCTAACCAAGAAATGCAATAGCAGTATGTTATAAATATGGTATAAAAAGTGCAAAGATGAAATTATGTGTTAAATACTATAGATACAGGTATATACAGGTTGTTTCTAGGCTATGACTATGGTACAAGACATTGACTATCATACAGGCTATGATAATATAATTATGAACAGTAATGCTTTATAATGATGAATTCAGTAAAATCCTTTACTGATATGCTTATTTATGATGAGTAAAATATTTATAATTGCGTGTATAAATGTGTTATTACTAATTATTCATGTCAGAAAAATGCTTTATAAATGATGAATTGAATATTTATTAATGCTTAATAGTGTGTACTTACAAAGTGTTACCAAAATTTGCACTGTTTTTGAAATTGTTTTTTTAAGAGAATTTGAAATCCATTGGATTAAAACGATTATCTTTGGCAGCTCACTTGTTTTTGTATATGTGTCACAGCGAGGTGTTTTGAGTGAGGAAGTGTAAAAATCATGCATTCATCTTCATGTAATTTGATGGTTGGTAATGGTGGTTTTTGATGGGAACTCTTATGTCCAGACAGATACAGTGTGCTGTTCAGGGGGGAGACCCAGATTCTGTATCTGTATCAGTGTACTCTGACACTGTATCATTGTCACTGGTTGGTTTTGCGGCATGTTCGGTCCAAGTGTCTTGCGTGATGTGATAGTTTCCTAGTTTAGGGCAAAATACTGACTAATTACCAGGTAATAGCATGGAAACAGACCTCACTTCCTTTTACAGTACAGTCACACTTTAATAACTATGTAATTTCCATGTATGTATTTTTGTAGTTCCTGGGTAACAAATCAGTAATTACCAGGTAATAACATCGAAACAGACCTCACTTCCTTTTACAGTACAGTCTCACTTTAATAACTATGTAATTTCCATGTAGGTATTTTTGTAGTTCATTGGTAACAAATAAGTAATTACCAGGTAATAACATGGAAACAGACCTCACTTCCTTTTACAGTACAGTCTCACTTTAATAACTATGTAATTTCCATGTAGGTATTTTTGTAGTTCCTGGGTAACAAATCAGTAATTACCAGGTAATAGCATGGAAACAGACCTCACTTCCTTTTACAGTACAATCACACTTTAATAACTATGTAATTTCCATGTATGTATTTTTGTAGTTCCTGGGTAACAAATCAGTAATTACCAGGTAATAGCATGGAAACAGACCTCACTTCCTTTTACAGTACAGTCACACTTTAATAACTATGTAATTTCCATGTATGTATTTTTGTAGTTCCTGGGTAACAAATCAGTAATTACCAGGTAATAACATGGAAACGGGCCTCACTTCCTTTACAGTACAGTCACACTGTAATAACTATGTAATTTCCATGTAGGTATTTTTGTAGTTCCTGGGTAACAAATCAGTAATTACCAGGTAATAACATGGAAACGGGCCTCACTTCCTTTACAGTACAGTCACACTGTAATAACTATGTAATTTCCATGTAGGTATTTTTGTAGTTCCTGGGTAACAAATCAGTAATTACCAGGTAATAACATGGAAACAGACCTCACTTCCTTTTACAGTACAGTCACACTTTAATAACTATGTAATTTCCATGTAGGTATTTTTGTAGTTCCTGGGTAACAAATCAGTAATTACCAGGTAATAACATGGAAACAGACCTCACTTCCTTTTACAGTACAATCACACTTTAATAACTATGTAATTTCCATGTAGTGTAGTTCCTGGGTAACAAATTTACCAATTTCTTGGTAATTACACCTGATAGCCAATAGGAAAGTAACTGGTAGTGTCATAATTTCTTTCTAAATTTTGTAGTACTTACTGTGTATTTACCAATACAATAGCCTTCCTCTGTAGTTCATGTACAATTAAAGGGTAGTTGCTGTGTAGTTACAAAATAAATACAATCAATAATGTTTAATAAATATAATCAATAATATATTTTCTAAGTATTTACAGTGTAAATAAGGTTTTTACCATGTGTTACTTAGTAATTACTCAGTAATTGCTATTATTGACCTTGTAGTTACTTGGTAGTTGTCAGAAAATTACTTGGTACTCATGAAATAAGTACATTATTAATTACTATGCAATTACCTTGTAATTACTTTAAGGAACACCCAGTAATTACGAATTATTATATGTGGTTGTTAGGAAATAATATAATTACTTAGTGAGTACCTAATAATTAATCACATAGTTACCATATAAATACTTAATAATTACTGAGTAATTACTTCTTATTACCTAGCTGTTACCAGGTACTTCTCAAGAAATTGCATGGCAATTACCTAGTAAGTACTTGGCAATTAACAAAATAGTTAGTATATAATGACATTATAATTACCCAGTAATTAATACTTATTACCAGGTAGGTACTTGGTATTTGCCTGGAATTGACTAGGTAATTACTTTAAAAGTACAAGGTAATTACCTATATAGTTACCCTGTAATTACATGGTAATTTTACAGTAACTACCCCTTATTACATGGTACTTACCTAGTAATTATCATGTAAATACATGGTAATTTTAGTACCGTAAAAGGAAGCGTTACCAGTTTAATTCTGAATAATAATTTTATTTAGAGGGCATTATTTATATCCTGTTTTTTATTTTTCTTTATTTTTTTATTACTGCCTTTACAGTTTATGTAGACTACTTCTAATGTTGAAATGTATTGCTTAAATATGTTTCCTTGACAGATTGATTGATTCTTTATTTATGTTGTTGGCTAACTGACTGTATGAATGCACACTGGAAAGCTACAAATGAATTGCTCCTTGTTGGATAATCTGACGACCACACTGACACATCAGCCCCTTTAAAGCTTCAGAGAATACTAACAGGTATCCAGGTCAGGAAGACATTTTAATACTGACACTATGAGCCTTTCTAGGAGCTTAATAACATGATAACACTTGTATTTTGATGCACTTTAAGTCAAAGCAGGTCTTTTTGTGCTAACAGATGGTATCACACATACACATAACCTTCAAGAGATTGAACGCTTAAACAGCGAAAAAACTGCTGCCTAACTTATTAACCAAAAGAGGGTGGAGGTTGACAACAAGAGATTTTGCAACCTCGAAACAGTGCCCAAAGAGAGCCTGATCATTTTGGTGCATGCTGGAGAAACGTGCAGCTGGATCCACATGAGTCCACGTCTATAAACAAACTTCAATCTGTAACGACTGAGATAGCTTTTACACTTAAAAAACCCAAACCTAAGGAAGTTCATTCATCCAATTTCAATTCTAAAAGTCTCACAACACCTGTCGTAAGCCACAGTTGCTAGCTACACATCCTATTTCAGAATTTAACAACAGAAAAGTAACCCTGAATTACTTGTAATCAGTTGAAATATCACAACAACAGAACTGAAGAGAGCTTGATAATTTCGGTGTGAGCCAGAAAAAAGCAGGAGGAACATTATCCTTGCTAAAGACAGATATTCTATCACTGTTTTAACCTTTGAGAAAATAAAAAAACAATCCCTGGCATCACAAAATGCTGTCTGTTCGTGCAGCAGTTCAACAAAGGCCTGAACGATGTTTCTTGCTAGCACTGATGCTAACGACTTTATTTGCAGTTTTATTGGAGCTGTGCAAAATTTCTACATTTAAGGAAGAACAAAGAACAATACAGAAAGCCTTACTCCATGGAAAAGGTGTTTTGGTTCCACTTTGATCAAGTTTTGGGGCGAGTTAGTGGTCTAAATTATCTGCAGTGAGGATGATTGACAGGCCGACTGTTCAATGGGCTGTTAGTTTAGAAGAACTGGTTACTACTGTATTTTCCACACCTAAAAGCCTTTAATTTTCTCAAAAACCGACAGTGCACCTTATATATGGATCAGTATGACCCATATATAAGGCGAACTGCGCAGTGGATGACAGAAGGCGAACACACGTTCACCAAGACGGGGAGACAACGCCAGGCGACATACCCCACTATCTGCCAATGGATCGTGGATGCTTGGGCTGATATCTCAGTCTCAACTGTGGTCCAAGCTTTCACGAAGGCAAGAATTGTCAATGAACTGCCAGACAACAGCAGCGACACTGACTCAGATAATGCCAACTTTGACGAGACGGAGCCGGACAAGTTTGATGCCGTACTCGCCCAACTGTTCAATTCGGACACTGAAGAAGAATGAGTTGTGTGCCAGGGGCGTGTTTATGGATCCTGCATAAGCGAACAAGGGCGTGGCTCGGCGCTGTTCATGTAGCTTTGAACTGAGACAAATGGAGCTGGAAATTCATTGTTTTCAACGAGGGCGGCACAAATAAGAGCTACCGGTACATACGGTACCGTACTGTGAATGCACTAACTTGTTTTGGGAGTGAACGGAGTTGTCAGAATGCTGGTTTGTAGTCTATTAATTAAGTTTGATAACCAATTGTCAATGAAGCTCACATCGTTTGCTAGACACCACCTAGATAGCCAGCTGATTCAATGTTCAATTTGGTCACTTCCGACTGGCGACGTCGGGAGTCATTAGTGCTGACATGGAGGACTATTCTACCAAACTTACGCTTACTTTTTGCCAGCAACTTCAAATTTGATTCAATGTCGCGCACTCTGGCCCAGGGATGCACCTAACTATGCCCGCTGACTTCGCTATCTTCACGTTTCTGACCATGGAGTCACCAATTATCAGAGTTTGTTCCCCGGTGGGCGGGTTACCACCGTCACCGAGGGGAGAAAACCTGTTCGAAACATGAACTGGATGGTGGGGTACCAAGTGGGTCCTCGACTTACGGCTATGCTTGCTACGGACAGTGACCCAGTCAATACTAGCCGGGGGAGAGGCTAAGCTAACGCTAGCTGTTTATAATCCGATGTGCCTTATAGTGCGGAAAATACGGTAGTTTTCGTAGGTTTCACCTTCATACAGAGAGGGAAAGCCCTGCTGTGGGCACATGTTGATGTGTCCTTGGGCAAAAAACTCAACTAACTGCTCCCACTCTTGCATCAGCGGCTCATAAGACTCGAGAAGAGCGACATAAGCTTCATAAACTCTGTTAATCAGTATTAACAGACGTCTAACCTTAACACTGAAACCAGGAGGGCAGGTCGAGGAGGAGTGTGGACGTGACAAACGGCTGATGATGATGGACTTCTGCTCAGAGAAACCTGGACAACAAATGCATAAACCACCTGCAAAATCAAACAGAACCTGATCGGTTTATCTACATGGTTTGTGCAGCAACATGAATCATGTTTTCAAATAAACTTCTAAGCATCGATGGAAGATCCAGAGTGTTTTTTTTTGGGAGTCAAACACGAGACTCAGTGCAGAAAAAAATCCAAGTGGTAACAGTAACATCTCAGTAACATCCATACGGGAAATTGCAAAAATAGAACACATTGCATTCGTTGTTTTTCATGAACAAACGCCTGATTGAAGAGTCTCTGTGTGTTTTTGTGTGGTATCAAAACTTCAAAACTTCAACAGAAAATCTCCAAAAGGAAAAAAAAAAAGCTGGAAGAAAAAAAGGGCGAGTGAAACGCAGCCACATTAAACGTGTCAAACCCACGCAGAGTCGCAGCAAATCAAAGCACTGTGAAATTAAGCACTCACTCAGCATGCTAGCAAACACACGTCCCGCCGCTGCTCTCCGTGCACATGCGACGGTGTGCAGGACGACGTGCCGTATGGGTGTGGATGTAAACAGTAGAACCTGTTTGTTTTGGTGTTTCTGAGCACGCAGCCGACGGCGGCGTCTTCGTCTCTCCACTGAACGGCTCGAGTCTTTGTGGCAGGTCAGCTGCGTCTGATATGTACAGTACAGGATCATGATCGGGGGGGAAAACAGGAAGATTTCTACTTGGCAAGATGTGACCGTGAGATGCCGAGGTCAGACTGCATCCTAGAGCGACAGTCTTCAGGTCCTGGCTTCCTAAAATTGAATTTCCTGATTCTTTTGTGGTCGTGGAGGGACTATCGTTCCAACAACCTACTTAGCAAGAGCTGTTAGCGTTAGCCTCGAGATGCTAGGTCAGTAATTATGGTGTTTGGTAAGATTAGAGGTTATTTAACCCTTTAACTCCCAGCTCAACTGTTTGGCAGAGGTCAATAAAGTCAGGACAGTTAATGTGTAAAAAAACATAACACATTATTGTTTGTCTCTGTCAATATTTTAGGATACAGAAACAACTACAAACAAACCAAACCATCATTTTCAGTTCAAATACTTCACCATTTACTTATATGATAATCTATATCTATGCATATATCATCTGTTACTCCGAAAAACATTTATTTTGTGTGTTTGCCTAAACGAACAAACAAACAATTTTTAGTTATTTTTCCTTATTTTATTTACAAAACTTTCTGCCTTTTCTGATTGATTTGATTTTGTGCATTTTTATCTCCTCATGTAATCAACTGTTCACTTTTAAACCTTCAAGTCCCACATCAGGAAAACATCTGTTTTTTTGGATTGTTTGTAGTTTTCTCTGTTCTATGAAAAGTTTTGATTTGCTCTGTTCTTTAAACAATAAATATACTTTAATTTAATGATGACCTCTGCCATACAGTTGATAGTTAAAGGGTTAAGAGGAGGTTGGAATACCCACCGAGGTGGAGAGACTTAAAAAAGAGATATGAAATACCTTCCAAATGACAGAACAACCATTTTAAATGGTTTTGAATGCTATATTAAGCTTCTTGTTAAAAATAAAGCTTTACATAAATGGGCTAGAGTTGATTTAAAGGTGTAGTGTGTAGAAGTTGGCAGCATTATGCCAAAAAGAAACAGTTAATATAAAATATAATGTTTCTATTTGTATGTAAACGCCATAAAACTTTCATTTTTTATGTTATTGCTGGTGTCTGTTTGTTTCTCTATTAGCAACATAACTCATAAAGTTATGGACAAATTTCAATGAAATTTTCAGGAAATGTTCGGATTAGGACAAGGAACAAATGATTAGATTTTGGGAGTGATCCACATCACCATCTACATCTAGGACTTTTTTATAGGATTCCTAAACATTGCGAGATAGGACCATTTTTGTCATTTGTGCATATTACTCCACTAAAAATAGTCAGGGCATTGGAAAAAAAATACAGGACAAGTTTCCAAGAGGTTCTACAGGATATCAAAGACTGATCTGGATCCTGGCAAGAAAAATTTAGATACCCTTGGAATTTTCATCATAGCAGGGGAACAAATAAAGACATAGACTTGCAACAAACTCCAAAATATAGCCAAGATGCTGAGGAATCTGGAGTGTTCAATCTGATTTGTTTTATCTACAAAAACTTTGGAGCTAGATCCAGAAGAAAACCGCCATGACTAAAAAAATGTGATTTTGGTGATTAACTACTGAACTAAAATAGATATCATTATGAATCCAGTTGCTAATGGTATGTTTTCATGGTCAAGGAATCTAAATATTTACATGAAATAAAGGTAGGACTAATATTTATGGTGAAAGTCACAATATGGGTGAGGACTGTGGCACTGGCGGAGGTCTGCGTTAGCAAAAAAGTTAGAAAAAGCTTTTTATATCTTTGTACCACGGGTCTCCCCTCTGTGGAGGCTGACATAATGATGTTGTCTATGGGTGGGTTTTGGGGACAAAAAGAGCGAAACTACAAAAGTTTACTAAACCTATAATCATCATCTTAACTGAACTTTAGTTACAAACATACTAGAAAACCCTCACCTGGTAACTGTTGTAAATGATGCCCTGTTCATGATCCTTTTTGGTCTTCTTGCTCTTAAGGTGCGTTCACACCGGACGCTACCTGTACTACCTCGGCAATCACTCTCCATTCAAAGTCAATGTACAGCCAGGATGGGGCGGGGCTAACCCTCCCGCGATGCGACAGCCGGCAACAAGACGATCACTTCACTCGTCGCGCGATGTCAAAGTTAAAAAAAAGTTGATCTATTCAGACGATGTCGTGTGTGGCTGTGTGGCATCAGCCAATCAGCGTGTGTGTACGCAGGACGGTGCAGTTATTCATCCGGACTACAGGGCGGATGACTTCCTTCTAGGCGGAACTAATCTCAGTGAGGACATTTGCAGACGGACCGCGGTAAACTCACAGAGGATGCTGCTGCATCATCAGCTGCAGTGTTTTGTGTCTGATAAGTGAGTGAAAATGATACAGCTGGAATAATGTCAGCTTATACATCCTATTATGTGATATATGATATGATCACGGTAAAACTCGAGCGGGCGTGACGTCACCGATCGACGGCCGACGCCAACGGCGACCAAACAGGTATTTATGGACGCGCGACGCTACATCAATGGGCGACGCGACTTTTGGTAGCTGGGTCGCTTGCGGTGTGAACGCACCTTTAGTGATGTGATGTTTTAGAAACAGACGGGCTCATTCCAAAATCTGAACACTAAATGTCACTAAAATGCCGATTTCTACAGACTTCACCTTTAAACCATAGCCATGAAGTGAGCTTGAATTAGTATAATGTAGATAAAAAAGGGTTTAAATGTTACTTCTGTAATTTTACATGATGGCAAAAATGTAGGAAATCTGCAGCTCTCTGTAGGGGGTCTTCAGGTCCTTATTTTGGGGTCAGAAATCATTGTGAATACAGTCTCATTATGCTTGTTTGAGTGCAGTCTTGCTCTTATGGCCCTTTTCCACTAGCCCTACTCTACTCTACCCGGCTCTACTCTACTCGCCTTGTGCTGCTTTTCCATTAGCCCCAGTCGCCTGCCCAGTGTCGCTGTAAACAGCTGAGCGGCACTGCAGTGACGTCATTTTGAGTGCGACACAACAATCTGTGGCCAAGAAGAAGGCTGCAGGTGGTAAGAAGAAATACCCCTTGAGAAGCACAGGAGAGTTTTGGAAGCTATACAACAGAATGAAGCCGAAAAGAAAAGACATATGAGGGTAAGCTAATGGTAGCTACCGCTAGCATGCTAGGTCGTGACTCATGACTCATCCATGACGACATTGTCTGACCAATCAGTAGCCAGCAGTTGGTGACGTCATCTTTTAGTATGGACCCAGCTCGCTTGGAACCAGAGCGGAGTAGGTACTAAAACTAGCTTGTTTTAGGAGGTACCAGGCTCGTGGAAACACGCTGCTAATCGAGTAGAGTAGGGCCAAGGCGTGCTAGTGGAAAAGGGCCATTACCCTCTTACTTCCAACGTCCTCCTGGATTATTTGTGTACCATCAAGTTTCCTGCCATGTTAGCTGGTGGAGTAACGTCTCTGTTATGCATCATAACAGATAAATAATCGCGCAGTCTGACCTCGGCATGAGAGAAAAACAAAAACAAACTTTTGTCCAAAGTGAGAGGAAGCATGGTGAGACGGAATCTTCATCACAAAAATTCACACAATATATAAAATTACTCGCAATGATGAAAAACTTGTTTCTCCTCTCTGGACTCCTCCGTGGGAATCGTCACTCTGAAGGTTTTTGACATCAGTCTATGCCAAAAAAAGAGTCCATTTAATGGTTTTAACTTCTCTCCTGGGGGAGCATGCCGGAGTGCACGCCGGGTCCCTGCGTTTCCTCATCCATAATCAGATTGAGCAGAGCCGCGCCCAGGATGGCCTTCTCTTCCATGTTTCTGTTTGTTTCTCGCCCTTTTAAAGGGTAGCTTTCCTACTCGGTCCGTCTACTTTACAGCCTTATAATCTATAAATTTAGATAAACTCCTTGCCTTTTCGCAGTTTTTCTTTTTTTTTTAAGTCTTTAGAAAATTCTTTACAAAATTATCAGAACAAACAAAAACCAAGAATTAAAAATAAAAAGTCCAACATCAAATGAAAAACCGGTGGAAGATTGAAGAATGTGTTGCTGGTCACCGAACCTCCCGTGTTTCGAGCTCCAGAGGTGGGTCGGGTCGGGTCGGTGTCCCGGGCTTCTGTGTCGCCCCACGTCCCGATCCCGAGGATGGAGGGAGAGTGAGGGGCGGAGAGGACGAGGAGGGGGACGGGGGTTGAGACCAGACAACTGTAACTGCGAAAAAACTCCATCCTCTGCGCCCGAGCCCTGCATCCCCAAACCACCGCTTCTTCTTCTTCTTCTTCTTCTTTTTTTACTCCGGCTCTCCCCCCTCGGCTGAGCTCGGAGGGTCAGACCTCCACAGACGTGATCTGGTTCATCTGTGCCCGCATCATCTGGACGCTGTTCAGGATCTTCTTCTGATGGCCCGCTAACGTCACGCCCACCCTCAGGATGTCACTGCGGGACAGAGGAGCAGGTGTCACAATAACACTGGCTAAAATCAGTCTACTAGTACTTTAGGGAGATATTTGGACTTTACTAGCAGTACTAGAAAACAAAATTTGTTTCACTAGTAAGGATGTTTGGCACACTACTGAGTGGGTAGATTTGATTTGATTTGATTTATTGGATCCACCATTAGTTACAGCAAATATGCAGGAGCTACTCTTCCTGGGGTCCACATATTACACCTTCAACAAAAAATATCCTTTTGAACATGACTCATATACACTAGACTCAGAACATTTGAGAACGGTAGCTCTATTTTTCACCTCTTGGTTGCAAAAAGCAAACGGATACACAAAAAGTTTTAAAAAGGGAGAGAAAATGACAGAACTCACATTACCTCTTGGGACAACAAGAAAATGAACATCATTAGGGAGAAGATCTTACTAGTGAAGCAAAATCAGTGATATCAACCGCATTTTAGCTCTAGTACTCAGATTTGGAGAACATGTACTCAATTTTGGTTTACTAGTGTGCAAGTAGACTACTACTGAAGCAAAAAGTGTCACTAGTACTACTACTAGATTAAAAATGTTCACTAGTAGCACTAGTGAACATTATTAAGTCTACTAGTACTAATACTAAACCAAGTCATGTTCACTAGTACTACTAGTAAGCCTTAGATGCAGTAGACAGTTTTGTGTTACTCGTAGTACTCCTAGACTTAGAAATGTTACTAGTAAAAACTCAAAACTATTAGTAGTACAAATAACACGAAATTGTCTACTAGGAGATGATGTTGTTTTACTAGAAAGGTCTACTCAGACATTTGTATGTCAAAGTTTACTAATACCACTAGTAAACGCAAAATATCTTACTAGTAGTACTAGTGAACTTTTTTAGTCTACTAGTAGGGCTAGTATACTACTAGTGAAGCCAAAAGTGTCACTAGTACTACTACTAGAAAAATGTTAACTAGTAGTACTAGTAAACATGTTCGAGTCTACTAGTACTACTAGTAAAGCAACACATGTTCACTAGTACTACTACTTAGCCTTATATGCTAATAAGGTGGCGGGGAAAATTCATTCAAATTCAGGCTTCTCATTGGCTTTTTAAAATATTACAGCCAATCAGGTGCTGGATTTGATTATAATCCTTCCTGCTTCATTGCACTAGGTCTAGTAGTACTACAAGTGATACTTTTTGGCTTCACTAGTAGACTATTAGTCTACTAGTAGACCAAAAAAAGTTCACCAGTACTACTAGTAAGATATTTTGAGTTTACTTGTGGTACTAGTAAGCAAAGATTTTGTTTTACTAGTAAAGGTTTCTGGCACACTAGTGCATGAGTAGACCCTACTAGTAAAACAAAATCATCTACTAGCAGACAATTTTGTGTTACTAGTACTGCTAGTAGAGTTTTGAGATTTTACTAGTAACAGTTTCTAAGCCTATTAGTACTATTAGTAACAAACATTTGTGTACTAGTAGATGTCTTTGTGTTATAAGCAGGGTTTATCTGAGCACTGGTGCCACAAACTGATACAGGTAAAACAATTTTTTGTAAAGTAGTGTTACTAGTAAACTCAACATACTTCACTAGTAGTATAAATAGACTGTTTTTAGTCTACTAGTAGTACTAATAGATCTGATGCAAATGAAGCAGGAAGGATTATCACCAAATCCAGCACCTGAATTAGATTTTCTCTGCCTCCTTATTAGCATATATGGCTAAGGAGGAGTTCCAGTGACAATTGTTGCTTCTCTAGTAAAGTCTACTCTCACATTTTAACCAGATTTGAGTACTAGTAGAGCTGAACTACAGTTGATATTGCCGATATAAACTTTATGCCCAAAGGATTTAGATTACGTTGAGCTAAAACTCTGAGCGTGTGCAGATGATGTGCTGCAGCTATTGAAGCCTTCAGATAATTTAATAAAGAAAAAGAGACACAAGTGAATTTAACCCCAGATAAAAAAGACTTCCTTCATATTTGTGGTCAGCCGAACTCCAGATAAACCGGACTTTCTCCAAAATCTAATCGCAGCAGGACTCATCAGCACTTACTCCATGGTCATCTGGGAGACCACGTCGAACGTGGAGAAGTCCGCGCTGGCGAAGTTGTCTTTGTACTGCCCCATCTTGATGGCGTCCAGCCATTCGTCCACGGTGCTGAAGCTGGAGAAGTCTGGGATGCTGCGGTCCAGGAGGGGGAGGTGGACCCTGGGGGAGACAGCAGAGGGGGGACATTAAGAGGAGCCATGATTCAAAATGGCAGCTCCCTCGTCCTGACGGCTCAGACCACCTGCGTTTGATTCAGAGATGAATTATTACGGTGCTTCAGAGAATCCCCCCGGTCTTCTTCAGGCACCGAGGCTTTCCAAACTGAGTCCTCGTAAAGTGAATTTTCCAAATGAAGTGACGGGTGCTCAGTGGAAAAGTCTGTCCCCGCTCGTCCTCACACCACAAATCAAAGCACAGACGGGGAATCATGGAAATCAGCAGAAACTAACACCCAGAGCTGAAACGCCTTAAATTGTTTTGTTTTCAGAGTTTAAAAAAATCTGCTGCAGACCAGGTTTTGGCCCGCAGCGATTCGTGGGAAGGTTTTGATCTATCAAACCAAAAGGCTTTAATTTACATAACTGCCCGGCGCCAGCAGAAACAAGAGACACTTGTGTGAGAGAGGAGTCAGCGGAGCTGCGATGGCACTTCAGCAGGAGGACGGGCTTCCAGTTTTAGAGATTTAGAGAGGAGAAGCTTTACGCTGAGAGGGAGGTAGGGCTGGGCAACAAACAACAAGAATCACATGTCCAATGTTATCTGTTTTTTTTTTTTATATATGTGATAATTTTTATTTTCTCAAATATAATTAGTGCTGTCAGTAGATAAAAAAACTGAGCGATTAATCAATTATGACCTGTAAATAATTAATCTTTTTTAAATCTCACTTTAAAATGCTGAAAAAAGCCTCAACTTGAGGTATTTTCATTTAAAGATGCTATGAGGAGTTTCTCATTACAAAAAAGTCTGACTTTTAGATATATGCCTGATGGAAATACACACTTTAAGATGAGTTTTATAGCATCAAAATAGGTTATCTATAAATGCTATTCCTTAGCTTCGCGGTCGGGTTGGACAGGACTGGACTGGATACTCAACTTCAGGAACAAGACAATTAAAACTAGAGCAAATTTATATTATTCAGACACGCCTTAGAGCACCGGGCTGTAAGTAGCCATATATAGCCGGCTACCAAACGACAATACTAAGTTTTCCAAAAATTGCTTGTTGTCACATCAAAAACTACCGCTACGTAACTAGAAAGAGATACATTACCTCGTGGCTTTGCATCCTGTAAGTTGTTGAAAAAAGAAGTTGTAAAGCAATGCAGAGTTCTGAGGAAGGTCTGAGCTGCATTCATTAGCATCACAACAAACACACACTTTGGCTTGGGTCATGTCTTTACAACAGTCGCTGCACGTGCTCATGGGCAGCAGAGTCTTTATGTCGCTGGAAATAGATTCTCCTCATAGCACCTTTAACAAAACTAAAGATAAAGTGATATCATCTCGTTCAGACCAAAGAGTTTAAGGATATTATTTTGTCATCATTGGACTTTTGTTTCCTGGTTTTACTCTAACAAACAGTTTTCTGGACTGCAATCTTTAAAATTAAAAAATCAATTTTCTAATTCAAGATAAACCTCTGCTCATGGTGGAATAAAATTAATATAGAGTCTAAATAATCTTAACATAAATATGGACAACTAAAAGGCACAAAATGAAGTGATGCATTCATTTTCTTTTCATGTTTCCTAAAACACTTTGGCACGTCTCTAAAAGAAAACTGTTTTAATAAAATTGATGTTTTCTCCTCGTTGTTTAATGGTAGATTGAAAAGTCAAACATCTTTAGAGCGATATTCTCAGTGAAGCTAAAGTTTAAAGACTAAGACAAACTCCTCAGTCCTGCACTGAGAGCAAACAGCAGAAAATAAAACATTTTATTATTATTATTCCTGTCTGATCTGAACACCAGCAGGCGGGCCCACTCCTCAAACCTGTCGAACCAAAGTGGCGTTGGTCTGCAGACTCACCCCGAGGACAGCGGGGTCATGGCCTTCAGCGTGTTGGGGTTGCGGATCATCTTGTCCAGGTTGTTGACGATCTGGCTGAACTTGGGCGTTGTTGCGGTCCTTCTGCCAGCAGTCCAGCATGAGCTGGTGCAGGGCGCTGGGACAGTCCATGGGGGGTGGCAGCCGGTAGTCCTGCTCGATGGCGTTGATGACCTGCAGGGGGCGACACAGATGTCTGAGGTGAGGGTCTGAGGAGGAGGAGGAGGAGATAGACTGATGGAGACATGAAAAAGCTCCCTCGTCCAATTAGATCTGCCTACAGCCTAGGGCTGAACAATTAACTGCAAATTAGATTAAATCTCAATATGTCTTGTTGCAGTTTTCAAATCGCAGAAGGTTAAATATTTTAGCCCAAAATGTGTTGAACATTTTGGCATTGTGATGTAGTTTTTGCAATTTCATGCCTATTTTTTACCTCTATTCATACACTTTTTTCCCACTTTTGGACCATTTTATTTTTCTTTTTAACCCTGTTTTTACAACTTTATGCCTATTTTGCCCCCATTCATCTTATTTGGCCACTGTCAGAACCATTTTTGGAGTTTTTACATGGTTTTTGAAATTTCATTTCAAATTTAATTCCCAATTTTGCTGCCACAATCAATTTCCAAAGCCACTTTTGGATTTTTTGCCATTTTTCCCCATTTGTTTGCAATTTCATACCTATTTTGCATAGATAAATTTTAATATTGGTTTTACTATAAAAAGATTTACTGCTTATGTTTGTTTAAGAATACAGAAGATGAGGAACATTAAAACAGTTGCAGAGTAAATCGCAATATTGGGAAAAAAAATCGCAATTACATTATTTTCTCAAATCGTTCAGCCCTGCTACAGCCCGAGAGGTGAGAGCACCTTTGTGTCAAGGCCCCGCCCCCTTAAATCACCAGCAGCCTGCTGCACCAAAAGCTTAAAACCTTAGTCATCAAACATTTTAATCCAAAATTCATCTTGAAAAACTCAAGATAATTCACATTTCAATTTCAATTTAGTTTATTTGATACAGAGGGACAATGTACATTCATACACACTTTAAAAAAATAAAATGAAAATGTACTCCAACTCTAGCTACCAAGCTAATTTCCATTGGTAGTCCCCCCAGCTAAAATATAAAAACAAACAGGTTAAAGGAAGAAAATACAAATATAATATTTAAAAGGTTCTGTTCTTCTTGTTTTGCTTCTTTTTAAAGAAAGAACAGAGAAACATTATCATAATAAAACATTTTACAATACATTACAATCATAGTTTTTATTGTACACAGGTGGTCAGTAGCAGATGTTAAAGAGCTAGATTTAGGCAATAAAGTGCTGGAGTCGAGTATAAAGTGCTAGAATTACTAATTAAAGTGCTGAAGTTGATATTTAAAGTACCAGGTCTCTTGGAAAAATGAGCACTAAAACTTTAGACTCTTTAGATTCTTTCATTTGTATATCAATGGAGTACGAACGAAATAAATTTAGGGAAGGCAACATTAATGTTGAAATATCCAGAACAAAGTTATATAACAATTTTGGAATAAAAGTTGAAATGTCTGGAATAAAGTTGACATAAAATGTATTTCGACTTTATTCTCAACATTTCTGTCTATTTTTTTGACATTTCGACTTCTATCACAAAACTATTTCAACTTTATTGTCGTCATTTCAACGTTAATCCCGACATTTTGACTTTCATCTCTGCATCCCCAAAATAATTTTTCTCCATCAAGGATGCAAAAAACTCTCTTTCAGTGTCACTGTATCTCTATTGACTCTTAATTTTATTACTTTTATAAAAGATTATTGTTTATTTATAAATTACTGATCAAGTCTTTTGGGTAGATATTCATTTTTCCAATCTGTTTTTTGTCATTTCATAAATAATAAGTAATTTTAAAAACTCAAGTCCAATTAGTCTCATTCTAAAAAAAATCAAATACATGGTGTTTAGGTCTTATCAGGAGGACTCTTAGAATTCACAGGGTGCACTTTCTAGTGTGTGTGTGGGTGTGTGTGGGGGGAGGGGTATTAGTTATTTCATCATGTAGTTTTTTTTCGTTTTTTTTTTATTATTATTCTTGTTTTGTTTTATTTATTACTACTATTTTGTTGTTGTTGCTGATTGCTGTTTTTTTTTGGTGTCACTCGCGTCTGTATGATAAATGATGATGATTTATATATGCTGTAAACGGATATATGAATAATATTATTGTATATATGTGTGTATGTATTTTCTGTGTATGTGTATGTATGTATGTGAATATATATATGTATGTGTGTGTGTAGGTATATGTGTATATGTATGTATATGTATGTGTATATATGTATGTATATATTTATGTGTGTGTGTATGTGTATGTATGTATATGTGTATATGTATATATATGTATATATGTGTATATATGTATGTATGTAGGTATATATATGTATGTGTGTGTTAATGTCTGTATATTTATATTCGTATAAAGAGTGAAGGAGCAGAAAGGAAATGATAAATTATTATTAATTATTAATTAAATGGGGGTGGGTATAAATAAGATTTACTGCCACTCACTTTTTGGATATATGATTTATTTAATCACATGACAAGTTTTACTCTTTTAGTTTCATGCTTGACTTCTGTAAAGTATTTTCTTTTTTTTTATTTATCTTTTGTTTATCTCAGTCTACTGCAGTATTCTATTTTTGGTTTATTTGTGATTATCATCATTGATATCATTATTATTACCTTATTTGTATTACTATCATTGTTATTGTTATTAATTTGTCCTAAATAAACTTTACTACTACTACTACTATTGTCCAGCACATTTTAAACAAACATTAAGAAAATTAAGTTTACCAAACTGCTTAGCTAGTGATAATATAGGAACAGTTTTTAAGAAGCACAGCAGTGGCTGCCCTTTCTCAGGAAACCGACCGTGGTGGAGTGTGCTGTACATCGATGACAGTCTTTTATAACATCATGGTTGAGTCTGTTGTCACCTTTTGTTTTTATTTCCTGGTTTGTGAGCCTTTCTTCATCTGGTAAAGCAGAGGCTTGAACAGGTTGTAAAGATTGCTGTAAAGTCATGGGTGGAGTAAAACCTAGAGCTAAGAACAAAATTCAGTTTCCTGACCATCCTCTCCTTCAGGCAGGAGCTTCAAACCAAAGTACGGTGTACATTTTAGGACATCCTCAGTCTCAGGAAAACTTCTGTCATTTCTCAGACCAAACGGCCTCAGAAAAACCCCCATCATACCAAACGGCCTCAGGCTTCAAAATAAAAGTCATCAGACAAAACGGCGTCAAATTAAACTGCCTCACCCAAAACGACGTCAGATAAAACGGCCTCAAAACGAAAGCCATCAGACAAAACACTGGATAAACGGACTCAAATGAAAAACAGCGTCAGGTCGTAACAAAATCATAATCATCGTAACATCATAAATGTTAAATCGCCTTGAGACGGCATTCAGCTAAAAATCAGCCACTAGCAAACTTCCTGTTTTCAAAATAAAAGCATCTTTTATTATCTCCTTTTAGTTCTTTAATGCTTTTGTAAATTGGGCTCTTGTTTTGGAGCCGACCGGAAGTTTCTTCGATAGCATAATGGCGTGCATAACCTAATGTCCTATATGTCGAAATTAAATTTGTGTTCTGTGCGCTTTTATGGATCGAATGATCACATTTTGGTATTCTACGTGGTGACGAATCAACAGAGATATTTAATAGCCTGGTGTGCTTCTGATTTCTGTCGTCCCAGGGTTTGAAATGCATCATGGGAAAATTAGTAGTATACTACAGTGTGAACGGTTGGCATTCTAATCATACTTATAGTATGTAGTATACAGTATATACAGATGAGTGTGTAGTATGTAGTATGTTAGTATGCCATTTCAGTCATATATAATATAATAATGTCTATGGTACTGACTTTTGATGACGTCACATGCACTTCCGGTCTCTTAAAAATAATGTTCAGTTGGATGTTACGACCTGACGCTGTTTTTTATTTAAGTCCGCTTATCCAGTGTTTTGTCTGATGGCTTTCATTTTGAGGCCGCTTTTATCTGACGCCGCTTTTGGTTGAGGCAGTTTAATTTGACGCCGCTTTTGTCTGATGACTTTTATTTTGAAGTCTGAGGCCGCTTTGGTCTGACGGAGGTTTTCCTGAGACTGAGGATGTCCTAAAATGTACAGCATCAAAGGTATGGCACCACAGTGTCGCCTCTTTTTTAACTGATGGCTTTAGTCTTGGTTGTCTCTTGATGTTTTCTGTGGTTTACATCCTCTGTTTTATCCTTTCATACTTAAATGTTTTTCTTCTTGTGAGTGTCTTGGCCTGAATGTCTTCTGATGTATTTTCCGGATACCAAGCAAATTTCATAAATCTGCGATTCCGCCAAAAGAGTGAAATTTCTGTCCCCAGCATATTATTGTATATTAAATGTATAAAGACAAGTAATATATTACAATTTTTTTATTGTTATACTAAACACCATACACATTAATATTTGTAGAAATTGCATATATATATATTTTAATATTTTAAAATGGCATCCAAAACACTTATACATAGCATTTCTTGCCTGTCCCCACAGCCAAACTCTACACTTTACTAAAACGCATCATGAACAAAATCCTTCCAAAGAAAATTTTCTTTTGCTTTAAGTGTGACTCCATATTCTATCTACACTTTTAGTCTTTATATTTTGGTTAAAATTCACACTTTAGTGCTGTCCCCAGGTTTTCACCAAACACATTCCCCAGCTTTAAAATTCTGGAACATTCCACCAGTGACATGTTCTGCAGGAAGTGACATCATTTAGGTCTTCTGCAAGTCATGGGAAGACCAAAAGTTAGTTATCTCTTTTATTTTTCCTTAAATTTAATGATATATGAGCTGTTTTAGAGATGGTCAATCTAAAAACTCAGTCCTGTTACCTAAGTTATCTCTAAGACAACATTTGTTGATATCAACAGTAAAATATTCAGTTCAATCTTAAGAATGTGCTCCATGTGCTCAAGCTCCTAGCATAGATGCTAAGTGGCTAGATTTCACACAACTGCTAATTGTAAGTGAAAAGTCATTGCTGTTACCCAAATAAAGAGTAACAAAAAAAGTCATTTTTTTGTCATAAATGTTAGTATTTTCATCATATAACCAACCATTTTTCTAAATAAACCCTTTTTCTAAGGGAAAACATTGTATGTGGTTGATATTCTTATTATTATTATACTTATTCATGGTTTAAAAATGGTATTTGAGGGGCCGTTTACATGTAAACTCCTGACTTGAAGATGCAAAGATTCTTTCTTTATGCAATTTTTCTTCATGCTTAGATGACAACGCTCTGAGACGAGTTAATCCCCTGTAAATCCGCTGTAGTGTGCATGCCGGTTCAGTAGATGGCACTGTAGGTCTGCAGAGAGGCAGCGCTGCTACAACACACGAACGAAGAAGAAAAACTTTCACACAAACAACAATGGCGAATAGACACACAGAAAAGCAGGAGTTTCTTTTATGGACAACAAATCAGTTCGGACAACAAATCTGTCTGGATAGTTTTTTCTGGATAACAAACCGAGCACGGTAAGACGCTCACACGTTACTCGGCAGACGGCCGGTTGTTGTTGTTCCTGGTATGCGCACGCAGCCTCCATGTGAAAGAGTACATGCGATGCGGTGACGCCAGCGCTTCTGAAACGCTCTGCTTTGTGTTTACACGAGGCCGGATGGAGGAGCGGATTCAAATCTTTCCGCTTTGGGGAGGGGTTTCAAAGGTTGAGTTTTCGGTGGAAACGCAACGTGGTCTCATCCAAACGGAAGGCCAAACGCAACGAAATGTTTGCGGAATTGACCGCTGGCGCCATGTAAACGGCCCCTGAGTTTTGGTAACAGCAGAGAAAAATTGCAATGCTAATAAACTGTCGAAAGTTGCAACAAATTAAATAAAGTAGCCTGAGATTGGCCAGTATTCATTTTTAATGAGTAAATGTGTAGATTATTAAATTCTAAATTGAAATTGGATGAAAAATGAAGTTTAATTTTGAAGAGTTACGACAACAGATTTCCCTCTTTTGGCGGAATGACCCAAATGTGCCAGTAAAGATGAAGTCAAAGTTGAGAGAAAACATTAGCCAGGCTGTATTTAAGATTTAAAGATTAAAAAGTTTGTCAAAACATGTTTAAAGAAGTTTATTTTAAATCTTTATGACACAATGCATAGTGTTTTAAAGGGTGCATAATAACATGATAATAAACAACATAGAGAAGAAAAACAAAAATAAAATACAAACCATAAAGAAGCAGGTGAAACTGAATGGTAAAGACAATGGCCTGTGCTTAAAGATGGTTTTTCTCTGATTTAATTTTAAGCTTCAGTAAACATTAAGCCCTCATTCAACATCTGCAACATGAGCACATAAGATCTGATTCACCTTGTTCTGAAAGCACCAAGGAAAGTGTGGTAGTTAATCTAATTCGACAGAAAGATCATTTTTTAAAAATCAGTGTTTTTGATTTATGTCTCTATCCCTCTCTCATCAGCCGAAACCAATGTCCAAGTCATCACCCATCACATGCAGAGACACACTGTCTGGTTTTTGGGATCAATGTTAGCTTCAACTCTGAGTATATCAACCTGCAACTACACTATTCAATCAGTATAAGCTTATTTTACACTGTGAAATGGAGATAATATCCTCATTAAAATCAACGGTAACACTTTACTTTAGAGGTCTGCAAATTTCATTGCACTTAGATAATAATTAGACAAAGTTTCCTCTTTTTCTTTGAATTTTCATGAGAATTTGGTGTAAATGAGCACATAACTCTCTAAAATAATGTCCAAATTCAATGTTGCAAGTCACAACTGGTAGGTTACTGTTTTTTCCAGTTTCTTTGAAATTTACTCTGAATTGAAGGTAAGAAGGTGATCAGCAAATAATTTATTTGAAATTAAATCACAAACCACCACAAAATGTTTTAGAAGTATTCCAACATTTCTGCTGTTTCCAGAGAAGCAGGTGATAAATAGCTGCTTAGTTCTTGGATACAGAAGTTAGGTTCGTTGTTTCCTGTGATAATTACCTTTGAAGTGTTACGTGAATAATTCAATTTCCCAATAAGCAGTTGATAGTTAGCTATTTGTTATTTAATTTCACCAAGTTCTTTAGTACCAAGTTTGCTGATATGCATAATTGAGATCACATGCAAAATATTATAATTGTAAAGAAGTTTTTCGCTAATTTTCACCAAATTCTCATGAAATTTTGGGGGTAATTTCAAGGAAATAAGAAAAACTTTGTCTAATTATTACCTAAGTGCGATGAAATTTGCGGACCTCTAAAGTAAAGTGTTACCAAATCAACAGCAGTGTTACTATCATAATGAACAATAATGACAACAACACACTTGATTTCATCATTTTGTGTTTTGTGGTACTGTGTAAAAAGGGCCGATGGTGTTGAGATGTCTTCGATTTTTACACAATTACAAAACCATTGTTGGGGCAGCACAAGGGCGCAGCAGGGAGCCCTGTAGCAAAACGGTTGCTGGTTCGATTCCCATGTCTTTGTGGAGTTTCATATCTGAATGTAAACAGCTATGGCGATGATGTGGGCGAACTCTAGGGATGGGATGAAATATCGTTTGGCAATATATCGTGATCAGTACGTGTCGAAATGCATCGAGTTTGAAAAAAATGGATCACAAAATAAAGACGTCACGTCGGGTAATAGCGTATAGTGTGTTGTTGCCATGGCGCTGTAAACAGCAGCAGCCTGTCCAGTTTGTTCTCCATATTTTAGCTGTTTTTGTGTTTTTTCCCTTAATTTTTCTAACAATTTTCAAAAGTTTTCCTTTTTGATCTTTTTCTGACCTTATTGCACTTCTTATTAAGACTCTTTTTTTCTTGTATATCCTATGCATATCTTTTTCAACCATCATTGCTGCCAGGAGGCATTTCTGAGGATACCAGCAGAGTGTTCTTTTTGAAAGATGCCACCAACTGCCAGCTTCATTATCATCAGCTACCAAGAGCCAGTTTCATCAGATATTCAAGGACCAAGGACACATCCAGGATTGAAAAACTGATCAGGAGGGCTGGTTCTGTGGTTGGCATGAAGCTGGACTCTTTGGTGACGGTGGCAGAGAAGAGGACACTGGACAAACTGCTGGACATTCTGGATGATGCCAATCACCCTCTACACATGGTCATCAACAACCAGATGAGCCTGTCCAGCGTAAGACTGCTCCTCCCCAAGTGCAGGACCAACAGACTGAGAAACTCCTTTGTCTCTCAGGCCATCAGACTGTATAACTCCTCAATTGGGGGATGAGGAGTAACTGTCTGGCAGTATTTTGGCTTTCTCATTAAGAAAGATCTAAGACGGCGAAAAACAAGCTAGTTAGCATACACTCTCACTAACCTCTCTAGGGTTAGAGAGAGTGTTATTGTTTGTGTTTGGCCTGTTAGGCCTTGTGTTTTCCTGTGTGCAACTCAAACAAAAACAAATAAGTTGTAATTACACAGTAATATTTTTTCTTTTTTACTTTTTGATATTGTATCGTATCGATGTATCATATCGTGACCCGGCATATCGAGGTGCAGCGATCGTGAGTTTAAGTGTATCGCCCCATCCCTAGAGAACTCTGCACACAACACAGTCTTAAGGTCTTTGCACACAAACCACACTGTGAAAAAAATCCCCAAAATTGGGAATAATTCAAGGCAAATTTCATGTGCCTTTCTTTCCACATCAGCAGCGATATGTTTTAATACATTAGTTGAAATATACTTTTACAGTGTATCCTCTTTCCTCAGAAATATGGCTGATTATCCCTTCATCAGACCACAGAGAGTTGGTGAGAAGTGGTCTTATAATGCTCTCTGATGCATCAAGACTGACTTGCAGCCTTGCATAATATCTTTGGAAAAACTGTGAAAAATTTGTTATGTCTTGGGAGACTCACTAAACAATAAAGTAGGTAGGGGTGGGCAATATGGCAAATATACTCAACAAAAAATATAAGCATAACACTTTTGTTTTTGCTCCCATTTTTCATGAGATGGACTCCAAGGTCTAAAATTCATTCCAGATAAACAATATTACCATTTCTTTCAAATGTTGTTCACAAATCTGTCTAAATGTTTGATAGTGAGCACTTCTGCATTGCTGAGATAATCCATCCCACCTCACAGGTGTGCCACATCAAGATGCTCATCAGACATCATGATTATTGCACAGGTGTGCCTTAGACTGTCCACAATAAAAGGCCACCCTGAAATGTGCAGTTTTGTCTCACAGCAAAATGCCACAGATGTCACAAGCATTGAGGAGCGTGCAATTGGCATGCTGACAGCAGGAATGTCAACCAGATCTGTTGCTCGTGCATTGAATGTTCATTTCTCCACCATAAGCCGCTCCAAAGGCGCTTTCAGAGAATATGGCAGTACATCCAACTGCCTCAAAACTGCAGACCACAGGCCACAATTGACAATCTGATAAACTCTATGCGAAGATGTGTTGCACTGCATGAGGCAAATGGTGGTCACACCAGATACTGACTGGTTCTGAGTCCTCAGACCCCCAATAAAGCAAAAAAATTGCACATTTCAGGGTGGCCTTTTATTGTGGACAGTCTAAGGCACACCTGTGCACTAATCATGGTGTCTGATGAGCATCTTGATGTGGCACACCTGTGAGGTGGGATGGATTATCTCAGCAAAGTAGAAGTGCTCACTATCAAACATTTAGACAGATTTGTGAACAATGTTTGAGAGAAATGGTAATATTGTGTATCTGGAATGAATTTTAGATCTTTAAGTCCATCTCATGAAAAACGGAGCAAAAACAAAAGTGTTATGCTTATATTTTTGTTGAGTGTATATCATATCACGATTTTTGAAAAATAAAAAAACAAAATCAGGATCACGATTTTATCACGCTTTTTTTACTTTGATTTTTCTAGACTAATTTGCATGATTGACCATTATTTCCCTATGTTTAACATATAATACATGTAAAACCCTAAAAGAAAAAAACAGACAATTAAAGCTAAAGAAACTTTCTGAACAGGTTTTAATTTAAATAGTGCAGTTTTTATAAAAATGTGCAATATCAATTGAAGTAAATTTCAAAGAAACTGGAAAAAACAGTAACCTACCAGTTGTGACTTGCGACAATGAATTTGGACATTATTTTAGAGAAGTTATGTGCTAATTTTCACCAAATTCTCATGAAATTTCAAAGAAAAAAGAGAAAACTTTGTCTTATTATTACCTAAGTGCGATGAAATTTGCGGACCTCTAAAATAAAAAAGGTTTTATGTTACATATTTGGGAGAAGTTGGCCATTTTGTTTATTTTTAAAATCAATAACTCATAGATCCGTGTTATTCTGTGTTGTCATGGAAACAACTTTGAGTTTAGTCATGGAACTCAACTCATCAAAGGATTGAAGAGGATCAGAGAAGCTGCTGAAAGTATAAAAAGAAGAGCTCGATGAAACCCTCTTCGACATCTAGCAGAGCACAGCACAGTATCGACACTGAGTATTCAGCAGTCTACTGTAGCAGCGTACGGAGTATTCCCGGATCATTCAGAAGGTGACTGTAGCAAAGCGCCGTTGACCCTGAGCATTTCAGCAGTCAACTGCAGCAGAGCACAGCACTTTTTTTGTCAACTATGGATCGCAAACAAGCTTGGAGGCCCAAGAACAACCGCCCCATGAATGCAGCAAACAACACGCCCCGCGGTACCAACAGCAGGAGCCGCGCGTCTAAAAACCAGGACCAGTACCTGACTGGTCCTGGTCAGGTCCAAGGACAGAGGGAGGATTTCGGTGGCTATTACCATCAGCCCCATCAGGATCGATCCCGCCAGCAGAACAACAGGCCCTTCAATAAGATTAGAACGAAGGAGCAGAACAGACGTGAGATTGAACACCTCAAACTCCAGAGCCATACCTTGAGTTGTTTGAGAGCTGTGGAGAAAGATAGGCCCTGCACAGCGGTGAGCTGGCACCAACTGTGCAGAACCGGCCTGCAAAGGAGAAGGCTCTGGAGCAAGAAGTTGAAGCTCTAAAGATGAAGCTGGAGGAGACAGTGAGGGAAAGAGACCTTCAGACAGCCAGGGCTGATGACCTCCAGAAACAGCTGGAGGGGAAGGCCAGGAGGACAAGACTCTGCAGAAGCCACCTTCTAACTCTAAGACATCTGAAAGGGAGGCCTTCAGCAGAGCACTGGAGCAGTCCGGTCTGAAGGAAAACTTTGAAGAAGAGAAAAAGCAGCCGCCCAGATGAAACGTCACCACAAACTAAAGAGGAACTTCTGGCTGACACCCAGAAATTATGCCTGAGCTGTATACGGAGGTCAAAAGACTCGAGGAGGAGCAAGAAAACGACTTCCACCAGAGACAGAGGCTGGCCAGAGAGTTTAACACGGAAAACCACGCCTGACTCAGAAGGTAAAGGACCTCGAGTGTGAGATTAAAGAGTTGAAAAAGAGCAACATCGACACAGCCTCCAGACTCAGAACCACACAGGAGTCCAATCTCCAGATTGGACTCCAGAAGGTTCTGGAAGCCTCCAGAACAGAGTGTGGAGAGCTGGTTGGGAAAGTTAACAGCCTTGAAGAGCAATTATCTGAGGAAATCCAGAAGAGTCAAGAGCTGACCAAAAATGTAACATTGGAAAACAAAAAGCTCATTCTGAAGATAAAGAACCTAGAGTATGAGGCCTCCAGCAGTGCTCTGCAGAACGAGAGTTTGAAGGCAGACCTTAAAGCTGCCAAACAGACCAACATGAATACAGCCTCCGGACTCAAAACCACTCAGGAGTCCAATCTGAACTCCAGAAGCTTCTGGATGACTCCAGAGAAGAGTTCGGAGAGCTGGTTAGGAAAGTTAACATCCTTGAGCACGAGACCATGGAAAAATCCGCCTGACCAATGAGCTCAAACTAGAAAACGACACTCTGCCTGGAGGTGGAGGCCCACAAGATTGAGGCCTCCAATAAAGAGGAGCTCTTTGGTCGGCAGATTAAAGAGCTCAAGGAGGAGCTGGAGGCCCAGAAGAGCAGCAGCCTTCTCCTTACATCAAAACTGACTGCACAGGAGGTCATCTGTAAGGCTGTGCAGGAAACTGGAAAGGAGGAGATGGACCATCTAACATCAAGCGCTGTCGACTCCCAGAAAAAACTACAAGGAATCACACACCTGTTCCATGAAAGCGAGAAGATCAGTCTTTGGAGGAAGGCTAAAAACTAGTAACATCAAAAGCAGGCGGCAGTTTAAGCTGCAGACCCGGCTGACCCAGCTGGAGCAGCAGCAGTAACTGCCCCCAACCAAAAAAAAGAAAAACAGCAGCGCAGTGGATCCATCTTCACTCCAGTTTTTGTTTTCCAATGCAACATTTTTGTTCCTCCGTCAGCAGTAATTGTTCCCTCCTGTCTCCAAAACCAGCAAACCAGCCTCCGTTTTGTTGTTATCTTGGCTTTTTAGTTTAACTGTATACAGTAAACTAAAAAGCCAAGATATTAACAACAAGAAATAGGGTACAAAAACAAAAGGGCAGCAAAGGCTGGTATGCAAAATAAGGATTTAGCCCAAAACTACAGCAATTATCTGGTAGTACAAACAGTCAAACTAGCAAATACAAAGGTTACAAATAATCACAATAAAGGGTTTGGAGACCGGACAGGATTCAAAGCTGCTGTCAGAAGAACGCCGACTTCCAGCTGCTCCCTGCAGCTTGAAAGGGGAGCCGCTTTCTCTGTGGCCAACGGGAGGGCTGCTTCTCCTCAGACGATTCAGCTTCTCCGCTAATCGCACTGGGCACCTGAGAGCTGCTGCACCAGAGATCCTCTCTGCAAGAGCACTCACTCACACAGAACAAGAACAAATTATTACAAGATACGGCCAGGGCCGTAATAGGGCGCACTGCTGACCCTGAAAGTTTTTTAATTCGACACATCCTAAAAGAAGTTTTCAGAGTCATGGTAAGTTGAGGCTCGTTTGTTTCAGTTGTTCATTTCAAAAGGTCAACTGGAGCAGAGTGCACCACTTACCAGGAACATAAATGGTGAAAATTACATTTCAATTAATAAACCTTAGATAGTTTTAAATATAGGTTTAACTTTTCATAATGATCCTTTTGATTAAATTAATGTTTATAAATACTTTATTTTCATATAATACACTTATTCCTCAATAGGGTGGTGGCGGTTTTGGACTTATGATGCAATCTCTTAATATGACAAAAATATGTAAAGATAATGTTTTAGGAAACTTGTTTATTGGACAAGTTTCACTAATTGGTATTTGCAGTTGTTATTGCAACCCATATGGTATTTAAAGTTTTCCAAATATCTGTCAGTGCATGAAAAAGTTTTATTTCTCTCTCTAATGTGATTTTTCTGATTAACACGCCAGAAAAATGTCTTTTAGAGGCTCTTTCACGTGTATTTATCTTTATTTTATGTCGCCTTTTCCTACAACAGAAGTTCAGGTGAATATGTATTTAATAAATCAGCCTGTTACAAACTCAAACCTTCGCCTTCACAAACCTGTAGGACACTCCTGCTCCCTCACTATCAGGCCCATTACAGGTGCTCCGTTCAGACCATAATCTCATTCAGACCCCCCAGTAACACTATCTGGAGCTACTAATAAGATAACCAGTGAGCTCCTCGGTCCCTCTTAGTCTATTAGCGTTCTCACTTTCAATTTAAAATTATTTTCATTATCTCGTGCACATCATGCTCCCGCTCGCTTGTCCTCGGGGGGAGAGAATGGAAACGGAGCCTCAGTCAAGAGCAGAGATCGGCCCACTGAGCACTTCGCTGCATTTCAAATTATCTGATTATGTCTCTGACCAAGGAGAATTTTGATATAAAAACGTCAGAGAGCTAGCGAGCCGCATTTGGGCTGAGAGCAAACAGAACTAAGGAGTGTTAAAGTTTCAAAAAGACTCTGCCGAGGGTTTAAATTATCACTGCAGGCAGGATAATTAAGACACCGGAGACACTGTTGTAAAGACGTGACCCAAGCCAAAGCGCAGTGTTTGTTGTGATGCTAATGAATGCAGCTCGGACCTTCCTCAGAACTCTGCATTGCTTTACAACTTTTTTTCAACAACTTACAGGATGCAAAGCCACGAGGTAATGTATCTCTTTCTAGTTACGTAGCGGTAGTTTTTGACGTGTGACAACAAGCAATTTTTGGAAAACTTATAGTGTATCCCAAATCGCATACTTCCATACTCAAATACTTAAAATTTTGAGTGTACTGCCAAAATGAAAAACAGTATACATAGTATGCTAAAAAATGAGTATGCAAAAGTACCGGATGATGTACTCAAATCGCCCGGATTTTGAATATGCAGCTGTGGACACTCAACGACTCATTTCCTCATCAACGATGGCAGCGGTGAGCTGTGGCTCTGTACTGACGACAGTGGATGTGACTGCGCTGTTCAAAGGTAAGTTATAAACACATGTTGTTTTCACCAAGCACCATAAGCTGTTGTCCTTGAGAGCGCACTTGTTGTGTATGTTGTGTTTTTTTGTTTGTTTTGTACCACTAATGGTCTGCTTATCAGTTATGCTAACGCTTAGTTGGACTAGCAGCTACCTTGAATGCTAATGCTAGTTGGGTTAACAGCTGCCGGGGTCCGAGCATTACCCTGAATAATCGGGCAAATAAAATTAACCAGCAGGTTAGACCCTGCACAGGGACTATATGATCAGAAGCACCACTCGGACATTTCTATCTATTGGTGTATTTTAATTGCCGCCAAGGCCCCGTAGCTCTCGGTTGCCTCAGTCAGCTGCAGATACCTGTAAAACACAGGTATCTGTAAAACACCGGTACCTGTGACTCTACATCGCTGTTTGTGATGTGGTTAATATGGGATTAATGTTTGCCTTCGCTGTAGAGGATGCTGATGTTAGAAGTGTGGGGAGGGCTTTATCAATCATAAATACTGCTCGATTCGCAGCTATTAGCTACCTTTAGCTTGGTAGATAGCCTGTGAATATATAGCTAGTCCGAGCTATGGATGTTTATCTGACGCATACCATGTCACTACTCTCATGTTTGCCTCCAGTTGTCTGCAAGGTTCAATGTTTTGATCTTTCTAGGGACTGATGAGTAAACCAGGCGCCTGATAGCCTGGAGGGTTGCTGCCTGTTCACGGAGACGTAATGCCACAGGTACCTGCCCTTGTCATTAAAAAATTGGTTTGCTGTGATGTGATCAACAAGTGGATTCTGTATGATGTGAGTGTACAGTCATGATTACATAATTCTGTTTTTCTGTAATGTGTTGTCCTTCCTGCACAGGACCTAAAGTGCCCAAAAAACAAAGGATGGACCTCCACCTGGTAGATGGTGATGAGGGCACTGCTTGAGGCAGGGGTAGCCCCCATCACAGAACATCGGCAGGAGTGGCACTGTGGCGTTAAGCTGGCAGTGCAGCCTGAGGATTGGAGGCTGGGGAAATGCAGCACTAATGTCTTTAAATAAAAGTAAACATAAAAAATATCAGTAAATATATCTCTATCAACAGGCTACGTACCACAGTCTTTTAAAACAGCAGTAATCAAACCCCTCCCTAAAAAACCTAACCTCGATTCAGGAACATTAGCTAACTAATGTCAGATCTGTCACATTGGGCTCTCTCTCTCTCTCTCCCTCTCTCTCTCTCCCTCTCTCTCTCTGCATCTGCTTTTGCCCCGTTTGTTTGCTCCTGTACTCGTTTCTGGCTCTTGTCTTGCAGGTGGCCTGGGATCCTGGTGGAGACTGCCTGCTGCTGTGGAGCCACGAAGCCTCAAATACTACAATTATAAACATGACACATAGTTGGCCATTTTATTAGGAACACTCCATTCCCATTATCATTATAGCTGTTCATGCATGATCTCCATATCCATGATCGATACATCTACAGTATCTATTTTTATTACCACATAGGCATGAGGTCCCTCTGAAAATGGGATGTCACATCTCAAGAGGCTTTTAACACATTTATATTTAATGGAGACAAATATGGTAGGAATGACCTTGTGGTCTGGGCACCCATGAGTTCATCACTACCATAAATTCTTATTTTCAGTAAGAATATCTAAGATTATACTTCTATAAATTGATCCCCACAACCATTCAGACATGAGGACCCTCCTGAAAATGAGATGTAGCATCTCAAGAGGCTAACCTCTAATAAATCAGACGACAGGTCGATGGTCCATGAACCTGTCGCTAACTTTAGTTCTTACTTTAGTCCACTTGTCTCCTCTTTCCTCCCTTCCTTTGCCCTCACACCCAACACAGCATCGTCTGTATTTGCTGTTCATCATGAGACTGGGATCCACATTCAAGATTTCCTGCTGCTTAACAGAAGGTTTTTTCTTGCCGCCATGATGGAGGGATCCATGATTGGCTATATGGATTCATGTTGGTGTTGGATGTATATATTTGTATATATATGTATATGTGTATTTTATATATGTATATATGTATCTATGCATATATGTGTATCCATAATATGAAGAGCTTTATGCTCTATTGTAAAGTGTCTTGAGATAACACTTGTTATGAATTGGCACTATACAAATAAAGATTGACTGATTGAGATTGAATGAATTTAAATTAATATTAATGGTGGTGTGTTTTTTGTTATATCCTTTGTGGTACAAGTAACAAGCTGATCTAACACTGATGCTTCAATATTAACCCTTTACTCCTAGCTCAACTGCAGAGAATAAGACATAAAGCTATCTATATCCATAGATATTTCATTTCTGTATATTGTATTATATATATATATATATGTTAAAAAATATATAAAAGAAATATAAATATATCTATCTATCTATCTGTCTATGTATCTATATCTATATATATATCTATTTATATATCTGTATATATATATATATATATATATATATATATATATATATGTATATGATAACTTGCATTTTAAACCCTACACAAAGAAATCAGTTATTTTGGTTAGTTAGCAGTTCTTTCTGTACCCTAAGACTGACAGAAACAAACGATTTTTTAACACATTAAATATTTTTGAATATATCGACCTCTGCCAAACAGTTGAGCTGGGAGCTGGAGGTTGTGATGTCATGGGTGTAAATAATATACCTGTCGAACTACTGTAATACTCAATAATTTTTGTATATGAACTTATATAGAGCTATCTTTATATTGTACAACAGGGACATGTTTAAAATTCCAAGTGGAAATTGGTTTGAAAAAATAAAATGACCCATAACCAAAACCTAAACCAAGTAAAGTACAGATACTCAAAAATGTACTTAAGTCTACTATGTTGCTGTCCATCACTGAATTTAACACACAAAGAGAAGGACGATACAAGTAACAATGGATGTAGCTTGGTTAGCAAATGGCGACTCAATGAGGATTAGAAAATGTTTATCTGTTTTATTGGAACAAAGTAGCAAGATGAAGAGCTGGTGCCATGTTTGCTGTATAAAAATAGAATTTTTCGGTATCACTTTGAGTTATATTCTTTGCTTTATGATGGCAAGAGAACAGTTTGTATTATACACGATACTGTTAAATTGTGTTACTTTTGGTTTGCTGTTTTGTTTATATTTACTTTTTATCAGTTAGGATATGACAGATAACATGTCTTCTCCTTGGGACAGGAGTATGAGGATTTTTATGAGAATGAAAATAATTTAGCTGAGCCCTGTTTCAATAGAATATATGAAGAGTCACACATAAGTTTCTTATGTGCTGAACATAAATCATTTAGCTTTGAGAAAGACATTGATCCAGATGTAAATTTTTACAAAGATTTGAATTCTGCATCCAAATACTACACAGAAAATCAGTTTAATGAACTCAGTCTGAATGGATTTTCAATCATACACTTCAATAGTCAAAGCCTCTATGCAAATTTTGATCACATCAAAGAAAATCTGCAATCATTAAAACATATTTTTTCAAGTCATTGCCATCAGCGAAACCTGGCTGACAAATGAAAAGGGCTCCAATTTTATACTAGGGGGATACAATCTTTTTAGTGTAAACCGCAAAAATAAAAATGGTGGTGGAGTGGCTGTCTTTGTACAGGAAGATTTTCAGTGTAGAGTGGTTGACAGCACAGTTGTGGATGATATCATGGAGAGTCTGACAATTGAAATTCATTCCACTAATCTGAAAAGTATTATTGTGAGTTGTATATATAGGACACCTGGCTCTTGCATCGATTCCTTTGTTAGTTCCATGGTTGACATTCTAGGTAAGGTTTGTGATAAGAAACAAGTTTTTGTTTGTGGTGATTTCAATATTGATTTAATGAAATGGAATGAACATAAAATGACAACAGAATTTTGTAACACAATGTTCAGTTTAGGTATCTGGCCCCTAATTGATAAACCGAGTCGAATAACCAAAGACAGTGCAACACTCATAGACAATATTTTTACAAATACTCATCACCAAGTAACATGTGGTTTGCTCATAAGTGATGTCAGTGATCACCTTCCTGTTTTTGTAGTAACGCATAATTTAATTTCTAAATGTTCGGTTGATAAAAATAGACATCCTTGCAAATTAAAGAGATTGAAAACATTAGAAAGAACAGAAGCCTTCAAAATGGATCTTAAGAATTCTAACTGGGATGAGGTTTATGTTGAAGATCCAGATCTAGCATATGATGCTTTTCTGTCTACATTTTTAAAATTATATAATAAGCATTGTCCTATAAAAATGTGCAGGGTGAAAGATCAATATGAAGGTAAACCATGGATTACAAAGGGTCTGCAAAAGGCATGTAATAAGAAAAATCAACTGTACAAAAAGTTTTTACTGCAGAGAACTAGTGAAAGTGAGGAAAAATATAAGTGCTATAATGCTACGGCCACACCGACGAAATTGGCGAATTTTAACGCCAGAAAGCCTGTGACGCGCCGCTTAACGCCCGCTGGACGCTGGACATTTTGACAAGCTGTGGGACGACGTATGCCTGGGCGCAGGCGCAGTAGAGAGCCGGAGCCGGTCGGACGCAGTGATGACCCGCAGGCAAATCCAGCTGGAAATGATTATTTACAGAACTTACCTTCAAAACCTGTCTCCTCAGAGACTTTCACCCAAGCCTGCTCCTTTTGTTCCAGTCTCTGTAGAGGACACACGCCGAGTAGTTTAGCTCCGGATGATAGCAAACAGTGCCGATAAACCTCTCCTCCATCTTTGAGAGGAGCTTGAGTCGGAGCAGGAGGTCATGAGCGCCACACGCCATCAAATCAATGACATCGGGGAATGTCATCGCTGATTGGCTGCCGAGAACTGGCTTTGAAAGTTCAATATTTTCAACTCGAGCTGCCGAGGTGTTTGGGGCGCCAAAACGCCGACGCCCAAACGTGCCGCCAAACACGCCCAACGCCGCCTGGGCGAATTAAGGCCAAGACGCTGGGTTTGCATAGACTTTGTATGTAATCTCGTCCAGGCGAATTCGCGTCGGGTGTGGCCGTAGCATAAGAACAAAGTAACCACCATTATGAGGATTCAAAAAAAGGAAGACTATAGTAAAATGCTGGAGGATAGTAAAAATAACAGACAAAAAACTTGGAAGGTAATCAATCATATTATACATAATAAAATTAATAATTCAGAACTTCCAGACTTTTTTATAAATAAAGTCAAAAATAAAGTGGATGATTTAAAAAATATTGTTGATGAGTTCAATGATTACTTTGTTGATGTTGGAGCTTCTTTGGCAAAACAGATTACTGTATCTGATGAAAACAAATATATGTTTAATAATTTGATTAACATTAATGTTAGTTCTATGTTTTTAAGTGGGATACACAAAACTGATGTTATTGAAATTGTAAAAAAATTAAAAGATAAGCGATCACTCGACATAAACTCCATTGATACAGTGACTATTAAAGAAGTTATTGATTATATTGTCAGACCCCTGACCTATGTTTGTAATCTGTCTTTCCAAAAAGGAATCTTTCCTAACAACATGAAGTTAGCAAAGGTGATCCCAATTTATAAAAATGGAGATAAAAACTGTGAGGAAAATTACAGACCAATATCACTTCTGCCGCAGTTTTCTAAAATTCTAGAGAAATTGTTTGTAAAACAATTAAAATTGTTCATACAGTAATGCAAATGGTAGAAGAAGTAGCGAATGCAAATGAAAATGGTGAGTGTTGTATTGGTCTGTATATTGATCTGCAGAAGGCTTTTGACACCATAGACCACAGACAGTTACTGAAGAAATTACAGGTGTATGGAATACGAGGGGCTGCTTATTCTTGGTTGGAAAGTTATTTATGTAATAGGCACCAGTGTGTACAAATCAATGATACTATGTCAGCACTTAGAAAGATCACATGTGGTGTGCCACAAGGATCAGTGATTGGTCCAATAATGTTCATTCTTTACATCACTGACATCTGCAATGTAACAGATTTTTTTAGATATGTAATATTTGCAGATGATACCAATTTGTTTTGCTCCGGTAAGAATCTGAAGGAGCTTTTGTGCTGTGTAGAAATGGAGCTGGAAAATCTCAAGACTTGGTTTGATGTCAATAAATTATCTTTAAATATTAAGAAAACAAAATGTATGGTTTTTGGGAATCAAAATGATCGTGATTGTAATGTTAAATTAAAAATCTGCAATGTAGACACTGAAAGAGTTTCTGAGACTAAATTCCATGGAGTTGCCATTGATGAAAAACTAATATGGAAACAACACATTGAATACATAAAAGGGAAAATCTCAAAATCACTTGCAATCCTGTATAAATCCAGAAATATATTGAATTCCAAGGCCTTACATTTGATTTACTACTCATTGATTGCTCCCTATATATCTTACTGTGTGGAATTGTGGGGATCCACCTTCAAAACCACCTTAAATTCAATAATAAAACTACAGAAGCGAGCTATACGTATTATCAATAGAGCTGACTATTATGCACATACGGAGCCACTTTTTCTTAATTCTCATGTTATGAAATTTTCTGATCTGTTTTATTATAAAATAATGCAAATTATGTTCAAAGCAAAATCAAAAATGCTCCCTGACTCAATACAGAGGTTTTTTGTAATTCAAGACAGTCCATATAATCTCAGAGGCGTTTGCAAATTTACTGTACAAAAAGCTAAAACAGGTATGAAAAGGAGACGTGTCTCCATTATTGGAGTTAAATTCTGGAATGATGCCAGAATTAATTTAAAAACTTGTCATTCTTTATTTGTTTTTAAGAAAATGGTTTGTAAAACTATTTTTGAAGCTAATAAGAGTGATTAAGTATCTGTGTTGTTGCTTTTTTGCTTTTTTTGGAGGATGGTAGCCTAAAAAGAGTTGACAATATAGGATAGGCCTTTATAAGCAATTTGCTTCTGCCTTTGCCTTTTCAGTCATTATTTAACACATGAATCTTAGTTTAATATTGTGTACAATATTTGGTGTTGTCATGACCAGTGTTGGGGAAGTTACTTTTAAAAAGTAGTGTTTGCTCATTACTCATTACATCTGAAAAAAGTAACTCTTTACTTTACTTAGTTACCCTCTATGAAGAGTAACTTCTCAAGTTACTTTTCCGTTACTTTTTCATTGCTTGATCATGGACAGAACCCCATATCTATTCCTAAATGTGAAGGCCTACATAAAGTTCTACTACAGAGAACATAACAGTTTTTGTGCTCTTTATTTTACAAAATGTCACATACCCTGTGGAATCAGAGCTCCCGCCCAGTGTTCCACATTTTGCTTCTGAAATAAGCAACCAGGTCGATAAAAATAAGCCCAAAATAAGCAACCTCCAGCTATTTCCTTTCCTACTGTGATCTACTACTTTTTAAAAAGAGAAGTCTACACAAAGTGTGTTAATTTTCGTCTACATTACATTTCAATATCATAGTGCAAGTAGGCTATCTATTCAAGAAAAGACCGTCGCTTATCACAAGCAGACCTGGCAACTTTGGCTCTGGAGCATGCGCGATGTGCGTGAGTGTGTTTGGGGGCGTGCATATAACCAGGAAACGAGGAAGTGGACAAACTGCCTACTGCAGTCGTGTTTTCCTTTATGTCAGGAGCTGGAAGATAATCAGGGGGATTCACACAGACTTACGAGCCCCAAGAAGCAACTTCACGTCTAGAAACAAGCCCAAAAAACCACAACCTGCGGCCGTGACTCACGAGACAAAGTGCTTACATAAACAAAGAAATTAACAAAAATAAATTAAAAAGTATAAGATTGAACACAATGAAAATATAAGACTGTTCCCACCCTCGCTGTCTGCGTACAAAGACATTAAGAAGAGATTCTATCAGAAAATTAATTAGAATTAAAAGGAAAAGGAGTACCTTCCAGAGTAGTAATGCATGCAGTGCTATCAGCAGGATTTCTGGAACGACTCATGTCATGCCTATTGAGTGTCACCACTTCTTTGACAATTTGCCACATAAATAGGCATCACTTAAGATAACTATGAATGAGGATTTATGGGATGAAATGTTTTTCATAACCTCAGCAATAAAAACTGGGTGGAAAAATTAGGAGATGCGCATCCCTCCTTGGCCTTCAGTTCATTTGGTTAGCTTGTTAGTTGAGCTTTACTGTGCAGAGTTGGAAAATCATACTACATTATCACGGAGGACATGGTTATCTGCCACTTTTCTGGTTGAGCTAAGAGTTATTAAAGTTGTGATGTTTGATCTTATTTCTGACTAAAATGGCCATTAACAGCAAAACCTTGCTGTCTCTTGAGTCTCTAGTTGCAACTTCAAATGTTTGTGGCTTCCCCTTCCCCATGGTCTGTCACAGTAGTGGAAAAAAAGAGTAATGCACATTGTTGTCTAGTCAGATGTCCTTCGGTAATTTGGCCTTAGTCAGGTTCAAAATTTTGTAAATCACAAAGTCATGTTCATCATTTGGCCTAAGTCATTTAATCACTCGATGCGACAAATTTGAGCAAAGTCATTGTTTGTATGTTAATTGTCATCTATTGAAATAACATTTTTGTTTGAAATTATTTGTATATATCATTTTCCTATTATTTGGCTAAGTTTTTCTGTTTTCTGAAAAACTTGAAAACCTGACTTGGGTCATTATTTTAAGAAGGTGACATTATGTTTGCTTCATAATACTTCCATTTGACCCATAATGTTTCTCAAATTATTTTCAACATCCCTATTTGAACGGCTCCCTGACTCATGGTTGGCTTTGTTTGGTGTTTTCAGTCTAACAGACTTTGTCTCCCATTTTGAATTTCAGGCTAAGACATACTGCTCTGCTACATCAATTGAACCAATCCCGAAAATGTCTCCAGCTTGTTTCTGCATAGACGGAGGACTTATTCGACACACTGATCAATATGTTCATGACTTGGAGAAATGAGGAAGTGAAGCACCGAGGGTGGGTGTGACTTGGCCATGATTGAATAGCCAGAATTTGACTGTTGACCCACAATGGCAGATTACTGAATATTTCAACAACATGTTGAGAATCAGACTTGTCACAAAATTTCAGATTTTTCACACAAGAACTGGGGAGGGTTAGTATTTCCAAAAAACAAAGGGTTGTGCTGTTATGCAAAAGTCCTCAACATGTTACTGGTGGATTGCTCCAAAATGCGGCAAACACAGGAACACAATGGAAACATAACTGAGTAAAACTGTTGACTACATCCTATGGAGTAGTCCACACAGGTGTGTGGGCTTCATATTCATGTACTTGACTGTGCGGTTCAGTTGAAACAATCTCAAAGTATCCACAGCTTTTTGCATAGACAGGGTTGTTCTTAGACAGCCAGACCAGTCATTGCAGGATTTGGAGACAATAGGAATTGTAAACCTATAGGCAGAGTTTTCTAGTGTTGGGGGTGTGGCTTGGCCATGGTAAACAGGAAATGTAGTCAGGATCTGCACCATAGGTGAGGAAAGGAGGAAGATTCACACATCACAAACGACCAAGGCTGCTTTCTCAGCCAAGAGTACAGCCAGCCTCTAATGGCTGTGTTGGAGCTGTGGCTTGGCCATGGTTGTCAACAAGAGGAGTCAGGTCCAGCACCCTTACCGAGACTCCTCCTGCAGCCATGAGCACAGGCAGCCTCTAATGGCTGTGTTGGAGCTGTGGCTTGGCTATGGTTGTCAACAAGAGGAGTCAGGTCTGGCACCCTCACTGAGACTCCTCTTGCAGCCATGAGCACAGCCAGGCTCGAGTGGCTGTGTTGGAGCTGTGGCCTGGCCATGACTGTCAACAATAGGTGTCAGGTCCAGCACCCTTATGGAGACTCCTTGTGAGGTTTGTCACTGGTGATGGCCACCTATGTGTCACATTTTGAATTTAAGGCTACCATATATGGCTCTGATGTATTCAGCTGAACCAACTTGAAAGGCCACTTCAAAAAAAACGTAATGTAATAGAAAGGAGTTCTGCAGCCCTGGGAGAGTACTGCATTTTACTAAAAATAAAAATCTTCTTATTAATCCTATTTTCTGTCATTTTAATAGATTGGTTCCAAAGTCTAATCATTTCACATTTTCTCAGTATTGATCCAGGAATCCAACCCATGTCACCCTGAGCAGCTAGAATAGGGGCAAATTTATGGATACCTAAAAAATATCGTATTGCTCTATTTTGAACAGCATCTGAACTTTTGCTTTCTTTGTATCCTCATATACCTGCAGCATAATTTGAAACAGGAGAAATACAACTTGTTTGTAGTGTTCTTTTTTAAAGACAAAAAGGTGTAGTTACCTTTACATGTTTCGATGTTCACTGCCGTCTTCTTCAGACGCTGTCATCCTGACAGGTGTGACGTGCGTTCCTACCAGGTGTTTCCACAACGGGAGTCCTTTGAGTTTTTACAAGCTGCTTTTAAAGTTGTTCAGTATCATCTGACAACTTTGAAACTGGTTTAAACACAGATAAGACTAAGCTCTTAGTCTTGTCAAATTCTAATGAGTTACGGTCAATATCCCAACTGCTGTGACTCAACAAGGTAACCCAATGAAGTTGGTCTCCAATTATTAATACATTCCATTTTATACACAAGGTTTCCCAGATTATTTTTAACATCCCTATTTGAATGGCTCCCTGACTCATGGTTGACTTTGTTTGGTATTTTCAGTCTTACAGGCTTCCTTTCACATTGTAGATTTGTAAATTTTAGGACAAGACATACTGCTCTGCTTTATTCAATTGAACCAACCTGAAACTGTCTTCAGCTTGTTTCTGCATAGACACATGAGTTCTACAACAGCCTGATCAATCTGTTAATGACTTGGAGAAATGAGGAAGTCCAGACCTGAAGGTGGACTTCTAAAGTGTTGGGGGTGTGGCTAGACCATGATGCACCAGAAATTGAGAAGAAAACAGCACCCTAAGCCAGGGATACATCCAAAATATATTTAGGAAATTCAAAGGCAGAGGGCCAGCCAGGCGGCGACCGAAGGGGGGCCCAGCCCCGGCCCTCGCAGAGGGCCGGTTTGTAATGTTTCCCTGGCTCAGGGTGCAGATGTCTTCTCAAACTGGTGCATCATGGTCAAGCCACACCCCCAACACTTTAGAAGTCCACCTTCAGGTCTGAACTTCCTCATTTCTCCCAGTCATGAACAGGTTGATCAAGCTGTCCTAGAACTCCTGTTTCCATTCTGAAACAAGCTAGAAACATTTTCAGGTTGGTTCAATTGAATATAGCAGAGTAGTATGTCTTATCCTTGTAATTCACAATGTAACACAAAATCTGTTAGATTAAAAATACCAAACAAAGTCAACCATGAGTCAGGGAGCCGCTTCAAATAGGGATGTTGAAAAAATTCTGGGAAACACTTTGTGTCCAATTGGAAGCATCAAGAAACAGATATTACATTCTACTGTGGAGCCTCTCTCTACTTTCCTAATCTCACAGAGTCTTCTGCTGATATCAAGATTATGGATATGAAGCCCACACCCTTGTGTGGACTACTCCATAGGATGTAGTCAACAGTTTTACTCAGTTTTGTTTCCATTGTGTTCCTGTGTTTGTTGCATTTTGGAGCAGCCCACCAGTAACATGTTGAGGACTTTTTGCATAACAAGCAACCCTTTGTTTTTTGGAAATACTGACCCTCCCCAGTTCTTGTGTGAAAAATCTGAAACTTTGTGCACAAGTCTGATTCTCAACATGTTGTTGAAATATTCGGTAATCTGCCATTTTGGGTCAACAGTCAAACTTTGGCTATCAATCATGGCCAAGTCACACCCGCCCTCAGGTCTGCACTTCCTCAGTCCTCCTATTCATGAAAACAGTGGTCAGGCTGTCATAGAAGTCCATCGTCTATGCAGAAGAAAGCTGGAGACATTTTCGGGGTTGGTTCAATTGAATATAGCAGAGTAGTATGTCTTAGCCTAATTCACGATATGACACGAAGTCTGTTTAGACTGAAATTACCAAACAAATCCAACCATGAGTCAGGGAGCCGTTCAAATAGGGATGTTGAAAATCATCTGAGAAACATTATGGGAGAAATGGAATTATCATGAAGTGCATGAAGCTTATGATATGCTGCTATACATATTATCTGTAGTTTCTTAATCCCAAAAAGGCTGCTGCCGATGTCTGGGGATTATGGAGAAAAAAACAAGTATATGGATATGAAGCCCAGACACTTGTGTGGACTACTCCATAAAATCTATCTATCTATCTATCTATCTATCTATCTATCTATCCATTGTGTTCCTGTGTTTGCCGCATTTTGGAGCAACCCACCAGTAAAAGGTTGAGGCCTTTTGCATAACAGCGCAACCCTGCTGAGTGCTGAGTCAGCATTTCAACATATTAGTCTCCCTAGACTCCATTTTGTTTTTTCTTCTTCTTCTTATTCCTCCAGATTTTGGCACCTTTCACAGGCTTCAAATTTGCACAGATTTTCACAGCAAAAAATGTCATATGCAGCATGTTCATGAGAAGTGCGCTTGTATTTTTCACAGGTTTAACAGTTATACTTTTTACAGTAAAAATAACTTTTGCATGTATTTTACATTGAAATCAAAGGGACATTTCAACTCTGCTGAAAACTTCAGTAACTTTGAATCTCCACAGATTGGGCATGCTTTCACCTACAGACTCCATTCATGCTTTAAAAGCCGCACTGACTTCTCGGCTATTTTTACATATCTTCAGCTCTTTGCTGGCTTCCACAGTTTTTTAAACATGATTTTTTAAGCAACACCAACTTTTGAGGACATCCTTCTTGCTAGAGCACGTCACGTGACTTTAGACCGACGCTCTGGACAGCCGAGTGCTTCACCTTGAAGCACTTTTTTAACTCGCCACTGTGTTAACATGTTTAGCAGTACAGACATGAGAATTTTATTAAACGTTTCAGCAGGTTCTTGGGATGCTCAAGGTAAAATCCCTTTCCTGATATCTAATCCGATTTGGACACAGCGAGCATTCGATTACCTGGAAGTACCGAGCGTTATCAGTGCTCCTATGAGGACAAATATCATGCTTTCCATGGCTCAGCATATTTAGCCCCGTGGTCAAGTAGTTAGCACAGTGAACTGCAGACCTGCAGACCTGAGTTCAAATCCAGGTTGAGGCAGAGGTACTTTTCTTCTCCATCTAGTACAGATTTTTCTCTACTATGGCGTAATCATGCTTGTCTTTACACTCTCAACCTTACCTTGACGATATTACTGACTGGCCACTTTATTAGGTACATCTACAAATATCAACACATTTAACCATGTTACAAAACAGTCATTCATTTTCTGCTTTTTTTCACAACTGCAAACAGTTTTAGTGCACTTTTCACTACCTGCTACAGTTTCTGAGCTATGACTGTTGAAGCAGCATCAACTTTTGCACATTTCTGTGAAGTTACAGTGTGGTCACGTGAGCCTGCACACCTGAGCTCCAGTATCTCTAATGTTCTGCAAACATTTTTATTGCACGTTTCACACATTTTCAGCCGTGATTTACCGCTCACAACTATTCATGTCACATTTTCAACTTTCTTTGCATTACTTTTAGCAATTTCATTTCACAGTTTCAGCAGTCACACTCAGCATTTCAACGCATTTCCTTCATGGAAATGCAAATTCTCGGGTATATTGACCAAAAAAAGGGCATGTCTGCCATGTTTGTGGAATTCAGTGAATCCTCAGCAGTCTGCTCTCCCCCTCCCTCCCGGACTCTCTCTCTCTGCTCCTGCTGCAGGGGCGGAGTTTCTCTGTTCTGCAACCTGCACACCTGCCTCCCATCATCTCATCAACTCCCCTATTTAAGACGGCCCCGTGAGGAACTTGGCTCAGGAGTATTGCACTCGGCCGAAATGGGCTTCCTTCGCAGGCTGGGCTCTCCCTTAGAGATAGGGTGAGAAGTTCGGTCATTCGGGAGGGGCTCGGAGTAGAGCACTGCTGCAGTACTGCTCCTACGCATTGAGAGGAGCCAGATGAGGTGGCTCGGGCATCTGGTCAGGATGCCTCCTGGACGCTTCCCTGGTGAGGTGTTCCGGGCACGGCCCACCAGTAGGCAGTCCCGTGGAAGACCCAGAGACTATGTCTCTCCAGCATGTCCTGGGATCCAGATCCCCCGGGAAGAGCTGGACAAGGTGGCCGGGGAGAGGGAAGTCTGGGCTTAGGCTGCTGCCCCCACGACTGAATTTTACTATATCTTACAGTGTGAGTTAAATTGTAAATTTACAGTAAATTATTGGTTAATTGCATTACTTTTACAGTAATTCATCGTGAATATCTTCACAGCAATTTACTGTGTTTATTTCACAGTAATTTACAGCAAGTCCACAGCTAAACACTGCTGTATTACAGTAATTCCTTGGGCATGGCAACTGTGAATTTACCATAAAGTGCTGTTGTTTCAATGTAAACTACTGTGAAACTATCACAGTAAATTAAATTAATTACAGTAAATTGCTGTGAAAATATTATACTTTTACAGACTTGCTGTGAAAGTAATGCTATTATTAACCAGTAACTTAACGTAATTTTAGAGTGAAATTTTTTTACAGTGTACCCTCTGAAAAGGGCTCTCATCCACCTTGTTGACCAGGAGCAAATTCACATGGAGGACAACTTGGCAGGTAGCTGAGATTGCACTTGACCAGATGGTGCAGTCCTGGAATGCACACAGGATCCAAGGTTAGCATACCACTTTTTAAAATTCTCTTTGAGCCTGCTATGTACCTCTATGCATTGTGTTTTTCATTGTGAATATGTCTGTTGCTAATTTTATCCACTTTTTTCAACACAGGGTAGATTGAAATGTTTAAATGTGGTATGTTCAGATAGATGCCTCCAGATTATTGTGTGAAGTTACAAGGCAGAGATGTAATGCGTTATCATATTGCTGTTGATATGACACGACAATAAAACCTGTGTTGCACTGTCATGCTTCACATACGGTAACTATTATGGCAGAGCTTGCAATGTATCACCAGGATGAGAATGAGCTCAGCAGCTAACTCTTGCACATTTACATTGATGTCTCTGATATATTAATTGATCTATCTCGCTCCAACAGTGGCACGTGACCATACAAGTTTGGTAGTCATGTTTGACACCCCTAGGCCTTATTTTTTAAACCATACCTTGCCATTATTAAGAAGAGCAGACATAACCTAATATTTGGTAAAGATGTAAGGTCCGATATAGTCCTTCTTATCCACAAGATGCTATGTTAAACATGATGGAGTACTATCTCAAAGAAGCAAATATATGAACAGTAATTTATAGGCTACTCTGTAAAAGAGTTAGCACAACTACAAGCCAAGTAGTAGCGATCAATCATTTGAAATATTTTGACCTAGATATATTAAACTAATTAAGTTTTTTCCATGTACTGAACATTGAAGCCAAATATACTTAGACTTTATACTTTTCTGTATAACTAAGTATAATTAAGTGTAATATATAAGAATAACATAAAAGTTAACTGAATACTTTAATATATATATTTTTTTGAAGTGTACTAACAGCTCACTTGAAAAAGATTCCAAGGACTCCTGAGGATTACAGGACAAGGTGGATTGATATGCATGATGGTGATAAGTTAATTACCCAAACCTTCGCCCCTGATTTGTGTTTTGATTTGTTTATTTTAGGCAAGGGTGTCCCAAATCAACTGAGTCTGGGTGGATGCCCAAAGAAGCGACCGGCAGAGTGTTTGCCAGAGGCTGCAGAAGCTGCACACTCTTACCACCAGGAAGTGGGGTCCCGGCTGACACAGGTGTCACTCTTCGGGAGAAACCCATTCTCCACAGTTGAGCACCAGACAGCAGCTGAACACGAATTTGCACAGCAGTACTCTGACATTTCTGAACTCTTTGACCATACTGTCAACAATGAGCCAACCTGTTTCCAAAACGGAATTGAAGACCTAATTGATATTGCAAGACGGCATGTGTAAAGACAGAGTATGCAGGGTCGGGTGTAGGTAGACATGCATGCACTTAAGTGTCTTGATGTTTTAATGTTGCGTTGCTAATGCATTGTTTTGACAACTGGGCATTTTTTTGTACATATTTGACTTTATCTTTGTGAATAACAGGCTCTGTTGATATATTGGCATGAATTTTGCCAAGGATGTGTATTTGGATTTGGATATTTCAGGGGGAAAAACATTTCTATGTCTTTAATGCACTGTCTACACAAAATAGCTACACTGAGTTTGCTATGGATTTTTTGTGTCATTCACTCACATTAAAAACACATTTTTTTGAATGCACTGCCATTGCAGTTTGATTTTGATTTCTTTTCTCTTTTTTGGCTTGGTGTTTACATCCTTCAATTTGTACTTTTGTTGTTTTATTGTTTCTAGCAGATTGTGCCATCTTCCCATGTACCATCTATAGTATCTGTCAAACACCAACAAGCTTCTGTTTACAATATACACTGTATATTGTTACACACTGCCCAACAATTCTGTAAATATGTTGAACTAAAATTATTTGGGTGTGTTTTAGGGATGTCATAGTGTGGTGTGCATGTGTGTGTCGAGGAATTAGTGTGTGTGTGTGTGTGTGTGTGTGTGTGTGAGAGAGAGAGAGGGAGTCTGAGTTAATAATGTTCAAGCAAAAGCTTGCTTCCACTGCAAAATTTCTCTTGGCTTTTGCTTTTTTCTTTTCTTGAATGTGTTTGGAAGTTACTTTTAATGATGTTAACTGGACCTTGTAAATTCCCTAAACACATAAAAGTGTTTGTTTGTTTGTTTGTTTGCAACATGACGTCTTCAATTCTATACAAGAAATGTGTACTTATATTCCACATCTCCGATTTGACTGTCATGTCCATAAGACCATGTTGGTAATTAATGTTTTCATTTAAACATATTATCTCTTGGGACAGGGGTTCCCAAACTTTTTCATGGCAAGGACACCCACAATAGATGCACAATAGGCCATGGACCCCTAATTCAGATGATTTTGTCTTAAAGGCAGTGTGTTTCCCAACCTGGAGGTCAGGACCCTCACAAGGGGTCACTGGATTAATGAAAAGGGTTCAAGAGATAATAGGACAGGATAGAATACAGGTATAATACACATTTTGCACAGACTTTGTTTCCCAAGCTTTTGTCTCATTTTTTGCTTTATGTCTTACCTTCTCAAGCCTCTAAAAAGTTATTCAAAGAAAACAGAAATAAGTCTTTGCAGCACTGCCAGGTAAGTCATTAGAATATTACTCAGCAACTATTTTGATAAAGGAATAATTGTTTTAGTCTTCGCTGTTGGCTTCTCAGATGTGATGAATTGCTTTTCTTTATGAAACATGCTGATGACATGAATATCTTCGAGTTTTGAGCTGGTAGTCTGAGTAAACCAGATATATTATCAACAAGTGCTGTTTTTTCATTATTTGCACTGGTCCGCACACCCTATAAAATATTCAAACGGAAAGTAACTTATACTTGAGTAAATTATTAAGCAGGTAACATTTTACTTTTACTTAAATAGGTTTCTTAAATAGTCATTTTACTTCTACTTCAGTAATTGTACTTTTACTTGAGTAGCCTACAGATTTTCAGTGCCCTACCCTTACATGCAGCATTTTGTGGGCTACATGTAGAATTGTGTTCTATATAACCTTTATTCATTTGTACACTTCTTTTCATTTGCTAATACCTTTCTCACATTCTGTGTATATTTTTACTAAATTGTTTCCATTTTGTTCCTCTCAGCTGATTTTCATTTTCCGTTTCTAAAAACAGTGAATACAATTTTAGAAGACAGAAACAAAAAAACAGCCGTTTTTCATACTGTGAGACCAGAAGTTTTTTTCAAAGTAAGAGCACCTGCCAGGCGGTGCTGCTGTGTAGGACCATAGACTATAGAGTGGACAGCGTGGTTCGCCAACAAAACTTTTCAAAAAAAAAAGAGGACTTGAATACAAGGCAGCCAAATGATATCTTCAAATCACCACAACAATCAAACGTGAGAAACATTTCTACGAGGTGTATTAATTTTCTAAAGTTTGACCACAGCCCATCAGGAATGACTGGAGAGCCGGTGTTGTGCCAAAATTTGATTTCCGCACGGGGAGCGCCAAGACAGTCGCTATAGTTGAAAAGAGCAGCTTCTGTGGCTCTTCGCTTCATCGAGCTCAAACAACCAGTTTGTTATGATCATCTAACAATGTTTATTTGTTTTTGCATTTGATAGCCTCCTGTACGTCTGCTTGCCTTATATAGCTGTTCAATAGGCAAGTTAGTGATTTTAATCTGGCGTGTATTTGCGCTAATGAACTGATGGAGCTTCTTTTTTCTGCACCAAAATTACATTAGATCCCTCAACAGAGTAATTGACCCCACAAAGTGCTTTGTGCGGTTTGAAGTATGAGAAAAATGACATTACAATGTAAAAAATCAGCTTATTTTGCTTGCCCAAAACTGATTCATGCCTCTGGTATTGTACAATACATGCAAGTAGGCTACTGGTTGGAGATAAATCTTGTAAATATTACTCTGCTGTGTTATATTTAGTTATTTTTGGACCAAATATTCATCTATGTACTATATCAGAGGCATGAATCAGTTTTTGGCAAGCAACAATACATCTGATTTTGACATTGTGATGTGCTTTTACTATTTGTTAAGTGGTAAAAAGTACTGGTTGGAGTCAAATGTTGTAAATATTACTCTGCTGTGTTATATTTAGTTATTTTGGGGCAATATATCCATCTTTGTACTGTATCAGAGGCATGAATCAGTTTTTGGCAAGCAAAATAAGCTGATTTTTACATTGTAATGTGCTTTTTACTCATTTCTTAAGAGGTAAAAAGTACTGGTTGGAGTCATAGTAATGTGTTTTTACTCATTTCCACACTGTACAAATGCCAGCTGCATGGCGTGTGCTGATGGGCGACATCAACCTACCCTGGGACTGAAAACAACTTACTAGCTACCGATCGCGGGTACAAGCAGCTGAAATTAACTTCCTCTGCAGGATGGCTGGGCTTTTTCACAGAGACGGGGTGAGAAGCTTGGTCGTCCGGGAAGAGCTTGGAGTAGAACCGATGCTCATCCACGCTGTTCTCCTCGTTGAGAAGAGCCAGGTGAGGTGGCTCGAACAGAACGTTTTCTCCCTTTCGCCCAGTAGATGGCAGTATGAGCCAATTCATAAGAATATCCAGGACTCAACTGAGGGACTGTCTGTCAGCTGGCCTGAGAACGCCTCAGCGGTAGAAGTTGGATGGACAGACGGATGGATCGTTTACTTTTCCCAACCACAGCACTCAGTAGCCTACGGGTATTCTAGTTAATTTAACCTCTGGTGGTTGTTTTGGGCAAAATTTAGAGAGAGTGACATCATTTTCGTTGATGTCGTTCTTCCCCTCTTCCATATAGTCCAGATGGAAAGGGGGGTCCACGCGCACCCCCCGGATTTTTGTTCGCCACCTGATTTTTTTTTTTTACTCCTTAGAGTGTCTATTTTCAGAATCTGGTGGTTACCAAGCTGAAATAGGGTGCCAAAGGCTTTTTTTGTGCTTAATTGCATCCAACCCCAAAAAATGAAAAATCGAAATATGATGTAGAAATAGGCATAACTTTAGATGTAAACAACATACAGAGACAAACCAATACATTTTCTCATATAATTTTGACATTTGATGACATTTAGACTCTATTTCTGGTCAAAAACAGCAACAAAAAAAAAATGGCCAAAAATGCCTGTATGACCATCTATCTTTTCATTTTTTCAAGCTCACTGGTTGACTTTTATCAACCACCAGTCTTTTCTTAATCCTTTAAGTGTCTATTTAAAGATTATATTGAGTGCCAAGCTGAAACTGTGTCCAAAAGCCATCATTGAATGCCTGTGACCTTCTGCATTATAAAGCAGCTTCCTTGTATAAAGGACATCAGCTCGTGGGCTCAGGAACTCTTCAGAAAACCATCGTCAGTTAACACAGTTCACTTCTACATCTACAAGGTCAAGATCACACTCTACCATGCAAAGACAAAGACAAATATCAACAACATCCAGAAACACCGCCGGCTTCTCTGGGCCGAGCTCATCTGAGATGGACTGAGGCAAAGTGGAAAAGTCTGCTGAGGTCTGAGTCCACATTTCAGACTGTTTTTGGACATCATGGAAGTGGTGTCCTCCAGGCTAAAGAGGAAAAGGACCATCCAGACTGTTATCAGAGCAAAGGCCAAAAGACAGCATCTGTGATGGTATAGGGGTGTGTTAAATTATTACTTCAGAGACATGAAGACACATTCTGCTCGAGTTTCAACAACAGGGACTAGACCGACCTACTGCAGTCCATGCCAGTCCTCTCATTGTTTTGGAAAACTCTGATTGTTGGAATCATCTCTTTTTAAATTTTGGTTCATAGAGTGAGGGGTCTCGTAAACATTTCCTCAATACTTGTTATCACCAGGATTCAAAACAAGACACATGAGCTTGAAGTCCATTTTTTATTGAGAAAAAACAAAGAGAAAACCACAGAAAATTGAGAGAGTATTGATTTTAATGTCATAATCCTAAAAGAGAAGACCTGATGATTCAGACAGAGCATGAAACCATACTCTATCAAATAAGAATTACTGACAGCGATCTCACAGAAAGTAGCATTGTTAATGCCTTTCTGGCACAAAATAATAATAATAATAATAATAATGAAACCTTTCTTAATACCATGATCTGACCTGCTCTTGCATCTAAAGATAATTCTCAGAGATTTTTGTCTCAGACTGAGATTTCACAAAGACTGGGGGGTCACCAACTACAAGACTTTAACTGGATTAAGCCTATGTCTAGTCCCTAATTATAACTTTAGAATTAGTACAGAAATACATTCTCTTTCATGGTTTTATGATAATAATATCCCATTCTAATTTGTTTGTACTTCATATGGGTGTTTTAGGGTTTTTGTTTTCATCAATAATCATTAAGTTGAGGGAAGGTTGACTGGTGTCTTGAGGTCTTGGGTGGCGGGCAGTGCGAGTAAAAGAAAAGTTGTAGACACTAGCTGTTGATTTTTGGCAAAAAGTAGCTCATTCAAGTGTACTAGTATATGTATTCTATACTAACAGAAAGAGTATTTTTTAAGTTTACTTTTTATATACTATATTCTATTTACTTCAGAATAGTATACTGAAGTAAACTTGGCTTATACTGAAAGATATAAAGAAAAGTCTAAGACTAAGTACATTAACACTGAAACTTACACTAACACTTAAATATTCAACCCTGTACTTTAGATTGATTTTCAGTTTTTATGCCACAAAGTACTTAGACTGAGTATATCTGATCCAGGTACAGATTAAGGTCAAGTCGTTGTTCTTACATTTAATTTAGCAGAATAACAATTGAGATATTTACCCTTGTTGTAAATTTGCATGTTCAAAATCTTGCATTATCTTTCAGTACCTTAAAAACATAAACAGAGAAACATTTAATTTGACTTTATTGATCAAATTCCGGTTCCTTCACTAATGTTCGGCAATAGAGTTATCTACATCTGTTTAAACAAGAACACATTTTGTTTAAATCATTTAGGCCAGACAGCATTAACAGTTTTTTTTAACTTCATATATGAAATAACTTTGCTCACTGACCTGTGAATCTTTGCATACAGGCCTGTCTGATTTACTAAGTACCTCAACTTAAACACAACAGAGTTTGGCACAAGGATTAAAAGCAGAACCTTGATGTGAACGCGATTGTTCAAGAATAACCAAGTTAATTCAACCAAATGTACCATATTTCAAGCATACAGCTCTGCTGTTTCTCTTCTTTAGTCTGTCAGAGCTTTTACTGTGATGCAAAAGTTTTTTGTTTAATCTGTGCATGAGGAGGAATTACAGGAGTGTATAACTTACAAGTATGCAATAAGTAAACTAACTTCAAACTAGACTCAAAAAATATTAATTTTTACCTCATAAAAGTACACCTATAGTATACTTCAGTTAACTAAAATGTGGATTAGAAGTACATGACTAGCATTTTTGTAGGATCTAGATGGGTATACTTGGAAGTGTATTTTGTAAACTAAAAAAGTTCCAATTTCATCGAGAAAAAAAAAATTACATTCCTATACTTTCTGGTGCACTAAGTACATGGTCCATCTTGCTATACTTAAACTCAAGCATACTTAATAAAATAAACTTCAAGTATATTCTTTTTTGCTAAAGGTGAAGAGCTATCTGTCCCTCCTGAAATTTTTCCAAAAGACAAGCAGTGGAAGCCGGCCACAATCACATATTAATATACAGTCCTGATCAAAGTCTTAAGACCAGTAGCACTTTGAAAAAGTAATTTACTGAAAACAACAAGTAAACTGAAATAGGCTGTTTATCATCTGATCAAAAGTTTGAGACAATGGATCAAAAAATTACAAAAAACTCTCCAAACCAGAACAAAAATGTTTCTCAGTAGGACTCAGCCATGAGCAGCTCCACCGTTCTTGTTAATCACTTCAAAAATTGGTTTGGGCATGTTTGATGAGAGTGTTTCCAGGAAGCTTTTGGGAACATTGCTCCAAGTGGTGAAGATGGCTTCATGAAGGGCATCAACTGTCTGGAACTGATGGCCATTTTTATAAACTTCCCTTGACCTCCATCCCCAAATGTTCTCTATGGGATTTAAATCAGGGGAACATGCGGGATGGTCCAAAAGAGTGATGTTATTCTCCCTGAAGAAGTCCTTGGTCAAGCGAGCATTGTGGACTGCAGCGTTGTCCTGTTGAAAAACCCAGCTGTTACCACACAGACGAGGGCCCTCAGTCATGAGGGATGCCCTCTGCAACATCTGCACGGAACCAGCCGCCGTTTGACGACCCTGCACCACCTGAAGCTCCAGTGTTCACTGAATGAAAGAGCACCCAGATCATGATGGACCCCCCTCCACTGTGCCAGGTAGAAAACTTCTCAGGTGGGTTCTCTTCTTTCCACCTTTCAATGTCCCATGTTTGATGCTCCAAAGTCTAAACGGACAGTTTTGTGGCGTTGAAGGAGACGAGGTCTTTGAATTTGTTTGAAGTTTTCCGGCATATGCTATCTGATAGTTATTGCGCTGCAGTCAGCACCAGTCAGGGTCTTAATTTACGTAAGGGTCTTAATTTCAATATAAACTTTAAATAGACACTTAAAGGATTAAGAAAAGACTGGTGGTTAATAAAAGTCAACCAGTGAGCTTGAAAAAATGAAAAGATAGATGGTCATACAGGCATTTTTGGCCATTTTTTTTTTTGTTGCTGTTTTTGACCAGAAATAGAGTCTAAATGTCATCAAATGTCAAAATTATATGAGAAAATGTATTGGTTTGTCTCTGTATGCTGTTTACATCTAAAGTTATGCCTATTTCTACATCATATTTCGATTTTTCATTTTTTGGGGTTGGATGCAATTAAGCACAAAAAAAGCCTTTGGCACCCTATTTCAGCTTGGTAACCACCAGATTCTGAAAATAGACACTCTAAGGAGTAAAAAAAAAAAATCAGGTGGCGAACAAAAATCCGGGGGGTGCGCGTGGACCCCCCTTTCCATCTGGACTATATGGAAGAGGGGAAGAACGACATCAACGAAAATGATGTCACTCTCTCTAAATTTTGCCCAAAACAACCACCAGAGGTTAAATTAACTAGAATACCCGTAGGCTACTGAGTGCTGTGGTTGGGAAAAGTAAACGATCCATCCGTCTGTCCGTCTGTCCATCCAACTTCTACCGCTGAGGCGTTCTCAGGCCAGCTGACAGACAGTCCCTCAGTTGAGTTCTGGATATTCTTATGAATTGGCTCATACTGCCATCTACTGGGCGAAAGGGAGAAAACGTTCTGTTCGAGCCACCTCACCTGGCTCTTCTCAACGAGGAGAACAGCGTGGATGAGCATTGGTTCTACTCCAAGCTCTTCCCGGACGACCAAGCTTCTCACCCCGTCTCTGTGAAAAAGCCCAGCCATCCTGCAGAGGAAGTTAATTTCAGCTGCTTGTACCCGCGATCGGTAGCTAGTAAGTTGTTTTCAGTCCCAGGGTAGGTTGATGTCGCCCATCAGCACACGCCATGCAGCTGGCATGTCACAAAGTTAAAATGATACATGCATTTCATAATCAAAAGCCATGTCATCAACACTTTTCACCAAGGAGAACTGACTCGTAGCCAAGCATTAACAATCTCGTTTCCACGCATAAAATGTCTCTTATTGTCCCTGATGGATATTATTATTATTATTATTATTATTATTATTGTTATTATTATTATATTACTAAGATTATCATAGCAGTGTATATAATAAACACTGTACAGAGATAAAAGCGTCATTTAACGTAATGTATATTTTATTACCCATTTATCAGGAAGGCTTTTATTTTGGTAGGGAGGCCAGTTTACCTATGATCGCGCTCTTCCCTTTCTTCGTTTTGAGACCTGAAACGAAAAACGGAAAAGGAAAATTAAAAACCAAATTCGCCGTAATTTGATTGTGTTGGTTTCGTTTTTTCTTTTTCAAATAAAAATGAAACCCTTTTTCGTTTTTGTTAGAAAACGAAAAAAGGAAAAAGGCTCAATTTTCAGTTTTTTTTTTCATTGGGATTGAAACAAATATCAGAATTATACTTTTGTCCCCTGACCTGATCAGTTTCATAACTTAAAAAAAAATTGGGAATTATACGATGAATGTCCGGACGGTCAGGGACATTAGTATAATCCGTTTTTCTGTCAATACCAATGAACAGAAAAAGTGAAAATGGAGTTTTTTCCTTTTTTCCCTTTCTAACAAAAACGAAAAAACGTTTTTTTCATTTTTTAATTGAAAAAGGAAAAACGAAACCAACACAATCAAATTACGGCCGAATTTCGGTTTTGTTAATTTTCCTTTTCCGTTTTTTCGTTTCAGGTCTCAAAACGAAGAAACGGAAGAGCGCGATCATAGGTAAACTGGCCTCCCTACCAAAATAAAAGCCTTCCTGATAAATGGGTAATAAAATATACATTACGTTAAATGACGCTTTTATCTCTGTACAGTGTTTATTATATACACTGCTATGATAATCTTAGTAATATAATAATAATAATAATAATAATAATAATAATAATAATAATAATAATATCCATCAGAGACAATAAGAGACATTTAATGCGTGGAAACGAGATTGTTAATGCTTGGCTACGAGTCAGTTCTCCTTCGTGAAAAGTGTTGATGATATGGCTTTTGATTATGAAATGCGTGTATCATTTTAACTTTGTGACATGCCAGCTGCATGGCGGTGCTGATGGGCGACATCAACCTACGCTGGGACTGAAAACAACTTACTAGCTACCGATCGCGGGTACAAGCAGCTGAAATTAACTTCCTCTGCAGGATGGCTGGGCTTTTTCTCAGAGACGGGTGAGAAGCTCGGTCGTCCTGGGAAGAGCTTGGAGTAGAACCGATGCTCATCCACGCTGTTCTCTCGTTGAGAAGAGCCAGGTGAGGTGGCTCGAACAGAACGCTTTTCCCTTTCGCCCAGTAGATGGCAGTATGAGCCAATTCATAAGAATATCCAGGACTCAACTGAGGGACTCTGTCAGCTGGCCTGAGAACGCCTCAGCGGTAGAAGTTGGATGGACAGTCGGACAGACGGATGGATCGTTTACTTTTCCCAACCACAGCACTCAGTAGCCTACGGGTATTCTAGTTAATCTAACCTCTGGTGGTTGTTTTGGGCAAAATTTAGAGAGTGACATCATTTTCGTTGATGTCGCTTCTTCCCTCTTCCATATAGTCCAGATGGAAAGGGGGTCCACGCACCCCGGATTTTTGTTCGCCACCTGATTTTTTTTTTTTACTCCTTAGAGTGTCTATTTTCAGAATCTGGTGGTTACCAAGCTGAAATAGGGTGCCAAAGGCTTTTTTTTGTGCTTCATTGCATCCAACCCCAAAAAATGAAAAATTGAAATATGATGTAGAAATAGGCATAACTTTAGATGTAAACAACATACAGAGACAAACCAATACATTTTCCTCATATATTTTTGACATTTGATGACATTTAGACTCTATTTCTGGTCAAAAACAGCAAAAAAAAAAATGGCCAAAAATGCCTGTATGACCATCTATCTTTTCATTTTTTCAAGCTCACTGGTTGACTTTTATTAACCACCAGTCTTTTCTTAATCCTTTAAGTGTCTATTTAAAGATTATATTGAGTGCCAAGCTGAAACTGTGTCCAAAAGCCATCATTGAATGCCTGTGACCTTCTGCATTATAAAGCAGCTTCCTTGTATAAAGGACATCAGCTCGTGGGCTCAGGAACTCTTCAGAAAACCATCGTCAGTCAACACAGTTCACTTCTACATCTACAAGGTCAAGATCACACTCTACCATGCAAAGACAAAGACAAATATCAACAACATCCAGAAACACCGCCGGCTTCTCTGGGCCGAGCTCATCTGAGATGGACTGATGCAAAGTGGAAAAGTCTGCTGAGGTCTGAGTCCACATTTCAGACTGTTTTTGGACATCATGGAAGTGGTGTCCTCCAGGCTAAAGAGGAAAAGGACCACCCAGACTGTTATCAGAGCAAAGGCCAAAAGACAGCATCTGTGATGGTATAGGGGTGTGTTAAATTATTACTTCAGAGACATGAAGACACATTCTGCTCGAGTTTCAACAACAGGGACTAGACTGACCTACTGCAGTCCATGCCAGTCCTCTCATTGTTTTGGAAAACTCTGATTGTTGGAATCATCTCTTTTAAATTTTGGTTCATAGAGTGAGGGTCTAAAACATTTCCTCACTACTTGTTATCACCAGGATTCTAAACAAGACACATGAGCTTGAAGTCCATTTTTTATTGAGACAAAACAAAGAGAAACCCACAGAAAATTGAGAGAGTATTGATTTTAATGTCATAATCCTAAAAGAGAAGACCTGATGATTCAGACAGAGCATGAAACCATACTCTATCAAATAAGAATTACTGACAGCGATCTCACAGAAAGTAGCATTGTTAATGCCTTTCTGGCACAAAATAATAATAATAATAATAATAATGAAACCTTTCTTAATACCATGATCTGACCTGCTCTTGCATCTAAAGATAATTCTCAGAGATTTTTGTCTCAGACTGAGATTTCACAAAGACTGGGGGGTCACCAACTACAAGACTTTAACTGGATTAAGCCTATGTCTAGTCCCTAATTATAACTTTAGAATTAGTACAGAAATACATTCTCTTTCATGGTTTTATGATAATAATATCCCATTCTAATTTGTTTGTACTTCATATGGGTGTTTTAGGGTTTTTGTTTTCATCAATAATCATTAAGTTGAGGGAAGGTTGACTGGTGTCTTGAGGTCTTGGGTGGCGGGCAGTGTGAGTAAAAGAAAAGTTGTAGACACTAGCTGTTGATTTTTGGCAAAAAGTAGCTCATTCAAGTGTACTAGTATATGTATTCTATACTAACAGAAAGAGTATTCTTTAAGTTTACTTTTTATATACTATATTTTATTTACTTCAGAATAGTATACTGAAGTAAACTTGGCTTATACTGAAAGGTATAAAGAAAAGTCTAAGACTAAGTACATTAACACTGAAACTTACACTAACACTTAAATACTCAACCCTGTACTTTAGATTGATTTTCAGTTTTTATGCCACAAAGTACTTAGACTGAGTATATCTGATCCAGGTACAGATTAAGGTCAAGTCGTTGTTCTTACATTTAATTTAGCAGAATAACAATTGAGATGTTTACCCTTGTTGTAAACTTGCATGTTCAAAATCTTGCATTATCTTTCAGTACCTTAAAAACATAAACAGAGAAACATTTAATTTGACTTTATTGATCAAATTCCGGTTCCTTCACTAATGTTTGGCAATAGAGTTATGTACATCTGTTAAAACAAGAACACATTTTGTTTTAATCATTTAGGCCAGACAGCATTAACAGTTTTTTTTAACTTCATATATGAAATAACTTTGCTCACTGACCTGTGAATCTTTGCATACAGGCCTGTCTGATTTACTAAGTACCTCAACTTAAACACAACAGAGTTTGGCACAAGGATTAAAAGCAGAACCTTGATGTGAACGCGATTGTTCAAGAATAACCAAGTTAATTCAACCAAATGTACCATATTTCAAGCATACAGCTCTGCTGTTTCTCTTCTTTAGTCTGTCAGAGCTTTTACTGTGATGCAAAAGTTTTTGTTTAATCTGTGCATGAAGGGAATTACAGGAGTGTATAACTTACAAGTATGCAATAAGTAAACTAACTTCAAACTAGACTCAAAAAATATTAATTTTTACCTCATAAAAGTACACCTATAGTATACTTCAGTTAACTAAAATGTGGATTAGAAGTACATGACTAGCATTTTTGTAGGATCTAGATGGGTATACTTGGAAGTGTATTTTGTAAACTAAAAAAGTTCCAATTTCATCGAAAAAAAAATATTACATTCCTATACTTTCTGGTGCACTAAGTACATGGTCCATCTTGCTATACTTAAACTCAAGCATACTTAATAAAATAAACTTCAAGTATATTCTTTTTTGCTAAAGGTGAAGAGCTATCTGTCCCTCCTGAAATTTTTCCAAAAGACAGAACAGTGGAAGCCGGCCATAATCACATATTAATATACAGTCCTGATCAAAGTCTTAAGACCAGTAGCACTTTGAAAAAGTAATTTACTGAAAACAACAAGTAAACTGAAATAGGCTGTTTATCATCTGATCAAAAGTTTGAGACAATGGATCAAAAATTACAAAAACTCTCCAAACCAGAACAAAAATGTTTCTCAGTAGGACTCAGTCATGAGTAGCTCCACCGTTCTTGTTAATCACTTCAAAAATTCGTTTGGGCAGCTTGATGAGAGTGTTTCCAGGAAGCTTTTGGGAACATTGCTCCAAGTGGTGAAGATGGCTTCATGAAGGGCATCAACTGTCTGGAACTGTCGGCCATTTTTATAAACTTCCCTTGACCTCCATCCCCAAATGTTCTCTATGGGATTTAAATCAGGGGAACATGCGGGATGGTCCAAAAGAGTGATGTTATTCTCCCTGAAGAAGTCCTTGGTCAAGCGAGCATTGTGAACTGCAGCGTTGTCCTGTTGAAAAACCCAGCTGTTACCACACAGACGAGGGCCCTCAGTCATAAGGGATGCCCTCTGCAACATCTGCACGTAACCAGCCGCCATTTGACGTCCCTGCACCACCTGAAGCTCCAGTGTTCACTGAATGAAAAAGCACCCAGATCATGATGGACCCCCCTCCACTGTGCCAGGTAGAAAACATCTCAGGTGGGTTCTCTTCTTTCCACCTTTCAATGTCCAATGTTTGATGCTCCAAAGTCTAAACGGACAGTTTTGTGGCGTTGAAGGAGACGAGGTCTTTGAATTTGTTTGAAGTTTTCCGGCATATGCTATCTGATAGTTATTGCGCTGCAGTCAGCACCAGTCAGGGTCTTAATTTACGTAAGGGTCTTAATTTCAATATAATCTTTAAATAGACACTTAAAGGATTAAGAAAAGACTGGTGGTTAATAAAAGTCAACCAGTGAGCTTGAAAAAATGAAAAGATAGATGGTCATACAGGCATTTTTGGCCATTTTTTTTTTGCTGTTTTTGACCAGAAATAGAGTCTAAATGTCATCAAATGTCAAAAATATATGAGGAAAATGTATTGGTTTGTCTCTGTATGTTGTTTACATCTAAAGTTATGCCTATTTCTACATCATATTTCAATTTTTCATTTTTTGGGGTTGGATGCAATGAAGCACAAAAAAAAGCCTTTGGCACCCTATTTCAGCTTGGTAACCACCAGATTCTGAAAATAGACACTCTAAGGAGTAAAAAAAAAAAATCAGGTGGCGAACAAAAATCCGGTGGCGTGGACCCCCTTTCCATCTGGACTATATGGAAGAGGGGAAGAACGACATCAACGAAAATGATGTCACTCTCTAAATTTTGCCCAAAACAACCACCAGAGGTTAGATTAACTAGAATACACGTAGGCTACTGAGTGCTGTGGTTGGGAAAAGTAAACGATCCATCCGTCTGTCCGTCTGTCCATCCAACTTCTACCGCTGAGGCGTTCTCAGGCCAGCTGACAGAGTCCCTCAGTTGAGTCCTGGATATTCTTATGAATTGGCTCATACTGCCATCTACTGGGCGAAAGGGAGAAAACGTTCTGTTCGAGCCACCTCACCTGGCTCTTCTCAACGAGGAGAGCAGCGTGGATGAGCATCGGTTCTACTCCAAGCTCTTCCCGGACGACCGAGCTTCTCACCCCGTCTCTGAGAAATAGCCCAGCCATCCTGCAGAGGAAGTTAATTTCAGCTGCTTGTACCCGCGATCGGTAGCTAGTAAGTTGTTTTCAGTCCCAGCGTAGGTTGATGTCGCCCATCAGCACACGCCATGCAGCTGGCATGTCACAAAGTTAAAATGATACACGCATTTCATAATCAAAAGCCATATCATCAACACTTTTCACGAAGGAGAACTGACTCAGAGCCAAGCATTAACAATCTCGCTTTCCACGCATAAAATGTCTCTTATTGTCTCTGATGGATATTATTATTATTATCATTATTATTATTATTATTATTATTATTATTATTATTATTATTATTATTAAGATTATCATAGCAGTGTATATAATAAACACTGTACAGAGATAAAAGCGTCATTTAACGTAATGTATATTTTATTACCCATTTATCAGGAAGGCTTTTATTTTGGTAGGGAGGCCAGTTGTATATAATAAACACTGTACAGAGATAAAAGCGCCATTTAACGAATGTATATTTTATTACCCATTTATCAGGAAGGCTTTATTTTGGTAGGGAGGCCAGTTTACCTATGGTATTGACAGAAAACGGATTATACGCTCTTCCGTTTCTTCGTTTGAGACCTGTCACGAAAAAACGAAAAAGGAAAATCAAAAAACGAAATTCGGCCGTAATTTGATTGTGTTGGTTTGGTTTTTCCTTTTTCAATTCAAAAACGAAAAAAACGTTTTTTCGTTTTTGTTAGAAAACGAAAAAGGGAATAAAGGCTCCATTTTCGCTTTTTCTGTTCAATGGTATTGACAGAAAAACGGATTATACTTTTGTCCCCTGACCTGATCAGTTTCATAACTTAAAAAAAAAATCATCCATGTTTAACATCAAAATGTCCCTCAAGAAAAAAACCAAGATCTTATGTTTATTTTTCATTTTTTCATTTTTGAAACCAGAACAGTAAAACGTCGTTTTTCTGTTCTTCTGTTATTCCGTTTTTCTGTTTGGGTTTTAAAACAGAAAAACAAAAAAACAAGTCAGTTTTTCCGTTTTTTTGATTATGTTTTGAAACAAAAAAACGAAAGAACGAACCATACACGGATCCGATCCCTGCACCTAAAGACTAAATAAAAACCGAATACAAGTGCTGCAAACTGCAACTACTGCAAACACTAAAAAGTCAAGGGAGTTTATGTTTAAACAGATAATGCATCTGTTTAAATGCCATGTCATCTCAAATAGCTTTATTTATTTATTGCTTTTAAAAGGAAAGTTGGATTGCCCCAGGAAATACCCAGTGATTTAATAACAACAAAAGGAAAAATAGTAAATATTTCCACCTAGAATGGATGCAAGTGCACTTACACAAACAGCTACTTCATTTTATTATATTACTTGAAAACACATTTCAGTAGGATTATTATGTTGTTGTTTTTTTTTTGCGTTTTTGCAATACAGATCAGGACACATACCAGAAACTCTTGGCATTGTATTAGGCTAAGTGATAAAAATATGTTAGTACACTGCAAAAGAGGATTTCATCTTATTTATCACGGATTCCCTGTAAATGCTAATATTTTGTGAAAAATACTGTAATGAAATTTGAATAGATAGAAAATAGAAAATAAGCTGAAGAATCTGCACTGACTCGAGCCTTGTGTCGAGCCAATTTTTTTTTTGCTTGATAATATAAGCTCAATTATAATTCAGTAATCATGAAACAGTAGAAAATTAATGAATGTACTTGTACAGATCTAAAGTTTAATCTTTAAACATTTGAAGCCTGAAAACACAAATACATTTTTTTAATATCCAAATTTCCGTAAAATTTAATGTATATGTTTTTGTATCTTATTTGGAGTGTCATGTCTTTTTAAAGAAGACCCAGGACATGCTGGAACATGTCTCACAGCTGGCTGGGGAAAGCCTCAGGAACTGAAAATGGCAGGGGAGAGTGAAGTCTGGGCTTCCCTGCTTAGCCTGCAGCCCCTAACCATGGATAAGTGGAAGAAGATAGATGGATGGATGGGAATTAGAGATACTATCTCACACTTTGTGAGGCCCAAAAACAACTCTCTGCTATGATTGGATATAATTTGACAATCCACACAGCATATCATCCACAGGCTGGAGGAGCAACTGGAGTGCAAAATATTACACTGAAACTCAAACTTAGTGCTGCAAGGAAACAGGAATTAGCTGACCAAAAGCACTGCCACATGAGAATGTACTCCTATTACTTTTTGAGATTCTCCTCATAGCAGCACTCAATACAGTTGTTGACACTGCAGGTTGAAGCAGCACTGCCCCAGAAAGCGAAAACAGCTCTGCACACCCAGCAGAGGAAATAATGAAGCCTCCTCGACTGTGACATCCCTTTTGCCATCTTAAGTCTTAAAGGGCAAAATGTGTTATTTGTTTGTGATTTCACTTGATGATGCTTACTGCTCTGATATGATACGAGTCACAAGTTAATGTTAATGCTAAAACAAATACTCAAGTCACTGTTGACACAATTGACACTAATTTATAATCCAGACTTCAGTCATCTCAGATTTCCTGGACCTTCTTTACAAATGTAGCAATTATTTTCTGGATATTATTGGATATTAATTAAAGAAATGAATATTCATTTCATAACCAGTTTTTACCTTGTTAATTAAAGGGGCACCATCCTTTTTATACAAAAATGTAATTAACTGTATTAATGTAATTAAAATGTAATTAATTAATTAATTGATTTCTTAATTATTTAATTTAAATCAGATAAATCAATTAGGTCAAACTTTATCAGTTTAATCAATCTCAATTCTAAAGACAGAACTCTCATGCAGTGATGTCAATCTTCCAAATAGAGTACCAACAGAGAGAACTTTAAATATAAGGGTGATTTATTAAAATGAATATATAAGACAAAATAAAATAAAATAGAACACTTAAGAAGGAATAAATGTCAGAGTTAAGCTGATCAATGATGTTGTCAATCAGAAAAGAAGGTATGAACCCTTAAGGAACATTTAAAGGAGACATATCATGCTTGTTTCTCCTTTTCACTATGCCAGACTAGGATGCCTGTAAAGCATTTCTGCCCTCTGTACAAGTCATTTAGTTCCTTCATTGCCCCACAATAGCGTTCTCAAAATCCTCATTTTAGGCCATTATCAAGCTCTCGTTGAAACGCTCGGTTCTCAGGCTGACCTAAAGTAACCTCGCAACGCCACAGCCCTTTGCACTCTGATTGGTCAGTTCTATCAGAGCTGCCGAGAGGGTTGAGCCAGCCTGTCCTTCTTCTTCTACTGTATTTTCCAGCAGGCTCAAAGCAGCGACTGCGTATTGAGTCCCCCTATAGGCCAGAGCTGGTAATGAGGGAGTGTGAGCAAGGGAGCTATACACTGCTGGTTGGTGGATGTCTTCCTCGGTGACGGTTTTGTGGCTAACAGACATCACAGAGGAGGAGTTGTTTTATCAGATTACTCCAATAAAAAGAAAGGTATCTCGTGTCGTCACGACGATTTAAATCTCTGGGTCATCTCGCAATGACCTATTTTCAGATGCATCAAATCTTGTTCTAGGATATCAGAAAAAATACAATATCTCATTTTTTGAAAATTAAGGGGGTGTAAGGTCTTGTTTTCAAATTTATTATATTATATGTAAGTATTAAATCATGCATCAGCATGATATGTCTCCTTTAAGCATATGGAGTGGTTATAGAGGACTAATTTAATGAATTAACCTACTTGAGAAAGGTCAAATCAAGGGGAAATTATTGGAGAATCAAACCAAGACACACTCAAGCCCATCTGAAGGAATACAGAACCGCATCTTACGATATGATGTTTGGAATCAGATTTCAAACTGGTCCGGAGCTACTGGAGAGCCTGAAGGACTGTTGTGGTTTGGAGTCGTCCCAGAGGGAGGCTGAAGTCCACACTCTATCCAGCGCGATGAATCCAGGGAGGTTCCGATGGTCCCTGGTTTCATGGGAGAGAAATACCGTCGAATATTGGACTGGCAGGTTCTGTTTAAGGTGAAGCTGGAGCTTGGAGCGTTGATGTCTCGATTGTATAAAAAAAAAAAAAAGATTTTTAACTAATTCCAAAAATCAAGAATTCATTGGCCAGATGAATACTATTCTGAAATTAATAACGAAAGTCCATTTACTATGAAGCAAATCTTTGAAGTCTTATAGCTTAGTGGCTTATAAAGAAAATCGTGTCACGAACTTAGACAAAAAGATGAATATAAATAGGGGAGCCGAATAGACATGAAACAAAGTGTAGGATGAAATTCAAAGAAGGAGAGAGAGAGAGTGAGAACACATGTCTCTCTGGTTTTAAGCTACTCGCAGGGGGAGGGCCTCTAGATGAGTAACAAAACTTTATCAACTTATATTTGGCCAGAATTAAGTTGTAATTTGATTAAACATCCAATATAAGCACTCCAACTGGATAGGAAATCTCATGGTGATCAATTTGATACCAAATACTATATATCTAAACAATAAGAAAGAATAGAACAGTCTCAATCTTAATAAAAGTCAATCAAACAAAATAGATGTGGTTAACTTTGTCACAGTCTGTCTCAGCCTCTGTATCAATCTCCAGTCTGCCTCCACTGCTGCAGCATAATTAGCCCAGACTCACCTCACCTGTGTTCGTGCTCACACCTGCACCTCGTCTGCTGCAATCAAGCCACCTACAAAAACCCCAGCTCCACACTCAGTCAGTGTCAGACTGTCTTCGCACTCATGCGGAGCACTCCAGACTTGTTTCCCGGATTGATCACCCGTTGCCGACAAGTTTCGTCCCTGACTCTGCCTCGTACGCCTGACCCTCGGCTTGACTTCAAGGTATCGACTAGCTTCTGTCCTGCACTCACCCGTCTGTCTGAGTCCCCGGCTATCGATCCTGCTTTCGTCTCTGACGCCGAGTTCCTGCCTGTCCCACTCCGTGCTGGTCTGCCTGGTAAGTGATCCCTGCCTGTCCTCGACGCTGAGTTCCTGCCTGTCCCACTCCATGCTGGTCTGCCTGGTAAGTGATCCCTGCCTGTCCTCGATGCTGAGTTCCTGCCTGTCCCACTTCGTGCTGGTCTGCCTGGTAACTGATCCCTGCCTGTCCTCGATGCTGAGTTCCTGCCTGTCCCACTCCGTGTTGGTCTGCCTGGTTACTGAACTTCTGCCTGTCTTTGACAACGTGAGTTTGCCTGAATCACTTCTCCGAGTGTTCCTGAACACCTCTGCTCGTCTGTGAGTGAGTCTAGCCTCAACCGCCTCCCTCTTAAGACTGTGTGAGCCTCTGTCTGAACATCTCCTGTGTGGCTCAGTCGAGAGAGCGCCCGTCTTCAGATCCTGCTGTAGCGGGTTCGACCCCCATTCAAGCCGCAGCTTCTCTCCTGATAAGACTGTGTGAGCCTTTGTCTGAACATCTCCTGTGTGGCTCAGTTGAGAAAGCGCCTGTCTTCAGATCCTGCTGTAGCGGGTTCGACCCCCATTCAAGCTGCAGCTTCTCTCCTGATAAGACTGTGTGAGCCTTTGTCTAAACATTTCCTGTGTGGCTCAGTTGAGAGAGCACTCGTCTTCAGATCCTGCTGTCGCGGGTTCGACCCCCACTCAAGTCACAGCTTCACTCCTGTTACTACTGTATGAGCCTTTGTCTGAACGTCTCCTTTGTGGCTCAACTGATAGAACACTCACCCATCATTCCAAAGTGTGCGGGTTCAAACCCCACTCTGAACTGTGTCTTGAAAATCTGTTAATAAAGACTGTTCGTTGTTCACACCTACTACTTGCTTCTGGGTCCTAACTACAATCGTGTCAAACTTAAGATATATTAGTAAACATGCCTTTGGGATGGTATGCCACCAAACTTAAGGTGTAGAAATCCTATTTTAAGTATTCTTTAATAAAACAGAGTGAAATGAAATAATGCAGAGTACAGAGTACAGTTCTGGAGGGAAAGATCCCTTCTCAGTTTCCACTGAGAGGCACTGGTTGTTTGTCAGAAAGCTTTCACAAATAATCAAACTTTTTCATAACTTTGGCATTTTTGGAGCTAAAAAGACACAAGTCATGTCGTTAGAATGCATTTGTCATGACAGGATAAAATATCACATTGTTTGATGTGTCCATTGTTTCATTTAAAGAGTTTAAAAGGTTTGATTTTTCTGAGGCTGGAAAACATCTGGACAGAGACTGAAAGAGCAGATGAGGGGTCTAAATGGCCAGGGAGGTCAAAAGTCAACTTAGATGCCACCTAAGAATAATTTAAGACTAGGTCTCAGCCAATCGCTGTTTAGAAACAAAGTCCAGAGTATTAAACACTTCAGATGCAGATGTCTGCTCATGGTAGTTGGCAGGAATTAAAGACAGACTTGATGGTGCCACATGTCTCTAGGGGAGTTATGACCATGGTCCATGAAGACAGAGTCAGGGAGGAATGAGATGTTTTGAAGACCTTTTTTGTTTCTACAGTTTTTCAGTTTTCATCTTGCTACAAAAACAACTCACATGCTCGTACCAACGTGTCTAATTCTTGGTACAGTTGTGTAACATACTCTGTTTGCAAGGTTGTCATAAACACTATTTGCTATGCATGCACCTTCCTGCCACATCACAGCTCTCCCTCAATGCCAGCTGTTATCCATTAAATGCCAGTAAAAAATTGTGTGCTCTGCTAGCTTTCATAACATATATTTGTATATATATGTATATGTGTATTCTATATGTATATATGTATATATGTATCTATGCATATATGTGTATCCATAAAATGAAGAGCTTTATGCTCTATTGTAAAGTGTCTTGAGATAACACTTGTTATGAATTGGCGCTATACAAATAAAGATTGATTGATTGATTGATTGATAACACCAGGATGTAATAAAACAAACTGCACAAATCCATTGATAATTAGCTCAGTTTCCAACCTGCAAAATATGCTTAATGTGTGAGTTGTAGTCTACCTTGGACCCCAATTTCACATTTACAAAGCCAGCTGATGTGATCCCACAAGCCCATATTTCAGACTAACTCTGCTCTGACCAAACCACAGGTGTACCTTCAGTTGTGTTCCTCAAATTCAACACGTTATTTAGGACTTCAAATGGTTTGATTGGCTGTAGCTATCTTATACCCATTTCCCACTGGCCAAAAAAAAAAAGGTTAAACATGGTAACAGTCGGCTCCTGAAGGCAGTGGAAAAGGCTCTGATCAGCATTTAGACTAGAGGTAAGATCTTATGCCTGAGCCCGAGCCCGCCCGAAATTCGGGCCGGGTCGGGCCCAAAGTGTCAGTTATTACGTTCGGGTCGGGTTGGGTCGGGCCCAGCCTTCCCTCTCGCCAACTTTTTTTTAATAAATATATATTTATATATTATCTATTCTTCTCCTCCTGTCCCTTTACCTTCCCGACCGTACACACTCACAGTCAAAAGCATACTAGGAAGCTTTAGGGCTGCGCTTTTTCAACCAGAGGCAGTGGCACCTGTTTCACGAGCCATTGCTGACTGAAGTCTGTAATAACCAAACACGGCTTGGGACACGCGCACGCTTTACGCAGCGCTCAGTGCCAGATGTTCAAGAGGACGAGACCCGAGACTGAACTCCCGCACAATACTCACTTTACACCGAGATGACTACCCTGGACCACCTACCTCAACAGGTCTGACTTCTGCAAACAGCAGCCGGTCCAGAAACATGTATGAATGGATTCATCCGTGCGCGCAGTCTCCAGTGGAGGATTTTTAAAGTCAGTTTGTTTCCGCCTTTGGTAGACTTTAGTGAACCTGCTGCGCTCTGGAGGCCTTACCCCGGTGTATCTCAGATGCGCTTCCTTGTGATCTATAATGAAGCCCAGAGACCTGCTCCTGCTGCTGTTCCTCGCCATGTCAGAGAGGCGCGTCCATGTGAGCACAATATCACACACAGAAATATCTTTAACAAACTTATCCAGCGTTATTTCATTGTGTAAATGCATTTATAATGATCATAAAAATATGTAGATTATTTTAACATTAAGAAAACTTGCGTTTTTTTCTGCCAACTCGAAGAAATTAAAATAAATGTCAAATGGGCCGCTGCATTTTGCCAATGAAATGAAGCATGAACTATCACACCTGATAGAACAGACACACAAATATAAAAGATATAAATGTTTATTGAATATGCATCTTACAGTCTTGTTTAACTGGTAGAATTCGTTACAAAAGACAGGCTTTAATTTGTTATCATTATGCACAGGCATCGTCACAAATGTGATCACCGGAGCAGTGCTCTGTCCGGGTCTGACTGACGCATCCCCTCCCTTTTCTCCTCCTCCTGAGTTCTCAATTTCGGGGTTTTTTTGCAGGCTCGGGCCTGCAAATCGAGTTTATTGATCGGGCTCGGGCCGGGTCGGGCTTTATACCCGCGGGCCTGGGTCGGGTCGGGCTGGATTTTTTAGGCCCGATCTTACCTTTAATTTAGACTGACGATGCTAGCAACATGGATCCGATCGGCTCCAGTTGGAACATCACACCCCGGTGAATTGCACTAATTTACAGGATGAAATTGGCAAAACGGGCCTATGTTGTAATATCACATATTTATTTCCACCTTGAGTGTATGCAAGTGCACTTATACAAATAGCAATTTAACTATAATATATCACTTGAAAATCATCTTAGTAGGATCATTTTAAAAATACAGATGTATATGTGTTTTGCGCTATATGAGCAGGATAAATACTGAAAACCTTTGGCATTTTCTAGATAACATTTGAAAAATTCTGTAGTAACTGATCAAACTATGATAGTACATTTCAAATGAGGATTACCTCCTATATCTCTTGAATTTTCCTGAAAATTATAATATTGTTCATAAAAATACTGTTATGTTTTTTTTTCTAAACACAAAATGAAGTGGGTGTTTTCTATCAGTTACTGTAAGAATTAGATTAGGAAACAAGCTGAAGGATCTGCATTGACCCGTGCTCTGAGTGGAGCCACTTTTTCTTTGCTTGATAACTGCATGATAATATTAATAATACATGATAATAGAGGCTCAGTTATAATGCAGTAATCATTAAACAATATATGTTTAATAAATGTCTTTTAAAAAAATCTAAATTTTAATCTTAAATAAACGGTTAACATGCTATTGGAGTTTTCGTGTATTTTTAAAGCTGTTGCTTGTTTTCTGCTACATTATGAAATTAATTATATTATTTTATATAAAGCTTTAAGTTGAAAGTGAATGGAATACAAACATGTATTAATTATGTTTTTCAGATGTATTAAAGCTAAAAGTTTTGGAAGTAAAGCATCAATGCAAAACAGTAACTTTATCATAATCTTCCAGTGATTTGATAATAAAGTTGTAGCTTGTGTTTTTTTTCGAAGAAATATTACACTTAACACTTAACAATAGGTCTACATAGAAAGTTCAAATTACATCTTTAACTGGAATCAAACCTTTTATCTTATAATTGACAAGTTAATTTCTTTTTAAATGTTTATTAATAAATAAATAATCAAAAGTGGGGATTTTCAGTGGAAATTATGTATTTCATGAGTGTCTGATATATTTAGCCCTTTTAGGTAACATACATACACATATAGCCACATAATGCTCAGGTATGAGCCTTAGGTTCACACATAACCTATGACCTTAAGTCATAAGTGTCAGTACTAGATGTTCTTCATAAAGTTACAAAGCTCATGCTATGGGGAGACACAGCAACACAGAGGCTCAGAAGTCTGACCTTGGCTGAATCCTAACCTTTTGGGAATCTGTTGTTCACTCTCAGCCATTTATGTTGAGATGTCTTTTACATCTCTTCTCTCTTTGTATGTTATGTTTTTTACACACACATTCTTATGAGAATTCACAAGACACTTCATGCTTCACGTGCATACACACACACTCCATGAACCACAACCTCTATGGCTTGTAAAATGTGCCTTGACTCCCTTTCTTTGTAAAGCGTCCTTGGGTTTCTTGAAAGACACAATACAGATTCAAGATATTATAATTATTATTGGACTCACCCACTGTTGTGATCGCTAGTTGGCCAGGAGCGCAATCTGCAGCTGTTAACATGTGGGCCATTTGTTCTGCTTGGGTCACGTGACGTCATCTTGAAAGTGGTTTCATTAACATTAACATTTGTATCTGTGTCTGTGTACATGCATTTGTGTGTGTGTGTATGTGTGTGTGTGTGTGTGTTTGGTAATTAGGCACAGCAACCATGTCGAAGAAAAGAGCAAAGGAAATAAGAGACTTCTTAAGAAGTCAAATTGTAAGTTACTCCAAGAATATATAATATTATAACCTGAAAAAGACCTTACGGTTGAAGCCAACGAGAAACACACTTTGGTTATTTTATTAATCTCCATGTATTATTTGTCTGTTCAAAGGCAGCAACTGTTGAAGACCAACAAAAAAGTTTGTGTGGAAAAATACAATATAACTTCGGATTGATTTTATACATGATTTCATTCATTCAAATGGTTGGGGAATAAATTTCACTTATTGTTAATAACTGTGAAACTGTGTTTTCTCCTCAGACTACAACCATACCATCAAAATGAACTGAACTGAAAGCTCAATTTAAGCTATAAAACTAACAGAAATTATATAATGAATAACAAATCTTTTGATATAAAGCCAGATCCACACGAAGTATAGACGTCAGGAGTGTGTGTTCAGGCTGTGTGTGTGTGTTGAAAGTACTCCCCCTCCACACACACACACACACACACACACAAACACACAAGCAAAACGGGTCTATCTTCCTATCTTCTGAGAGACCTTGAAAACCAACAGACCAGGTCTTTTGATATATGACCCTCTCATGACCAGGATTTTGTGCTCAAGGACCAAAAACTTTTTTTTTTTTTTTTATCACTACATAGGCATGAGGTCCCTCTGAAAATGGGATGTAACATCTCAAGAGGCCTTTAACACATTCATACTTAATGTAGAAAAATATGGTTGGGATGGGCTTGTGGCTTTTATCACTACATAGGCATGAGGTCCCTCTGAAAATGGGATGTAACATCTCAAGAGGCCTTTAACACATTCATACTTAATGTAGAAAAATATGGTTGGGATGGGCTTGTGGTCTGGGCATCCATAAGTTCGTCACTAATATAAATTCTTATTTTCAGTAAGAATATCATGGTTATACTCCTATAAAATCACCACAACCATTCAGACATAAGGACCCTCCGAAAATGAGATGTAGCATCTCAAGAGGCTAACCTCTAATAAATCAGACGACAGGTCTATGGTTCATGGATCTGTCACTAACTTTAGTTCTTACTTTAGTCCACTTGTCTCCTCCCACCTCCCTTCCTTCACCCTCACACCCAACACAGCATCGTGTGGATTTGCTGTTCATCATGAGACTGGGATCCACATTCAAGATTTTCTGCTGCTTAACAGAAGGTTTTTTCTTGAGCCATGATGGAGGGATTCATGATTGGCTATATGGATTCATGTTGGGTGTTGCATGTATATATTTGTATATATATATATGTAGATGTTTATTTTTATATGTATATATGTATCCATGCATTTATGTGTATCCATAATATGAGGAGCTTTATGCTCTATTGTAAAGTGTCTTGAGATAACACTTGTTATGAATTGGCGCTATACAAATAAAGATTGAATGATTCATTGAAGGACCATAAAACTGCACTAAACGTTTGTTCTGTCCATCTCCAGGATGGCGTTCACCATATCTCAATGATCTTTGAACCCCGGAGCCCCATACGGAAAAGAAATACAAAAGCCTTATAAAATTATTATATGCCTGCAAGTTAAATATTTATATTTTATATGTGTAAGACTTATATGATTTACTCATGATTTACTCATGAAAGTGGCCACTTTTGCATTGTTTTCATACAACATACTTATAAAAATTTAATACGTTGCATTAAACTTTATATATCGTTAGCCTAATAGCATAATTGCCTAAGTCATATTTGAACGGTTTCGGAAAACAAGAAAAAACACATTTTTCAGCAAGTTCATAAGTATTTTTTATTGATATTGTAACAGTAAGTTCATCCAGGTGTGTGAACAAGTTTGCAAAAATTAAAAACAACAACAGCAATTTCATAACAAATAAAAGTGACTTAGGCAGAATGCGCCTTGACTTAGGCATTTAGGCTCACATAACATAGCCAAAGTTTTTTACTTTCCTGAACATAACAGAGTTGTGTTACTTGTCTAACCTTAAATTCCCACTTAGGTGCTGTGTGAACTCATTTTCACGCTGTCTATTGATGAGGGAGGTTGTCATAGTACTGGTGAGCCACTCTTGGTAGTACTGGTTTCATTGCCTGCAAGTCATTGAATTTCCTGAGAGTTATTGGCAATTGGGCAGGAAAGAGTTGGACCCAGTGGAACGGTTCTTTGGGGATGCTGATTCGCTGAGGCAAGTCCTCCCAGTCAGACTCAAAATCCAACTTGTACCGGATTCGACCATCCGCCAAGTACTGGAGAGCCCGAAGGTCATGGACTGTGGGGTCACCAACTTTTCTACCTGGTCGAATGTTGGTGACATAGGCCCCAGATAACTTCATGAAGTCATTGTGGTATACTTGGGTGACCTTGTATGGGGATGGATGCAAACGTGCAGTCTCAAAGATGACAATGTAATCACGTGGAGTGTGAATATCTTTGATGGTACGTCGTTCAATGAGGCTATGCATGGAGTCACACCCCATTTGTGTGTGCCCTGCAACCAGAAACTTTTGTTTGACGGTGACACCATGCTTCATGGCCAGATCTAGGTATGCGTTTGTGATGGAACAACACCGATTTTGATAGCCGCAGCCATCACTCCAGGCTATGACTTTTTCAATGTTTTTGTTGGCCCCCAGGACTGACTCAAAGTGTTTGCACTGCAGATGGGCAAAAACCTCACTGCTGAGGGAGCCCTCATGCTCCTCCCAGGCATAACAATACCCATCTTTGTTGCCCAGGTTGAAGCAAGTAAAGTTGTGCATCTGTAATTTAGTTTTATAATACATCGTGCTTGCTTTTGTCTTGGGGCAAAGAAGAACGCACTGAAGGTCCATTGTCCACACTGAGAGTTTGTCACTAGATTCTTGTTTATCCTTAGCTTTTTCAGCTTGAGCTTGAGCCTTTAATTTAATGTGAGTGGTAAGGGTCTCCTGATCTATGTTTCCTACCTTGGCGCCGACACATACATCACACTGGTCTCTTTTTGGTACGAAAACAGAGTATTTCTGCTCACTGAACACTTTTCGGAAATATGTGTCACTGACAGCACGTGCTCCACTTTCACCAGCAGCTTTCTGGTATTCCTTGTGAAGGTCACTTAGAACTGTTCCTGGCTCCAGAAATTTCTTGTCCCGATAGGGGCGTACCTGACGGCAGTAATGGGATGGAACAGTAGGCAGCCCAGAGAGCCATTCTTTGAGGAATGTCTGGTCAGCATCTGATATGGGCATATGTGGACCTAGCAAGTACAAAGAAAACATGGAAATTAGCATGGAGACATATTACAGACTTGCAATTGAATTGAACTAACATCTTAGCCCTTCAGTCACACTATCCTGGATATAATAACCCACTTACCAGTCTTATTGATCTTGGGTTTCAGCGGATCAGTTTTGGTTTTCATGTCCACAGCTAGCCATGATCCGATGGTTCTTGGGGGAAAGCCAAGAGTTGAACAGAAGAGATTCTTACACACAGGTAGTTTGCATCTATCTGCCAGTTGCAAGTGGTATGATAGAGATGTTTTTCTCCTTGATGCAACACCACCTTTCTTCTGCTTTATAGGCACCTGCAGTTAAAAAGAAGTAAAATTGCCAATCAAGACACATTCAATTTAAAGCTGGGCTGAAATTAATGAAGTACAGGTTGATGAGCTAAGCAGGCAAAAGAGATGACAAACCTGCCATGACTAAAAACTTACATTTTCCACCACAGTCTGGATATACAGCTTTCGTGTCTCCCAGGAAGGCATGGACCAGAAATTGTTGAAGATATCCATTCTCTCTTCTTCACTCAGCAGTTCACAACTTCGTTTCTTCGACCTAAAGCAGTGCTGTGATGTGCAGGGTGGGCCCATGGTCTTTGACTGTCTCTCTTGTCCCATTGTGTTCTTGTAACTTGCCCCCTTAAGGCGCTTCTCTTTTATCACCTGTCGCTTCCACATGTGTGACCTTGGACGCTTATGACGTGTAACAGTGGAAGCTTCAAGTGCAGTTCCTGTTTCTTCTTTCCTCTCACCTCCTCCATCTTCTCCTGTTTTGTCCTCACTATGTTGAGCTGTTTCTGCATCACTATCATTATTTGGGCAGTCATCTCTCTCAGGTATATAGTCCTCATCCAAGATAGAGTCATCATCTTCACTTTCTGACCATGAATCAGGATCAGAATCAGCTCTGGAGGCTTTAATGGTTGTTTCTTCTTCAATCTGTTGGTCAGTGTCTATGTAATTTCCTGACTACCAGTCTTCTTTCTCAGGGCTACTGTCATCTAGAGTTTTCTCCAATTCCTTCTCTAAATTGGTATCAAGTTCATTTCCCGACCCTGAAGCAGAAAAAATAAAGTGTTTTTGAGTTTCTTGAACACAGTAAACCATGTTTGATTAAGAGGTTCACTGTAAAAACTTGAAATGTCACAAAGCATATTTCCCTTGTTTCTAGTCAAAACAATGTCTTTACACTTAAAATAAAAAGCAAAAATGGTCTTGAAATTTTGCTTAAAACACGTGAAACATGGCTAGAAACAAGTTATTCCTTAGGTGATGTGTCTTATTTTAAGTGATCAAAGATTTTTTACTAGAAATGAGACAAATTTGCTTAGTAAGATTTTGCTAGCATTAGCTAGCTCTCACTAGCTCCTACTCCACTTCATCATACCTTGTAGCAGAAACATGATTTAAAGCTTAAATAGATAGTTCCCAATCCCTATGAGTGACTAAAAGTACATTTCCTGTAAATTAAGTTGAAGAAATATGAAATAGCTTACCAGGTGAATGAAAGAGAAGAGCTAATACTTCACTTGTGGTCAGCAGAGCCCTCTTTGTCATTGGGTCTGCCATCTTTGTACGCAGTGTCAAAAATGCCTAAGTCAAGGAGATGGCTTAGGCAGAAAGTGATTTTGGATTGTAACAAATGTTTTGATAGTCTGGGAACAAAGGCAATAAGGCAGGATGATGCAGCAGGGTTACGGGAGTAAAGTTAGGCAGATATCACAATTTGGCCAAAATATGACTTAGGCAATTATGCTATTAGGCTAACGATATGTAACATTTAAAAAACTTAATTGAAAGATATGCTTTCCTTATATAGTCCATATATGTTATTTAGTAATTACCTACATATTTTTACTGTCACAGTATTAAAATTATATCCATTACATATGTTTTTTTTTGTGTAATAATTGTAATTAATTTATATGAAATTTTCCATTGTTTTCTATAAGAATATTATTCGTCATTTCCTCTATGCCCTGCTATCCGTTTTGGGGTGGCAGGGGGCTGGAGCCTATTCTGGGGGGCCTATACCAGCTATATACATTCGAGAGGTGGAGTACACCCTGAACCCAGAAAGGCCCTCCCAGCCCGGGAATCGCACCTGGAACCTTCTTGCTGTGAGGCACGTGCTCTACCAGCTGCGCCACCGTGCCGCCTGAACATTTTCTGTTCTCAAAATGTAAAATATCCTATTTGTCTAAAATAATCATACTACTTTGACAACTTTAACTGTGATCCCTGATAGCATTGACTTTTGGGCCACATGTGGCATCTAGATGGCACCTCTGGCCGAGTTGTGATGAGGCAAAATGCATGTGGGCCATATCATTGCCACATTGGTTTAGCCATACCTTCAAAATTTCTCCTCTGGCACAGTTCTGTAAATAAAGCAATCGGCCCAGATAATAGATTTTTCATTCGGGCCACATGTGGCATCTAGATGGCATCTCTGGCCGAGCTGTGATAAGGCAAAATGCATGTGGGCCATATCATGGCCACATTGGTTTAGCCATGCCTTCAAAATTGGAGGGAATTTCTCCTCTGGCACAGTTCTGTAAATAAAGCAATTGGCCCAGATAATAGATTTTTCATTTGGGCCACATGTGGTTTGTAACTGGCAAATGTAATATGGCAAAATGCATGTGGGCCACATGCTAACCACATCATTTTGGCCATACATTCAAAGAGTGGCGGGAATCGAGGAGTTCAGAGTCTGTTCAGAGTCAACAGGTGGCAGTGTTGGGAGAAATTAACAGGATAGCAGGACTGCTCCCATTTTTCCATCTGTCTTGGTAAGTGAATTTTAATCCTTTACATTTTGTTGAATTATAATAAATGGTGTTTTTATTGACTCTAAATTATGGTTCTACACAGTCTAGATCTTTTTGGCAGATAATGATCAGTATAAACTGAAAACAAAATGAATAGAAGTCTGTTGAGGGCCTGTTTCAAAGCCAGGGATTAGAGCAAACTGCTGCTTTTTGGATGAAAGTGCTAGATTAAACTTTAACTCCAATGTCTGACAGTATTAAACGTGGTTTTATAATATAAAAACAGCAGTACAACATCGCTGCACTGCTAACACAGCACCAGTCCATAGCCGTGAACGTTACAGTTTTAGTGTATAATTTTTCGGTCTTTCCCCCTCCTTTTGACTAAGGGCGGGTGCTCCAGGGGACAAAAAGATAAATAAATCGGTGTATTCATGTGGTGTCACAAGTATTAATTTTATTGAACACATTGAATAACTGATCCGGCAACAACAGTCACAGGAGAGCGAGTCTCCGCCGCTCTGCTAGCGATATCTGGGTTGATTTTGAATCATTCCGAATAAAGATCTCCGGTCGGGTGTTTAAATGTGCCACTTTATTTAATCAGAACTGCCGTCTGACAGATGTGTGACATAATTGATACCGCAATCCGACTGGAATTACCGAAGATTTGTCTTAAAACACAATATCTGCTGCAGACAGTTCTCTATAGTCTGTTCATGAGGCTGTTCAGGAGCCTCCATATTTTCAAGCGCTCAAACGGCACTGCGCATGCACGTCCAGATGGAGCCTGATAGGCTGCATTTCTGCGCAGGCTCCGTCTAGACGTGCATGCGCAGTGCTGTTTGAGCGCTTGAAAATGGATGCTCCTGAACAGATTCATGTTCGGGAGCGTCCATTTTTCAGAACGAAAGTTGTGTTTTCAAGACAAGTCTTCGGTAATATCTACACGAGAAAATTTGCTTTTGAGCGGTTTGGGAAACGGAATATTCTACCCACGTGAAACCGAATGAAAAGTTTAACCTTCATGTCAACTGGCTACCTATTTAGGAGGCAAATGAGTGTCGCAAATAAACTAAAGAGTTAAACTCTGTGCTGCATGATTTACCTATGTGCACACATGGTGAAAGTAAGCTGGTCCCCTACACCATGATAGTTAGGCGACTATTAAAATATAACATTATCATGTATAGTGTTACATCGGGCGACAGGTTATAGTAATTCTGTCAAAAAATGTACATGATGTTTCACTCATGGAAACCAAAGTGTACCACTCTAATTATATTCTATTTTTTCTTTTTGCAGGCTGTGGTGATTCAGTAAGAGGGCATTGGTAAGGACTTTTCTCATAATAATGGCAATTAGGACCTCAGAGCAAAATAGCCTCAGAAGAAGAGCAGTTAAGAGTACTAGAGACTCAATGTGATGGTGACCAGGAACAAGAAAGGCAGCATGTAGGACAGGGTGCAGAGTCAGTATTTGAAGAGTGTGAACAGGATTTTTTTTATGATGCAATGAGCCATGATGATGATGATTATGATGATGATATTTATGATGATGACGATGACACCCAGGACAACAATGATTCAAGGGAGAATGATCTAGTTTCGTGTCTGGCAGGGTGGGCAGTCAGTTATGGGATTTCCTTAATTGCTTTGTCTGCCCTTCTGGCTCTGTTGAGAATTCATATTCCCTCCCTCCCCAAAGATGCTAGAACCCTTCTGAGGACCAGTGGTTCTAATAGGCCACACATGATTGCTGGGGGCCAATTTTATTACTTTGGTGTGCAAAGTTTTTTGATGAAGACCTGCAAAAAAGTCTGGTCCAAAATCCCTGATCTTCATACACTAAAACTGCAGCTGAATTTTGATGGCATACCGTTATTTCACAGTAATGCAGTGCAGCTTTGGCCAATACTTGGCATTATTCAAGATTTTAAAGGGGGGAAGCCATTTGTTATTGCTTTGTTCTGTGGCCAGTTAAAACCTAAATGTCTGAGTGAATATTTGAATGACCTTGTGGCAGAAATGCGCAGCCTGAGCAGTGGTTTCAACATTAATGGCAAAAAGGTTTTTTTGAAAGTTACATCAGTCATATGTGATGCACCTGCCAGAGCTTTTGTCAAAGCCATAAAGATGCACACAGGGTACTCTGGCTGTGGAAAATGTACCCAAACTGGTCTTTACATGAAAAACCGAATGACCTTCCCTGAGAATAATGCCCCTCTTAGGACAGACCTGTCTTTCAGACAAATGACAGATGAAGACCATCACACTGGAACATCCCCTTTAACTGATACAGCTATTGATATGGTTGGAGCTTTTCCGCATGACTACATGCATCTTGTGTGTCTTGGGGTAACACGGAGACTTTTAGATCTTTGGTTATGTTCAGGGCCACTCCGTGTTCGTCTCTCTTCTCAACAGACTCGAGAAGTGTCAGATTTACTGGTTGGATTGAAGACTTTTGTTCCCTTTGATTTTGCACAGAAGCCAAGATCACTAGCTGAAAGACTTCGGTGGAAAGCCACTGAGTTGCGGCAATTTTTGTTATATACTGGTCCTGTGGTACTCTATAATGTACTGGCTTCACCAGTGTATGGTAATTTTATGCTGTTGTCAGTTGCTATGTATATTCTTCTCAGTCCACAGTACTGTGATGTGTTTAATGAGTTTGCTCATACATGTCTCCTGTCCTTTGTTGATCACTTTAGTCGATTGTATGGTCCTGAGTTCGTGGCTTACAATGTACATGGGTTAGTGCATATCTGTGATGATGTCAAGCAGCATGGGAATTTAGATGAATTTTCTGCTTTTCCATCTGAAAATTATTTGGGTAAGCTTAAAAAACTTGTCAGGAAACCTGACAATCACAATCCTCTGGCCCAAATAATTCGGCGCCTGTCTGAAATGGATAATTCCAGTGTAGGAGAGGATTGCCTGAGAAGAATCCTCAGAAAGGAACATCAAAATGGACCTGTCCCATCAGTGTTTTCTGGAGTTTTTAATCAGTTTAAAGAAGTTCTGCTTAGTGGCACAGTCATCAGGACATCAGAAGGAGACAACTGTGTGAAGATACGTAACAGTATTGCTATTGTTGTTAACATTATTCTTTGTGGAGGTAAAATACACTTGGTCTACAAAGAATATAGGAACAGAAGCTCTTTCTTCCACTATCCAATAGATTCAGCTGACTTGGGAGTTTTTATCGTCAGTGATCCCTCTGATGAACTGAACACCACAGTTTTAGGTGACAGTGTTAAGAAGTATGTCAGGGTGCCATTTCGTGGCAAGGTATGTTGTTTTACCATTACTACACACGACACCAGTGCATGATAATGACATGGAATGAATGAAGAATGGATGTAGGAGAGACTGTAATGACCAGTTTCGGCTTGTAAGTGTAACCTCACAATTACTCACTTTCTCTTCACAATATATGCCCAAATTAGATATCTTGAGCCTGCATGATTACAGTATCAGGAGAGGACAGGAGCAAAGAGAGCAAAAGGTAGGTATACTGTATGTCAGGCCTGTGTAGTGACCTTTGGAGGGGCAGGTGCTATGAGTTTTGTTGTCTAATGGAGAGGGCGAGAAAATTACCTTGATTTTACCAAAGTTATTAATGTGTTTTTTTTATTATAAATAATAAAAAAGTAAAACACAGAAATAAGAAGCCTGACCTATTTTTGAGAGCTGCAGCAAGTAACTGATTAATTGAAAAAAAACAATTGAGTACTAAATTAATCGTCAGCCTTTTTAAAAATTAAATAATCTGTTTCAGTTTTTTCTTAAGAAAAAAAAGTCCAAAATCTCTGATTCCAGCTTCTTTAATATTATTACATTATTGCTGGTTTCTTTGTGTCTTTACATCAGTAAACTGAATATCTCTTTGGTTTGTGGACAAACCAAGATATTTGTTATCTTGTGGTCTGGGAAACGCTGATTGATATTTTTCAACAGTTTCCAACATTTCGTTGACCAAACAACTAATTGATTACTTGTTTAAATAATCAACAGATTAATCTGTCTACAATTCTGCAATTCTACAATATTATTTAGCAGGCGCTTTTGTCCAATGCGACATACAACACAAACAAGAATTTAGACTTAAGGAAAAACCCTTAGTAAGTGCAAAAAGTGCTTCAAGTGTGATTGGTCACAGGTGTTGCCATCTAGTGGCAGAATAAGTGCCGCCCCCACCCCTCCCTTTCTTCTTGTTTTTTGTTTTTATGTTGTTTATGTTTTGTTTTGGATTTTCTTGTTATTCTGTAATTAATGTAAGTGCTTGTTGCAGCCCTAATACTGTCCCCCTCAAGCTGCACACTGTGTGTGGTCAGCTGGTAGCTAACTTAATTTAAAGCTACAGGTGTGTCGCAGTCGCACAAGCAAGCACACACACACACACACACTCCACTGCACTACCACTGCACTACCACTGTCAAACCTACTCACTGGGTCACCAGATAGTACAGATACTCCGTTTTCCAATCATTCTGGTGTTACAGTTTGATCTGTCACGTTTACGGCTGTGTCTGTCTCTCACAGTGGCAAAGGGACACCAAGGTTTTGGACAGATTCTCGACAGCGTTGTTGTAATGAAAGTTGAAGGCTGCCATAAGCTACAATGAAGCTCCCCTCTACTAACATTGTTACCAACATGTGCACTTCAGTTGTTGTAAAGTCATGCTGTTATCTTTGTTTTTTTTGTTAGATGTTCCATTTGGTCTCATTTCTTCAAACAAATGAAGTAGCAGTGGTGCCAGACGTCTGGGTGAATGGGGGGCAATGTGCTTGGCCTAAACTAAAAGGCGATCATCTTACCAAGGCTGTGAAAACAAAACTGCAACCACAGAAGGAGTGGACTAAATACAGAATTAGGATTCTCTATACCGCAGGTAGGAGTTGTATAAAGGTTTACCCACGATGTTCTGATTTTGTTCTTTTTGGCTCAGTTACATGCTTTTCTAATTAATTTTTTTCTAGAAAAGTATGATGATGCGAGAAAAAAGCTCCCTGATGCCGAAATGTCCTCGGACATTCAGTCCGATGCAGAAAGGGCCAAAATGCCTAGGCGAATTTTGTATTTCAGTCTTTTCACTGCTTCTCCATTTTTATTAATGCTAATATAAAAAAATGATGCATGAATATACAAATTGATGTCATATATAATGAATTAAGGTACATGATGTTATTTCCTAGGAAAACCGTAGGTTTCAGGATTTTGATTGTGTGACTGATAGTGAAGATGATGACCATACTGTCAGTGGCCTGGAACCACCTCCTGCTATAAAGCCACCACAACCAGCTGTTGTAACCCAAGCATCTGCCTTCTCTGAAGAAAATTATGAGCCGGTAGGTGATCTTTTTTGTGACCAATCATGATCTATCTTCTTGTACACACTGTATTTTCTCAAATGTCTGTACCAGTCATTATTCAGCCACCCTACCAGTCAGCCTTCTACTGACCACTCCTCGGGAAGTTACCAGCAGGTAAAGGATCCTTCTTTTTTGGATCAGTCTAGATTTGTTAATATTTCAGTTTGTTTGTCTTACGAAGCACATCAACACATCTCTCTACAGCCATCCTTTTTCCAGCTTACTAATCAGCCTATCCTCTCATCAGACAATTACCAGCAGGTATGGTGTTTTTTTCTTTTTTAATATTGAATTTAGTTGATTAATAGGACACTATTTTCAAACTATATTTTGTTGCTTTTTTGTCTGTCTTGCTCAACTCATTTTTTTCAATAGCCATTGCTGTGCCACCCTGCCAGTCAACAACCTCCCGTCCAATCTTCAGAAAATTTCCAGCAGGTAGGGGATCTTCTTCGCCGTTTTCTTCTTCTTCGTCTCTTTTATCTTTCTCTTCATCTTCTTCTTTGTCGTCTTTCTCTTTGTCTTCTTCTTGCCTTCTTGTTCTTTGTCTTCTTCTTCATCTTTGTCTTCTTCGTCTTTGTCTTCTTCGTCGTCGCCTCCTTTGACTTCTTCTTCGTCTCCTTAAAAATGTACTCAGGTACTCAGTGTCTTTAATGGGTTTTTGTCTTTGCAAAACACATTTCTCTTCTAGTTGTCTTTCTACCAGACAGCCAGCCAGCCATCTACATCACACTCATCAGGAAGTCTACAGCAGGTAAGTGAGTCTTTAAAAAAACTTGATGTCATTGAAATTTGTTATGAAGTCACTGATTTTTGCTTAGCTTGCTTCCTGCTTTCTTGTATTCTGCCATTCATTTTTTTCCACATCATTGAATTACCGGCCTCAGAAACTTCAGCCATCAAGAAGATTCTTGCCAGAAGTTTTAGAGTGCCCAATTCAGTCTCCAGCAGTGCAAAGAAAGAGTGATAACTCAGTGATGAATGACAACCTCTCCCCACAAAAGAACCAGCCTCTACAAAGTATGTCCTCACTTTTTGCACCAATGGTGATGGTTCATATATAATGGGTCGCTAAATTTTCATGTGTTATTTCATATTATTTTCATCACAACCTCTGTTACTACTTGGTGGGTACAACTGTCAGCAGCATGAGAGTCATCAGTGCTTGGGACTGGGCACGTTTCAGTCAGCTAGCATCTTCTCTACTGGTACCTGGTTTATGTTAAGTAGGAACAGCTTGGATGGAGTCACAGTTCTAACAAATAAAATACTGTATTGTGGACTGGTATTCCTTTGGGGCCAGTTACCCATATTAAGAATTGAAGCTATTTTATACATGCTATGATGATTTTGTCAACCTGTCTCATCGGACTGGGCAATTTTGCCCGAAAAATTGAGTCTCTGATTTTGATAAAAATCCAAACTCAATTAGCTATTTACGATTTTCAAGAATTTTTTTTCTTAACCTTGTTTAAAAAAAAAAAGAAAAGAAAAAAAAATACACAAATGAGAAAGAAACTGCTTAAAAAACCTTGAGGAGGGGTTTCTGTATGAAAGGTGCCATACAAATAAAGTTTATTATTATTACAAGTATTAATACAATTAAGTTAGACCTTTTTACCATTACTGATAAAAGTTCCACTTACCTTATAGAAATCTAAACTGTGTTACAGTGCACTTCATCACACAGAACAAGGAGCTTTTTTTTTTTTTTCAAAAGAAAAATCCAGATTTTCATCTAAAAAATGTTTTACTGTGCTTTTTTTATGTTATATGTTTCTTACAGCTGTACTAAGGGAATTGTTGACAAAACAAGAAATGATCCTTGACCAGCAGAAAAGGATTCTTGGAATTCTGCAGACATTTCACCATCCAAATGATGGAAGCAACGAGAGCACCATTCCTAAAGGCAAAGTCCCTGTGGAGACAGTTGAGGCTCTCAAGTGCCTGGAGGCAGAGTTGGACACAGACCCTGGCCTCAAGTCTAACCTGGTAGATTATCATGCTTTAGTCCAAATATGAATTCAAATGTACAGTATATTTTGAGTTCAGAATATTGACTGAGAGTGATTTATTTATACAGTATAAACATTATATTAGACAATATGCAGCAGTTACTACAAAAATACTCATACACTCTCAAAAAATGTGGTTTCAATAACAGTTTAATGACCGACACAGCACAGAGCCCTGGCAATAACCATCTGACTGTTTAAATCCTTGTTTCATGCAAAATTTGTAAACTGATAGTAGTTGTTTTTTTTACTGCTGTGTACTGCATTTTCCTTTAAAAGTGAATCTATCAGTCAGCATCCATCTGTCTGTCTTTCTCCATCAGTGACAGTGTGACTTGGTCATTTTATCAATACATACTTATTAATTTATACATCTATATGTTTAGATTTCCTACCTGGGATTGATTGGGGGCTTCAATTTAAAAGACACAGTGTGGAGAATAATGAAGACAACAATATCAAACCATGTCACCAAACAGATGAACTGGAGAGGAGTAAATAACAAAATCCCCCTCCAGCACCTTCTTTTGAAGACCATCATTATTGGTAAGAAATCTGAATTCAAAAATGTTATATTTCTGTCTGTATACTCATTTTATGCGAGTTTTGAAAATCTGCAGGGCATTACATAATATCAAAAGCTATACTAACACTATTCTTTCTAATGTTCTGTGTTCTGAAGACGCTGTTAGACGAAACCCTGTAACAGCCACAGTCTCCAACAAGGAGGTAGAGGTCCTGATGGTAAAATTCCTTCATTTGGCTGGTGATAGAGATGGAGGAAGATGACAACGTCAACAGAATGCTCAGGAAAAGAGAGCTGAAGCTGATAGTTAAAGGGACTGTGAGGACAATCTGTTACCAGCGTATATATATATATACATATATATACCCATGAGCCAGCGTGCCGCCTTCCAGTAATCTCGGAAATGGGAGTGACATCATCTTAGAGTTATCAGTGTTCCAGTTACAAAGTCGGAAAACATGCCGATCTACCAGGCTATTGTTAGCTGTTGTTAGCACGCCCTGCGTTGTTGTTCATAAATATCACATGAAAGCATTTTTGTAAATATAAGTCTAACAATACTATGTATACAGCTGATCTAGAGCGACACACCCCAGTCAGAAGTGCAAATAAATTGTTACAGGTGCTAAGTAACTGTTCACACTGGGGGCATCCATCTTTCATTGTCAACCCGAGGATGGTGAGGTTTCACCGCGTTCCCAGGAGGAAATTCTGACTTTGAGAGACGTTCCAGTTGCAGTTTCCTACTCGGAGCTCAAAATTCCTACTTCTAACTACAACTGGAACGCATCACAGACGTTTACAATCCACACCGTGTGTTTGTTTTGAGGCTAATGGATGCAATAAGGACCTTTTTCAGTACTCTGCAGTGCTTTACAACTTTGTTTTTTCAACAATTTACATGATGCAAAGCGACGAGGTAATGTATCTTTTTCTAGTTATGTAGCGGTAGTTTTTGATGTGTGACAACAAGCAATTTTTGGAACACTTGTTATTGTAGTTGTAGCCGGCTATATATCACTACTTACAGCCCGGTGCTCTAAGACGTGTAATATAAATAATAAAATAATAAAAAGTTTGCTCTAGTTTTAATTGTCTTGTTCCTGAAGTTGAGTATCCAGGCCAGTCAAGCCCTGTCTGACCCGAACGGAAGGCTAAGGAATAGCATTAATAGATAACCTATTTTGATGCTATAAAACTCATCTTAAAGTGTGTATTTCCATCAGGCATATATCTAAAAGTGAGACTTTTTTGTAATTATCTAGAAACTCCTCACAGTCTCTTTAAGACAGACTGAATAGAAGCTACAATTCAAAAACATTTCATTAAACCCAGTTCTAGTTCACTGTTTTGTACTGTTGATATATGTACTGTTCACAGTAATATTTCACACACACACACACAATAGTATTTGAGTGACCGCATATCTTTGTAATATTGTATTTTTATTTTGAAGTATAACTTTAAAGTAAAACTTGTGTGTTGTGATCCATATACATTTACTATATTATTGTTATTATTATTATTTTGTGCCAGAATTCACCTCTGTCAACTATATATGAGCCACATAATTATTTGTATTTAGTTTACTCCTGGTAGAAATCTGGTATTGTTATGGTTCAGTTAAGGCTACTATACCCTAGGGCCAGATGTGGCCCATCATTCAGTTCCAAAAGTGAGCCAGGTAAAAGATTTGGTGTAAATTAGGTTAGCTTCTGGGTAAAATCTGGATTTTTGTCTGTCAGCCACATGTGGGCCACATAAGAGCCATAGGCTTTACCAGAACTCAGCCCTACAGGCCTGCCCAATGAGGCCCAGCTATAAGCCATATGAAATCCTTTGCAGTTGGTACAGCTGTGGTAAAGGTCTGGCCATGTTATGGTTCAACACAGCTTTCACATACATGGGCCAGATTAGGGCCGTCATTCACTTCCATAAGTGGGCCACATCTTTGCTGTTCATCTGGGCCACATCCAAGCCAAAGGAAATTTGCTATTAGGGATGGTGTGCCAGTCTTCCAGTCCTCTAAATTCAGTATTGGCCAATACTGTCTTGTGTCAATGAAATACCCCTGACAGTAGAGAAATATTTCTATATCTATATCTATACATATATATCTATGTCTATATCTATATCTATATCTATATCTATATCTATCTATTTATGTATATGTATATGTATATGTATATGTATATGTGTATATATATATACACACATATATATATATATATATATATATATATATATATATATATATATGTGTATTTATATATATATATATATATATATATATATATATATATATATATATATATATATATATATATATATATATATATACATATATATATATATATATATATATATATATATATATACATATATATACATATACATACATATACATACATATATACATATATATATACATATATATATACATATATATATACATATATATACATTTATATATATTTACATATATATACATTTATATGTATATATACATATATATACATACATACATATATACATATATATGTATATATATACATACAGTCATGGAAAAAATTATTAGACCACCCTTGTTTTCTTCAATTTCTTGTTAATTTTAATGCCTGGCTCCACTAAAGGTACATTTGTTTGGACAATTATAATGATAACAACAAAAATAGCTCATGAGAGTTTAATTTAAGAACTAAGAACTATTCATTTTCCATGGTTTTCTTGATAATAACCAAAATTACTTAAATTCTTACATCAATAGCTATGGCATTGTACCGCCAAAAACACTACTTTTAAGCATTCCATGTTTTCTTTTCTGTTTGCTTTAAACACATGATACACACAAGAGTTAATACTTGATTGCATAACCATTGTTTTTGATGACTGCAGCCATGCGTCTTGGCATGCTCTCCACCAGCTTCTGACATTGTTCTGCTGTCACAGCAGCCCATTCCTGTTGGACAAATTCAAACAAATTTTCTTTGTTTTTGGGCTTTTGGTTCTCCATTTTGAGTTTGATGATTTTCCACAGGTTTTCAATTGGATTAAGATCTGGTGATTGAGCAGGCCAAGGCATGGTGCGTATGTTGTGGTTCTCCATCCAGGCTTTAACTGACCTTGCCGTGTGGCAAGGGGCATTGTCTTGTTGGAAAATCCAGTCATTCGAGGCAGGAAAGAGTTTTCCAGCTGATGGAAGAAGACTGTTTTCAAGGGTAGTCCTGTACATGACCTGGTTCATTCGGCCTTCACACAATTGCATTTGCCCTGTTCCACTCAGACTGAAACAACCCCAGATCATGACTGATCCACCCCCATGTTTTACTGTAGGGGCAAGACAGTCTGGGTTGTAAGCTTCTCCAGGCTTCCTCCTAACCAGTAAGTTGGCTGGAGTGGGCATCAATTCAAAATTGGATTCATCACTGAAGAGAACCTTAGCCCAATCATCAACAGTCCAATCCTTGTGGTCTCGAGCAAAGAGTAACCGGGCCTTCCTCTGCCTTTCATTGATGAAGGGCTTCTTGCGTGCTCTGTGTGACTTCAAACCAGCTTCAACAAGTCGCTTTCGAACTGTCCTTGCTGAACAAGTCACATTTCTCCACAGTGCCCACTCATTTTTAAGGTCCCTGGAGGTCTGACGCACGGTCATCTCGTGGGGTAGAAAGACGCGTTCCTGCCACGGCCAGGTAGCAATTTGGTAGTGCCATGTTCAGCTTGTTTTTTTTGTTGTAATGAACGGCTGTCTTGGAGATCTTCAGTTTTTTCGCTACCTGTCTCTCACTCATGCCAATTTCCAGCAGTGCCAAGATGGCTGCCTTTGTGGCTTCACATAATTCTTTTGTTTTAGGCATTATGTGAGAGCTGACAACTTCTGAGTTGTGCTACGGCTTGAATGTAAGCAGGAAACCACTCTAGGCCTTTGCATGTGCAGTGCTGCTTGTGACATGAAATGGCCTCTTATATACCCTGGGAATCAATTAAGCTTAAGAATGTCAAATAGGACATAAAGTATTATGTGACCAGCTGCATTTTTGTTGTGTTCATTGTATTATACGTTTAGTGGTACCAGATATTAGAATGAACAAGAAATTGAAGAAAACAAGGGTGGTCTAATAATTTTTTCCATGACTGTATATATATATATATATATATATATATATATATATATATATATATACATATATACATATATATATATATATATATATATATATATATATATATATATATATATATATATATATATATAGACCTGTACATATATATATATACATACATATATATTCATATATATATATATATATATATATATATATATATATATATAGATATGTACATATATATATATATATACATACATATATCTATACATATACACACAGACAGACAGACAGACATACATACACATACATACATACACATACATACACATACATACATACATACATACATACACATACATACACACATACATACAGACAGACAGACAGACAGACAGACAGACAGACAGATAGACAGATAGATAGACAGATAGATAGATAGATAGATATAGAGAGAGAGATATAGATATATATGGGTCAATGACATGCCATGCATATTCTTCTGTCTGAGCACAACATTTCCTTACAGAATAAATTCAGGAATTCATCACATGTATTACTTTAAAGTACAAAATCTATTTCATGTTAATATATCTCCAGCTCATTCATACAATTCTTTTTTTTGTTTGTTTTTGGGGCACCTCAAACACCAAAAAAGTCAGGTGGTACAACCGTCCGAGCAAATGAACACACTGATTAAACTATAAAATTAGCATGTCAGTGATGCTAATTTAAAAAAAATGTATACTGTTAAATTATTTCATTTTTGAAACATTTCAAATAAAATACTTCTTGCAAATAAAACAGTTTTTAATCTGTTGAGGTAGCTCAAAAACTTTTGTCCCGCAATTTGCAGTTTGCTAAATACCAGGATGGCGCAACTGTAACATTAGACTTTTATTTTGAAGTGAAAACGAGATAACAGTAAAAAGGATATTGCATCATCTAGACGAGTGATAAAAATTCACATATTTAGTTCATTGGTAGGCTAATACAATTTCCATGTCAGGTGGTACAACCAATGTAACACTATTGAAATATCATTTTAACTTAAAATAACAAATTTTATCTAAAATGACACATAGTTGCTTAATGACAAAGGTTAATGCTTATACAGTTGCCCAAGCAGATGCCTGTTTAAACTGAAAATAATTTGTAATGTCAGGCGGCGCAACCAGTCAGTCAGTGGCACAACTGCAGGGAATGTCACTTTAAGAGATAAATAGTGGTGCTAGAGCCATTATTAGTTACATTTCTATTTTTATTCTTCTAATTTTTAGTTAAAAATGTCATAATTTAAAGCTTTTGTCATAATTATCATTTTGTATTGAGAAACTTTATTTATACCAATGCTATTAAGGTTGCTGCTAATCGATCAATTCTTCAATAATTCCCTCATTGATTTCTGTAGATTTTTCCTGTGAGCAAATGTTGGCCTGTAGATTTTCAGTGTCAACAACGTCAAACACATGTCACAACATAGATAACTTCTTCTGCAAGTTGCTGGTGTTTCCACTCACTTAAGGTTGTGCAGTAGGCACCTTTTGTAAAAGATTAAGCCATAATTCTGACATTTCTGAACCCTGTCAGTGGAAAGAATTGATCAGGGAATTGATTAACAAAAGACTCTTGATTTTGATTATTTGATGGAGCTGTTAACGATTTTCAACTGGAATTGGTGTTCGATTTCGATCCGTAGTAAATATTGAATTAACTAATCATTTACAAAGGTAATTTTTTTTCATCATTGATTTTATCTTTAATTAATACAGTTGCATTAAAAGGTATGTGAGTTCTTTGGGATTACTTGGATATCTGCTTAAATCGGTCATAAAATATGTCCTGATCTTCATCTAAGTCACATCACTAGACAGACACAGTCTGCTTAAACTAATATTGCACAAAAAATAATACGATTTCATATTTTAATTCAACACAATATGGAAACAGTCACAGTGCAGGGTGGAAAAAGTATGTGAACCTTTGGGTTTAATAACTGGTTGATCCTCCTTTGGCAGCAATAACCTCATCCAAACATTTCCTGTAGTTGTAGACCAGACCCATCTTCTACACCATGTTGTCTGTCATTTCTAATGCGGTCAGGTGGCACAACTGTTCCTCGTCAGTGGGTGTGACCAGGTAAAATAGTAATTTAAACCATCAAATAACAAGCTAAAGTGAACAAAAGTAGATAAGAGGGATGAGAATAGCTATTTTATTGAATTCATTTATTTGCAAATTTTTGATTTAATTTTTTTGTCTTAAAATATAAAATCAAATGACAAAAATGCTTAATATCTGGACTCTAGAGTGTAACACGCTTGAATTATTGTAGATGAAAAAATGCACCCACAAATTAACAATGTATGAGTCACTGCAGACACTTAAGGAATACTTGCCCAAAATGTCACTTAGAAAAAAACTAACAAAAATATACATATACTTACATATTATTGGTTGCACCACCTGACATTTTCTGGGGTGGTAGAGTTAAAAATACTTCAAAAAGTAATTTTAAACAATGTTAAATGTTAATGTTAAACAAAAAATGTTAGTAAACGTCTGAAATCCATTAAAACGCTTTGTCCTTGTCTCAAAAATCTGCATTAAATCCATTTTCAAAAAACTTTTTAAAAATATGTTTTTGACCCCTTAAAATTTGTCATTGACATATATGTGTGCGTATATTTGTTTTTATAAATATACACACACAGACACACACACACACACACAACCTGGTTTATATGGTATAGCAGGACATTTCCTTGAAACAGGCCCGGAGGTGGTTTAGATGGACTACCCTTTCCTGAGGTCCTAGAGCTACAAAAGTGAAGCTACAACACTGCAAAAAATCTGAAAAAAATCAAGCTCACTTCAGACCTCAGATACACCCCTCAGAGCATGATACACATTACCCTAGTAAAATTGTGGTTTATGCGGACAGTTCTCATTTTGACAAAAGACTGGTTTGTGAGGTGTAATTAAACATTATTTGGACTTTAAAGGGACAATGATGTCATTTTTTAAAGCGCTCCTTATTAACATAAATACACACCTGACAGAAGCAACCATTAAGGGGACATTTGCATAACTATCAACTAGACGAATATAACATAAAAATTTAAACTGATCTATGTGTATCAGAATTCCAACAGTTTTAAAGCAGATCAGTACATGTAAGTGCACTTTCCTTAAAGCAAACAAACAAACTAACAAAACAAGGATCTCTGACAGAAGTAAGCATTGATGGAACATTAATTTTAATATCAGATCTGTTTTGATGCACTTGGACAATTTCCTTATACAGAGCTTACTGTAAGATATAGACAGATTTACAGTATGTGCATTAAAATTCCAACATTCTTAAAGAACACATGTAAAACACTTTACAAAGGATAAAACCGATGTACATTGTTGAAAAAAATGTAGCTTAAAAAACAAAACTATGACAAAACAAATTTACATTATAGAAAAAAAACTGAATTTAAACAAAGACAAATTTACATTCTCAAAACACCTTTGCAAATGACAAAGCAAACTTACAAAGTATAAAACCCTTTTACAAGTGCCGAAGCATTTACAAACTCAGACTGGTGGAGGAACTTGAACCTCCACATTTGCAAAGTGGAATGGAAGAGATCGAATTGATTCAGGGTTTTGGGTTATGGGTTTTGTTTTTTTGGAAATAGCAGAATGAGTGGTGAGTAGTCTATGGTTGTGAGAGTGAGTTGTTTGGATTCCAAGTGTTTCTTTTCTGCGCAATGTTTTGCCCATTTTGTGGAACACAATAAAGTGAAATCAAACAATTTTGTTTGTCTTTTAGAAAACCTATAAACAGCAAGGATGAGACAGATGGATATGGTATGATGGATAACTAAATCAATACTTCAACTATGTAAAAAAGGGTCCAATGATGTGTGATTTAGCTCTGATACATTCCACAAAATAGGCAGGAATAAAAAAATACTTGAAATGAAATATACACACAACTCACTCTTACAACCATAGACTGCTCACTCATTCAGTCATTATTTTTCATCCTAAAAGAAAAACAGATGGAATCACTTTGGGGCCACTTTGCACACCTGGACATTCCCCTTCCACCACAGGTCTGACTTTGTATATTTGTTTACAGCAATTGTTAAAGTGTTTTAAACTTTACAAATGTTATTTTTAGTTTGTGAAAGTGTTTTGAGAATGTACATTTGTTTTTGTCTAAATGTAAAAATATTTTCTGAAATGTAAATTTGTAATGTCCATTGTAAAGGTGTTTCACACTTTGTAAAAGTGTACCATTGAACCTCCCAGTCATCGCACATAAGTACACAACAAATAGAAAACAGGTTGTCTGTGGGTTTGCATTCTTTTTTACATTATTTGACACTGAACATTAAAACTGCAACAAAAACGCAAACCACAGACAGATAACAAGGAAGTTTCACATTTTTTCTGACTTTGACTGTCTCTTTGGAGCTATATCCCGGTTTCTCACAAAGTCCCTGATATTTTGCACCGTTCTTTGTGCAAGTGCAGAACACTCTACAAGCTTGCAGTGACTGTATTCATTCCTGGTGGCTAATTTCCCTTTACTTATATGATCACTGAAATGGCGCATTACTGCAGCGACTTCAGCCTCGGACCAGGTTTTCTTTGATACTCTTCTTGTCTCATTTTTTTGATCAGCATTCTTTCCTGGAAGACACAAAAAATAAAACAACATCATATGGACAAATTAAATCTGTTGGTCAATTGGAAGTGTCAAGACTTAAGATAAACATCTGACTCAACAAATTCCTGCAATTAAATTTCTTAAAAATAGTCATTCAGATAATTTTACTAACAGTAATTGACTACCACCCACTGGTGGAGTCTCATACCAACATCACCTGACCTCAGTGAGAAAATTTACCACTGGAGAGGTGGAGATTTATTTTGTTAGGTCTACAAGACCTGAGAAAACTGAAAATACCTGAATTTGCTCAAAATTAACAGAAACCTAAAACTAACAGAATGGATTGTGCTGCCTGGACTCAAAAATGCTCCTGATGGCAGAAACTGAAACAGGAGGTGACTGGGTGGTAAGAAACTATTTCATACAAGTTCAGCTGTTCCTCATTTTACAATTTGATCTGAGTTTTGGGGACTGAAAGAGAGGGATAGTCTCTGTGGAAACAAGGATTTTCAGAAATACCTAAGGACTTGCTACTAAGGTGAAATCCAGCCATATGACATTGCCTTATGGTTACTGTGGCTACCAATTTGCTTACCCACTAGTCAACAACCTTATTTATATTCATCTTATAGTGTACTGTCTTTGCACATGTTTATTTAATTGTTACATACAACACCGTTTTAACCCTTTATTTGACCTTTTTTCAGATTTTATGCAACTTTTGGGGAAATTTTAATTTTTTTTCTATTCTTTGTCTCAGTGCCAATTTGTCTTATATAAAGCATGTTAAGATGCTTTACAACCAAACTTGAGTGACAATCCAATTGATACAGTTGATAACTGATACAGTTTCTTCAGAAGAACATTATCTGAGTAAGGTTTTTAATATCAAAAATACCTTTCATCAACAGAAACAAAAGTGATGTGAGGTAACTTACCCTCATAATCCACAGTGCCATGGACCTGCTGTGTGTTTGGAGTTGGATGCAGCATCCGCAGGCTTACTGGTTCCACATTCTGCTGTAGAAGTTGTGCCACTGTCATCTTCAGATTCGGTCTCGTTGTCCTTGGCCTCAGCATCACTGAACATAATTTCATCTTATATAATTAAATTAGTAGCACTCATATGAAAAAAAGGACATGGAAAATAATAAAAACAAAACAGGACTTAATATTGAAATTAATGTTTTGGGCAAAATGCATAGCTGCATCAATTATGGCCACAAATCTGTAATTGGCCATACAATCTAATGAGATGCCAAACTTCAAGAACTCAAAGTCAGGGTCACTTACCCAACAATAATTACTGATTTGTAGATAACCTGTTATTTAAGTAAAATGTTGAATTACTGCTCTGCTCTACTATAGGCTTTTATTTCACATAATAAATTGGCAAAGTACAGGAGCATCTCACTAAATTACGATAAAATGAAAAAGTTAATCTGATTTAATTAAAAAAAGGTAAACTTTCATTTATTCTCATATCCATGACATGTGAAGTGAAATAATTCAATCTAATTATTCAGTATGAATTTTGATTATTTTGGCTTACAGGTAATGGAAATCCCAAAGCCAGCATCTCACATTATTTGAACAGCTCAATCGAAAAAATAATTTGAAAAACAGGATGTCCAACTTCTAAAATGTACATTATTCCAAACACTTAATACTTGTCTGGTGCTCCTTTCCCATAAATTTTTGGATCAGTGCAGCAAAGCATTAGCCTCGTACCTCTCAGATCAGTACGGTTTTGGCACTGTGGACACGTGCTAAATCCAGCTGGGAAAGAAGGTCAGGGCATCTAGAGCCACCACACACAGACACCTCCAGGAAAGAAACTACAACTGTCCCTTTGCTGTACCAGGGCACTCAGTGGGCACAACATCAGAAGAGTCTAATCTGGGCTAAGAAAGAGACAAAGAACTTTCTTCATTTCCAGCTCAAATCCAGCTCCTAGAGTCCAGAGTAGAAAGGTTCAGAATCAAGGAGTCTGAAGTCCAGAGTGAAGTTTCAGCAGTCTGGGATAGTTTGAGAGGCCATGTCCTCTGCTGCTGCTGATACATAGGGCTCTAATTTCGTAGACCAGGCGCAGACGCAGCGCACCTGCCCTGTGCTGCGTCTGCGCCATGCCGATAGGGTGTGTCCAGCGCACTTTGCGAGTTTCCTGCAGTGCGAAGAGAGGCCCACCCACGCCTCCGTCCCTGCCCCCTACGCCAGTGCCAAAGAGAGAAGAGAAAAGACTTGAGTGGGTTTAACACAACCAAGTGTTGTCTTCACCAATTAAATGAACACCTCTCCTCGCCTTTAAATGCACTGCGGCCGAAGCTCAGCATTGGATTGGTCTGAATGATCCCCCCCACCACACTGTGTGCTGGAAGGACCCGATAGTGGAGACGGTCAGAGCAGCTGTCACTGTTAGAGAGAGCACAGGGGCTATTGGGGCACGCATGGGAGGCCACGACGCACTTCACCATGTGGACCAGCTCCCGGGACAGATGTAATCTGTTCCTGTGTCATTAATAGGAGTACAAAATTAAGTGACAGACATTTAAACACAGCAGCAGTCAAATTCATTCATGCTTGTTATCAACCTGCATTTCTGGTCTGTCAACGCCAAATAGCAGAACCTTTGGTGATATTTCCTCTCATGGTATCTCCTCCTCATCCTCATTGCAATAATGTACTCCATCTTTTTAGGTTTCGTTAAGAATAAAGACTAAAACAGAGAAATATATGCACTCACAGGTAAATCCTGAGAATACCTAGTGACATACATTTGTTTTCTCTCTTTTTTCTCTGTCTTTTTCTCCCTGTTTTCTTTAAATTTCATGAGATGAGAGAAGCCAGATATATTCTCCGTATCAGATGATAAGGCTGTTTGTTGTTGTGCTTGTGAGATGTGCCTCACACTCCACCTGCTGTCAGGTTAAGTTTCTATTATGACTTTAATCCGACATCAGATGTAACAGGACAATTAATATAGATACAAATGTAAATGCTGGTTGTTTATTGCATTAAAATGTGCCTGACACTCTGGAAACCTGCCTCTGAGGGTTTGTTGATGTGTGTGCACATGTGCGCCTGTCACCAAATTACAGCTGCGGAGGGTGCGCTTTGCCTGTGTCGAGAATAGACCAGGTTGGAGCTGGTGAGCTTTCCGCGCACCTTCTGCACAGTTTTTTGGTCCGAAATAGTCACTGCACCAACATGAATCTGTCCGCACCTCCCTCTGTTTTGGCATCACACCCATATCAGTGCAGCCGGTCTACCAAATTATCAAATTGGCTGGGCACAGCTGCGCTGAACAAAATCAAAACTGTGTGGGTGCACCAGGCTCTGCGCACCCTGCGCCACCCAGCGCTGCTGGGCCCCACAAAATTAGGGCCCATCGAGTTTGATCAAAGCCAAAGTCAAACAGCCTAAAGTTTGCCAGGAGATTTTAGAGCCCTGCATGCTTCCATCTGCTCACAAGCTATATGGAGATGCTGGTTTCCTTTTCCAGCAGGACTGAGCACCTGCCCACATCACCAAAACTCCTACCAGTGGCGGCTGGTGACATTTTTTTTTGGTGGGGCTGGTGTGCCAACAGATTTCCCTGCCTAATCTAGCATAAGCATTCAAATGAACAGTCCGAAAATGAATACAGTTCCACAATAATAATTTAATTTCAGATGATTTTAAAACCCTCTCTAATAAAGAAAAAATGAAACATTTAATTGGAGAAAACAGCATCAGTGCCATATAGGAGCAGCAACATTTGTCATTGCATGTCAAAGCCTGAGAGAAACAAAGCAGTCTGCACAACTATATTATGATTGCATAAAATACTATATAATAACATATTGCCCAATGAATGTAAAATAAACTTAAAGACACCCTCTTCCTCTGTGTGTCTGTTCCTCTGTGCAGTCTTGTATAAAGTACTTGAAAGCAATACTCGCGTAAAGGTACAAGTACCTTACCAGAAAATGACTTTGATAGAAGTTAAAGTCACCTTTTAAAATATTACTTGAGTAAAAGTCTTAAAGTCCCTGATATTTAGTGTACTTAAGTATAAAAAGTAAAAGTATTTTAGTGATCAGTTAGAATTTTCATTATTTAATTTATTGTGGCTTCCTTACGGCAAAAGCATAATATCCAGGCACAGGGAAAGAGGCTTGAACTTTTTCAACATTAAAAATTAAACCTCTGCCATCATCACTGGGGACTAGCTCTCTCTCAACCTCCCTGTGAGCAACATGGACAAACTACATGCATCTCTCAACTGGGATGAAGTTGTCTGAAACTGAAAAGGTGTCTGTTCATCTTCAGAAGTTGGTTTTCAAAGTTGCGAGAATTCAGTCTTGCTGTTCTTGGGCTGAAGACAAGTCCTGCGATGCTGTTCAGCTTCACAGGCTACTGAGGCCGGTAGAGGAGTGTTCAGCTTCACAGAAAGTTTGTACACTGCTGGGAAGGATTTCAGCAAGTTCATGTGATCTGATGAACAGGTCAAGTATCCATCAAGTTGTTTGGAACCATCTTGTGCTTGACATGACTGCAGGGCAGAGGAGAAGTCCTCATCATCAGACGAAGTAGACCGATTGGCATCTGCTAGCTGAAGGAAGGGTTCTTCAATGTGTCTGATGTCTGATGTAGTCAATTCCTGAAATAGTGACAATGAAAATATCAATTATAGATCTAATGCAACTCTGACATGTATAACTCTTTAATTTTAGCTTTAAATTTAACATTTGTCATTTTAATTTAGTATACTATCCATGCATCCATAATTCAAGATTTTTTTAATTAGAAACCACAGATATATAACTTGGAGATACTCAAAATCCACACATTACACTATCCCCATGATGTCTTACTTGATTGTGGATTCACCCTTTAAATATATTTTGAATAAACATAATTGAAATCATTTAAAGAGTTAAGACAATATAAAAAACAGTCATGAAAGTTACCTGTATAGCATCCACCAGAGGCCTGCAGTACTTAAGCTGCAACTTGACTCTGTTAAGTTGGATGGTCAACAGGTTGATGGTTGGAAGTTGCCAACCCACTGTGGCATTTGCTTCTGCTTGCAGGATGTTGGTTGCCTGGGCAGCTGGGCTCACGGCAGCAGGGACTGAACCTGTGATGAAAGACAAAATACCATTGTTTAAAAACAATCTATTTCATTCGATTCAACAAAATAATTGCTGGATGACAAATTCAGTAAGATTGAGCAATGATAAGTGGAAGTAAAACAACTTAAGTTACAGGGTTTAAATGTTATTCAACAACAGTTAAATGACCATTATTTATTATTATCTGTATGTAATTTAAATAACTATAAAGACTGATGGACTGCCACTCCTACCACCTAATCACTAACACTACTAACTTTTATTTACTGCTTTGTTTGAGTTGTGTAGCCTGAACTGAATTCATTTATCAACAGTTTGTTCCTTGGTGGTGATCAACAAAGAAGAAAACTTGTTGAATGGATATTTAAGCACTTTAACTATGATCAATAATCTTAGTGTCAAGGAATAAAACTCAAAAGAAACTAACAATGAACACAAAGTGCAGGACCCAATTGCAGGAGCTACAAAAGGCATAATTTTTAAAACAAAAAAAATGGGATCTCAGTCCTAAAAAGTAAAAAAAAAAAAAAAAAAAAAACTTAGTAACTGAAGCTCCAAAGATACCAAACAAAGTCATAACAAAAAACAAAGCAAAAACAAGAAACACCCTTCACAACTCAGGAGACAATACATGGAATAGCAGAACAAGTCATATCCTGACAGTAAGCCTGCATTTACAATATATAACATCAGCCTAAAAACTGAGTTTTGAGGAAATTAATTTAAAGCAAATCCCAAATTTTAACAAAACACATGGTGCTGTAGTAGACGTGACTGATCCTGAATGCTCCTCTGTAAACTGCCAATTAACCTAATGTGGTCTTTTACCCTCTAAAGTCTGAAAACACAAATGATAGCCAGAACATTCTAATATATTGGAGCTGAAATGTTTCTTTCACTTTCTAATGAAATCCCAAAATTAAAATTTCCATTTTATTTATCCTACATATTTTTGTATATCTCATTTGGTACATTAGGTGTTTTTTGCAACTGATAATCCACTTAAGAACATTTTGGTCATTTATCTGACTGTATTCAAACTTTTTTTCTGAGTAATTTGTTTATCATATTGATTGGATAGAGGTGTCATACATATACAGTATATAGGCTATCAAATATGACACAACAGGCTTTAAGGGGCCAGGTGCCTCATGCTTATGATAACTTAAATAGAGCTGACATTAATTTTCACTAAATGAAATTAAATTTAACCTCCCTCGGTGTGCTTCTTCAGGTTTTGTTCTCATTTCATAACTTAAGTTGAAAAATCTTAAAACAATTAGTTGAAATCAGCTGAGGTAAAGCAGGGTCAGGCCAAGTTCTGCACATACAGGTTAAATAAAGACCGGGGCTTCTGGCATTCTGTTTTGGCACAGTGGTGAGCATGTACATCCGGCACTGAAGTGTTTGAATCCTACTAGAGGTTGTCTTTAGTGTAAAGAGGGATCTGTTTTTGTCTTTAATACCAAATCTTCTTCGTCAAGGTCTGTTATTTAAAGGTAACAATTAAATTTTAAAGTGTTTCGAAAAGAAAAAAAGGCTCAAAATTAGACAAGAATGTGTTTGTTTTCAGTGAGGCTTCTAGACAATCTTTCACAACGTGATATATAATGTCATAAAAGTCCGTCATGCTCTCTGAATGTCCTTGTAATTGTACGGCAGGTTTTTGAGAGTCTCAGAGCTTGTTTCGTCTTAACATTCTTCTCCAAAATGTATTGGAGTAAAAGTATACATTTTATTTAGGAAATGTAGTGGAGTGAAAGTAAAAGTAAAAGTTTTCAGAACTATGAATAACGAAGTAAAGTACAGATATGTGAAAATTCGACTTAAGTACAGTAACGAAGTATTTGTACTTCGTTACATCACAACACTGCTGCCTCTGTGTGTTCCTCTGCGCCACAACCTGTCAGCCATGCAAAAACTCTGTTTGTTCGACTTACCTTTCTCTTTGGTTTGCTGTGAAGTGTTGATTTCGGGCTTGTCGGGTCCCAGCGCCTTAACGAGAAGTTTTCCCTCTGTCGTCCGTCTCTCAAAGGGGTAAATTAATAAAGATCTCGACGTATTTGGGGGAAGCTGCGCTTGAACTACCGTCACCGCCATCATCTCTCTTCTTCGTCGCCGCAGTTTTTTCCCTCCGTACAGAGTCTGGGAGTCACACTACGAAAAAAACGTTCGCTGGCTCCTCACTTAGCTCTAGCATTCCTAACCCCTCACGTATTTTACGTAGCCCTTGGGGCTATTTTTCTAGCGCCCCTCAGGCATTAAATTTAGCGACGTTGATTGGCCAATTATTCATCATTTTCCCCCAGCAACCATAACCGGATTGGCTATTTAGCTGCAAGTCAGGGGCAGTTTGCCGAGCGCCCCATGAGAGAATGATACACTGTCTGTCAGTGTAAATTCACTGTTTAATGAGTGTCAGTTTGTGGAAATGTTCTTTAAATGATGTAATTTCATGTAGGCACAGACATACACAGTATTAAGTAAAACTGACACTGATTTAAAGAAACGCAAAAAGTATTTCTCCACTCCACAACTGGTGGGGCGGAGCCCCAGCGCCCCCTATGGACCAGCCGCTGCTGACTCCTACCAAATAGTTTCTGACCCTGATGTTACTGAGCTTGATGGTCCAGCCAACTGGATTTATCTAATCCCCAAAGAGAATCTGTGGGGATTTGTCATGAGGAATACAACAAACACCTGAACCAGAAACACAAAGTAGCTAAAGTCCACTTGTAAGGAAAGCCTGGACTTCAATTACAGCTCAGAGCTACAGCCTAATCAATGCCTCCATGACACAGTGATGCAGGGAATGATGGGCAAGGACTCACAACCAAGGACTGAGGGAAGAAATGAACACCATTTACATAAACTGGACTTTTCTGCATTTTTAATCCTCTTTTTGATTGATGTCATAAAATATTATCATGATTTGTTGTACTGGATTTCTGTTTTTATGGGCTATAAGCCAAAAAGATAATATTGAAAGTAAACAAGGCTCAAAATATTTCACTCTAGATGTCATGAGTACACGAATATATTAAATGTACCTTTTTCAAATTAATTAAGGAAGAGAAGAAAATTTCCAAGGTGTTATCAATTCTGATCTATCTGAGGCAGGATTTATGTAAACTAAAGCTAAATTTGCAAGTAATCTTCAATCGATGATAGAGTTAGAATTGTTCTCTCTTATCATAACATCTTTTTACTTATCTTGAAACTATACAATTGTCCACACTACTGTACTAATTTACAAAGTATCTCACCTTTGCATTTAGAGCCAAGCCACTTAAAAGAAGACACAGGCCCCACACACCGAAAGCACTTGTCCAAAGAGGATTTTGTTTTGCACACCAGGTGATGCTTTTGACACTGTGTAACAATTCACCTACTTTTCAAGGGACTAAAGCTACAACTAAACTATCAGGTCACAGGAGGATCCTATCACATCAGCAAGAATGAAATAAAGACAGAAAATGAAATGATTTTGGCCTCAACAAACCGGCTTTTTATTTACAACGCCGGCATCAATGAAAGCCACCACCCCACGCTCGAGCCCACTTTTCACACCGATTACAATGTATTAATCCCAAATGACAATCCACACAAACAAACTTATTTCCCACACACCTCCCCGATGAATTTCTCAAAGTTCCAGCTCACACATCAACCAGTCCGAAAAGTTTGTCGAGTTTGCACCACGTTTTGTACTCACGGTACCCCGCAAACTCGTCAGTCCGCCTGGAGAAGATCCCAGTGTCCAGCAGCTTCCACGGAGGGTTTTAATCCACAAGCGGTCAGAACATGAAAAGTGATTCCCAATACATATTCCACAAAGAAGACGTTTACTTTGCAGCCTTGACAGCGCTTGCTCGAATCTCAGTCGGCGTGTGACGTCACCACAGCTTTTTTCCCCCTCGCAGAGCGCGCGTCCTGTCCCCATTTATAGCCGTATCCATGGAGACTGGCGCAAACAATTTTTACTTTCATTAGTAACCTTAAACATTTAACATTATGGACCAGTTTTAACTCAAAATAAATGGCAACAGATAAATTTCACCTCTGCTGAGTGAGTCAGGCCTCTGTAAGACCTAAGTGGTCTTTACAACTGTGGGCAAAATTTTGTCTTAACATTTATCTTTGTCAGGCAGTTTGAGCAAATCCTTCTCAAATCTATATAAATGTGGAAAGCAATTTACCACTTCACTGTTGAGAACTGGACCCATCTGAGTTGGACTTGTGATCTGAGCTTGACTATTATCAGTGGTCACCTACAGTAGAGAAAAGAGCAGAGGGTTAGAAATGAACTATGTGTTTTTGTGTACTGATTGGTTTCCCCTCAGGTCTTCTTAAAACTATAATAGTAGTCAGTAAGAAACTGACTTTTAATTGAGTTTAAATTAAAGAGCTATCCTATGCATCCTTCTCTCAAAAGTGTATAAGTCATGAATAGCACAACATTTTAGATGCACAAAATATGCACAACTTTTTTCACCTGTGAAATAGGCACAAATGAAACCAGGAAAATATTGCAAAACTAGTTTGAATGCAATTCAATACAGTATGAAAATAAACTTATAGTTAAAATAAAGGTTTGTTAGCTGCTGCTCAGTGATTTAGCAAAGATAAAATTTGATTTCTTTTTTAATTCTGTCTTTTTTTAAGACCTATAAAATCCAAAAGGACTGCAAATTTCATGACATAAAGCAATTGGTATTGGATTTGAGCACATACCACAAAGTTAACCTGGAAGAAGGTCTCTTTTAACCTGATGTCCTCCTAAGTCATATTTGGATATTTTTGCAAGATACACACATTCTCTCTCAGATGCAATGATAACTTTTTCATTCAGGAAGATGTCCCTAAAAACCACTGTCCACATAAATCATATCACACTCGTGTGAGTTTACACACACACTGGAACAACCCATATGGAAAAGACATTGTAGGATTTTACAAAAGAACTGTATCACATATATGACACTTGTAAATAATTTGCATGACAAGTAAAGAAAATACAAGATCCACTCAAAAGTTTTGTAAAATGAAGAATATACAATTTGCATACTTACAAGTATTATATATGACAGCTATTTCACATACAATATTCTTAGTAGATACCTGCTCTATCCCAAAGAAAATACAAGATCCATACAAAAGTTTTGTAAAATGAAAAATATACAATTTGCATACTTACAAGTACTATATATGACAGCTATTTCACATACAACACATACAATATTCTTAGTAGATACCTGCTCTATCCTACATATATTATTTGGAATTAAAAGTTTTGCAAGAAACATAAAAAACATAGGAGGTCCTATGTAAAATGGCACATAGATGAGATCTCTGATTCTTGATCATTTCAAAGGCCTGTGTGTATGGTGTTGTTAAGGTACATACATAGTCAAAACCTGGTGTGTGTGTGTGTGTGTATGTGTGTGTTTGTGTGTGTGTGTGTGTGTGTGTGTGTGTTTATAAAAACAAATATATGCACACATATATGTCAATGACAAATTTAAGGGGTCAAAAATGTATTTTAAAAAGTTCTTTGAAAATGGATATAATGCAGATTTTTGAGACAAGGACAAAGCGTTTTAATGGATTTCAGACCTTAACTAACATTTTTCATGTTTCATGTCAAATTACTTTTTTGAAGTGTTTTTAACTCTACCACCCCAGAAAATGTCAGGTGGTGCAACCAATAATATGTAAGTATATGTATATTTTTGTTAGTTTTTTTCTATGTGACATTTTGGGGAAGTATTTCTTAAGTGTCTGCGGTGACTCATACATTATTAATTTGTGGGTGCGTTTTTTCATCTACAATAATTCAAGCGTGTTACACTCTAGAGTCCAGATATTAAGCATTTTTGTCATTTGATTTTATATTTCAAGGCAAAAAAATTAAATCAAAAATTTGCAAATAAATGAATTCAATAAATTAGCTATTCTCATCCCACTTATCTACTTTTGTTCACTTTAGCTTATTATTTGATGGTTTAAATTAATATTTTACCTGGTCACACCAACTGACGAGGAACAGTTGTGCCACCTGACCGCATTAGAAATGACAGAAAACCTAGTGTAGAAGATGGGTCTGGTCTACAACTACAGGAAATGTTTGGATGAGGTTATTGCTGCCAAAGGAGGGTCAACCAGTTGTTAAACCCAAAGGTTCACATGCTTTTTCCACCCTGCACTGGGACTGTTTTCATATTGTGTTGAATAAAAACATGAAATTGTATTATTTTTTGTGCAATATTAATTTAAGTAGACTGTGTTTGTCTAGTGATGTGACTTAGATGAAGATCAGGACATATTTTATGACCGATTTAAGCAGATATCCAAGTAATCCCAAAGAACTCACATACCTTTTCATGCAACTGTATTAATTAAAGATAAAATCAATGATGAAAAAAAAATTACCTTTGTAAATGATTAGTTAATTCAATATTTACTAGGGATGGAAATTGAACACCAATTCCAGTTGAAAATCGTTAACAGCTCCATCAAATAATCAAAATCAAGAGTCTTTTGTTAATCAATTCCCTCATTAATTCTTTCCACTGGCAGGGTTCAGAAACATCAGAATTATGGTTTAATCTTTTACAAAAGGCGCCTACTGACAACCTTAAGTGAGTGGAAATACCAGCAACTTGCAGAAGAAGTTATCTATGCTGTGACATGTGTTTGACATTGTTGACACTGAAAATCTACAGGTCAACATCTGTCACAGGAAAAATCTGCAAAAATCAATGAGGGTATCATTGAAGAATTGATCGATTAGCAGGAACCTTAAAAGCATTGATATAAATAAGATTTCTCAATACAAAATGATAATTATGACAAAAGCTTTAAATTAGGACTTTTTTAACTAAAAATTAGAAGAATAAAAATAGAAATGTAACTAATAATGACTCCAGCACCACTGTTTATCTCTTAAAGTGACATTCCCTGCAGTTGTGCCACTGACTCACTGGTTGCGTCGCCTGACATTATAAATTATTTTCAGTTTAAACAGGCATCTGCTTGGGCAACTGTATAAGCATTAACCTTTGTCATTAAATAATTGTGTCATTTTAGATAAAATTTGTTATTTTAAGTTAAAATGATATTTCAATAGTGTTACATTGGTTGTACCACCTGACATGGAAATTGTATCAGCCCACCGATGAACTAAAATTATGAATTTTTATCAGTATTTGAGAGAGATCTACAAAATTTTTCACTTGGTCTCCAGTGTCAGTTGGGGTCCTCTAGATGATACAATATCCTTTTTATTGTTATCTCGTTTTCACTTCAAAATAAAAGTCTAATGTTACAGTTGCACCATCCTGATATTTTGTGGGAAATTGTGGGACAAAAGTTTTTGAGCTACCTCAACAGATTAAAAACTGTTTTATTTGCAAGAAGTATTTTATTTGAAATGTTTCAAAAATGAAATAATGCAACAGTATACTTTTTTTTTCTTTTTTTTTATTCAGCATCACTGACATGCTTATTTTATAGTTAAATTAGTGTGTTCATTTGCTCGGACGGTTGTACCACCTGATTTTTTTTGGTGTTTGAGGTGCCCAAAAAAAAAAAAAAAAAAATTGTATGAATGTGCTAGAGATATATTAACATGAAATAGATTTTGTACTTAAAAGTAATACATATGATGAATTGCTTAATTTATTCTGTAAGGAAATGTTGTGCTTGGACAGAAAACTATGCATGACATGTCATTGACACACATACATGGATAGATAGATAGATAGATAGATAGATAGATAGATAGATAGATAGATAGATAGATAGATAGATAGATAGATAGATAGATAGATAGATAGATAGATAGATAGATAGATAGATAGATAGATAGATAGATAGATATAGATCTATATATGTCTCTACTGTCAGGGTTTTTTTCATTGACACAACACAGTATTGGCCAATACTGAATTTAGAGGACTGGCACACCATCACAGTTAAAGTTGTCAAAGTAGTATAATTATTGTCGACGAATAGGATATTTTAGATTTTGAGAACAGAAAATGTTCAGGCAGCACGGTGGCGCAGCTGGTAGAGCACGTGCCTCACAGCAAGAAGGTTCCAGGTTTGATTCCAGGCTGGGAGGACCTTTCTGGGTTCAGGGTGAACCCCACCTCTCGAATGTATATAGCTGGGATAGGCCCCTTAGGATAGGCTCCAGCCCTCTGTAACCCCAAAACGGATAGCAGGGTATAGAGAAAATGATGAAAAATATTCTTATAGAAAACAATGGAAAATTTCATATAAATTAATTACAATTATTATACAAAAAATACATATGTAATGGATATAATTTTAATACTGTGACATAGTAAAAAATATGTAGGTAATTACTAAATAACATATATGGACTATATAAGGAAAGCATATCTTTCAATTAAGTTTTTTATATGTAACATATATAAAGTATAATACAACATATTAAATTTTTATAAGTATGTTGTATGAAAACAATGCAAAAGTGGCCACTTTCATGAGTCAATCATGAGAAAATCATATAAGTCTTACACATATAAAATTTAAATATTTAACATGCAGGCATATAATAATTTTATAAGGTTTTTGTATTTCTTTTCCGTATGGGAATGGAACATGGAGAAAGGTCCTTATTAACCTGATGTCCTCCTAAGTCATATTTGGGTATTTTTGCAACATACACACACCCTATCTCAGATGCAATGAGAACTTTTTGAACTCCAAAAATCACTCCGGAAGATGTCCCTAAATACCACTGCCCTCATAAATCATATCACACTCAAGTGACAGTACACACACTGGTACAATGAAACATGGAGAAAGGTCCTTATTAACCTCATGTCCTCCAGAGTCATATTTGGGTGTTTTCTGCAGAATACACACACACTCTCTCAAATACAATGAGGACATTTTCAACTCAAAAACTCATTCAGCAAGATGTCCCTATATCCCATGGTCCATATAGATCATGTCACATGCAGGTGACTGGACACACACACTGTGACAATGGAACATGTTTGTAGAATACATGGTTTGCCACATGTGCCATCAATTAGCACAATTCTGGATTTTATTTGCCTGTCCACCTGTGTAGAGGTCTCCAAGTGCTGGACCTATCTGGTTTGCAATGATGTCATATTTCAGTTGTGGTTTGCTCACAGTTGTCTCAGTTTGTATACTCTCAGTCACCATCTGTGGCAGATAAAGCACAGGAGAATGAGGCTGGTAAAGAATGGTTATTTATGGTGCACAGCCAATGCAAGGAAAACTCTGGACGGAACCTCACAGTATGACTTAAAGAGTACAGAATGATAGACATTCATAAAGATGTCTTTAATGAAGATCACCTCTTCAAAATCTTCAGCTGTGGATGGAGAAATTATGGCTTCAATAATCTCCCTCCGGATGTCCTTGTCTTGATCCTGAAAGAAACCAGAACAAAGACATGGTTGGCCAGTGGTTGTTTACAGTGAACATTGCTCAAAAGCTGTCATTGTAGCACATCTGAAAGTCTAGTCTTAATCATTGACAAAATCGCTGAATTTCATTAACCCGTCTTTCTGAGCAGATACTGCCAAGTGCTGGAGTTGTTTGGTTTGAGCTGATGTCAGATTTCAGCTTTGGTTTGTTCACAGACATCTCAGTCTGGCTGCTCTCAGTTGTCACCTATTTCAGAAGAAGCAAAGAGGAAAATACACAATCAACAAATGGCTGGTGACAGTTAGGGTATGTTAAGAACTGAAAGAACAATGTTGATTGACAAAAAACAAAACAAAACATTATAGCATTTTTCTTAACAATATGCTGTTATGAAGACAAGAATGTGGTGAAGTGGTAAAAGACATCCTGGCCTTAAATTCTGCTTGTTTGCTCTGTGGTAGCACTGTACAATCAACAGGATCAACATTCATGTTGATTAATCATGGTTAATCAGGATTCAACTTACCTTTTAAAGCACTGATGTACTTGACATCAAGTCCCTCTTTGCACTCTCTTTATCAACGTGAAACTTTTTTTTTCTTCCTTGGGATTAATGCGTCTTCTTCGTTGCATGTTTTAGTGGCAGGTGTCAAAAGCCTAAATCACCAGAGAGGATGTTGAAGGATTGTTATGTTTGTCATAAAAGCGTTATCAGAAAACAAAAAATCTACAGTAATTACTGGGAATATGCAGAACAAACTGTTTAATAAATAAATGTTTTATCATTCATAGCCACTTCATTGCATAAAAAAGGACCAATGTGGCCCTCCTGTCCCTTCCTATAAGGAAATACACCTGTCAACATGAGAAATTGCTGAGTGGGAGTCTGCCTATGAATGATATTAACAGGAGGAGGATATTTGCCATAATGTTGTGCTCTACAGGACCAAAAAAAAAAATGATAGGATAAAAAATAAGAAGGTGAAAAAAACATACACAACACAAGGTTCAGGGATCTGGGGGAATTTTCTTCCCAAAACATATTTTTACTGTCACCAAAGTCAAAATTTTGGAGCATTTTGAGACCAGATTATGAAGAAAGGAGGACTTAGTTGATCCCAATAGAAACAACTGAAAATTTCTAAAAATCTTTAAGCAGCTTAAAAGTAGTTAGTAAAAAAAAAAGTAGAAAAAAATACCAAAAAATGTTTTACACTGATAATAGCTGAAAAAAAAGTAAAATTATCAAATAAAAATTACGTTTTTATTGGAGATGTTAGCTCTTACTTTTCTCCACACCTGGCCCTCCTCTGCTGAGTGAGCTAATTCCTCCTGTAGGCCTACAGCAAACATGTGGAAGTAGCTTCTACAAACCTAGCTCAGCTTTGCAAAGGAATAAACCGTCTGGATCTCACACTACTTTTAAAAATCATTAATTTAACCATCGTACTTCACTTTTCTTCTCCTTACCAAAACACATGTTTTTAAATAGCTGTGTCTCACCACATGCACCTGCTCCATAATAGTCTGCTGCAGGCTGATGTTAGCAAGAGCACCCATGAAGCCAAACATGAACTTAACCTATTCAGTGAAAATAACCTGCTGAAGTAGAAACATACTGTACTTTAATACAAATATACTCTTACCTTTATGTTATTAGTCCTCTTGTGCATCCATTCTGCCATGCTGCTGTGTAAAACACCGAGTACATTTAATTTTTAAATCCCCTGCCGACTCAGACCTGTTCTGGAAGTGACAACAGGAAGGCACCGCCCACAAATCAAAACCAGCCAATCACGAAAAAGCCTGCTCAAATTGACCGTGTGTATGAGAAATGTGTATGAAAGTGCAGTTCAGTGACCACCTCCTGGATGCACTGGAATACACTGAAAATCAGGTCAAGTGGTTAAAAAGGACTTTCAAAGAAAATGAGAAAATATGTTATTTAGACACTAACAAATACAGATACACTCTCAGAATTATGAGGACTGGCATGGTCCTCATATTACCCTACAGTCCCTGGAGCCCAGGTACGTAGTCAGGTCCAAAGTCCAGCCAAACCATACATACCAACACACACACACATACTAAAACACCCACACACAACCCCCCCCCCCCCCCCAACAGCCTTTTGAAAGAGGATATAAAATTGAATTGAGTTTTGAATTTTCTTGTGCCGTGCCCTGAGCCACCCGTCACTCCTCCAACCATGTTTCTGTATCAGGAAACTCCAGAGTTGCTCCTTGGATAAACTCTCTAAGGCAACCTTTAAATGGTTTATTAATTTCTTGGAATATCCTGACACCATTTTGAGATTTTATTAATGTTTCACCTTCAAGATAGACTGCTGAGGTAAGTCACATATTATTTTGAGTGAATAAAAACAGATTAACATTTATACTGACAAAAGATGTTTAACTATTCCAAATACATTTTCACACACACACTGCTGTAACTTTTAACAAAATACAAGGCAGACTTAGCTTAAAAAATGTGTTTCAGATTTTACATAAAAACGAAAAGTACAATCCCCCAACACAGATGTAGTTGGGACATTGTGGAAAATGTAAAAGCAGAATGCAATGTGCTGCCGATCCTTTTCAGCAAATACTCAAGTAAATGCGTACACTACAAGGATGAGATATTTAATGTTCAAATTGATCGACTTTATTGTTATTTGGCAGATATTCTCTCATTTTGAATTTTACACCTGCAGCACTGTACACAAAAGCTGTGACAGGAGCAACAAAAGACCAAGAAGGTAGAGAAATGTTCAAAAACCTCAGTTTGGATCAGTCCACAGGTGAACTGGTTAATGTGAAACCACGCTGTAAGAAACAACAAGTTCAGTTTACTTAAAAAAAATATGGAAACTCGTTGCCTTACAAATATTAAGTAAACTTAACTTGAACTCCTTATGTTTAGACAAGCTGTTAATATTGAGTGCACAGTACTACCACTAACTTAATTATTTCGAGTATCTAATCCTAATGCTAACTTGTTTTAAGTCTGCAATACTATTTTGAATTAATTATTTTGAGTATGTAATTATAGTGCTAACTTATTTGTTTTAAGTCTGCAAAACTAACTTTGAATTAATTACTTTAAGTGTTCAATACCAAGCTCACTTTGTAGTGTGCAGTTCACTGTAAGCCCGGATAAGTTGAATCTACTCAAAAAACGTAAGGAAAGTGGTTGCCCTAAAAAAAATTAAGTAATGTACAATGAAAACTTAAGTAAATTAAACTTAAATATGTGAAGTTCTGGAATTGTTATTTTTAATTACAATAAACTTAATGTCAAGCTGAATTAACTTAAAATCTTGAGTATTATCAATTTCAGAACTTCACATATTTAAGTTTAATTTACTTAAGTTTTCATTGTATATTACTTAATTTTTTTTAGGGCAACCACTTTTCTTACGTTTTTTGAGTAGATTCAACTCACAGTGGTGGGCGAGCTCCTGCAGTATTATCAATTCCTGTGCCCAATAAACTGTACTTAGCATCCCTGCTGTAAAAACCAGCCTGATTTGCCAGGCTGGTCAGGCTGGTCAACCAGCCTGACCAGCCTGGCAAATCAGGCTGGGCTGGTTTGCTGGTTTAGAGGTGTTTTGGACACTTTAGCTGGGAAGGATTGCTGGTCTAGCTGGTCAGCTAGACCAGCAATGACCAGCTAGACCACTGTGGTCTAGCTGGTCACTGCTGGTCTAGCTGGTGACCAGCTCTTACCATTCTGACAAGACCATACCATTCTTGTCAGAATGGTATGGTCTTGACGACCTTATAGACTGGGTTAGTGGGGTCATTGCTCTTGATATGCTCTTATATTTGCTCTTATATTTTTTAAACCTCATGCTGAAAAATGTGTATATGAATCAGGCTTCTTTTCTTCCCTACAGAACAAGCCCAGAAAAAAAAGTAATTAAAATGAAAACAGAGACCTACAGGACTATCCTTTTGTACTGTTGCGTGTAAGAAATATCAGCTAATGAAAGCAGTGTTAAAAAAAGAATGTTGACTCTCGTAAACAATATATGTATGATAATCAATATTAAAGATATAAGACTAGAACAGAGCACCCACTTTACCAAAAAGATACCAGTGTATGAACTGAATTTAACCCCACCCCCAAAAGACTCTACATGCCAAGGATTTTGCAGCAGAAAAATAATTTAATTGGTATTTTAGATAATAATTTACAAAAGTATTAAATAAACATTCTTCCGATTTTGTCATTAAGTCAATATAACAGAATTATTACGTTTCATGTTAAATTATTCCAAGAAGTTATATATGTCTAATCTGAACATTTCTCTAAACATTTTCTCTCAAGCTATTTCCGTGCACTGCTTTTTTTCCTTTTTCACCAAGTCTTGAATTTTTTGTGAAATGTAGTATCCAACCAGCTTCTCTCTCTTCTCCCTCTCTGTCTCCTCCACATTCTGTGCAATCAACCAGCCATGGAAGCATTCTTGGAAACAGAGGAGAAAAAAAGATTTATAATTAATAAGTGCAACAGAAGCGGATGAAACAGAAAAATGTACATTTTTTTAAATTTTCAACATGCAAATAATCAAATACTAAAGATACTCCAATCAGTATCAAACACCTTTTCATGCACACCTGTGAGCCAATCAGAAAAATCTACAAAAGTATCACACATTGAAGCAGCAGCAATGTGAATTCGAAAACAACAAATGGTACAGACAGAAAACATTTCATTGCAATATGACTACTTTAAAGTAGCAACGTAATGTATACTCATACTTTTACATTGGAAAGGTTTGGAAAGCAGGACTTTTACTTATAGTGGAGTAATTTCAAAGTGAAGTAGTTGTACTTTTTCAGTATTTAGACTTTGGACTTTAAGTTATGCCACAACTATAACCTGACTATACCTGTGTGTAACCAGTTGAGCCCTCACCATTAAGAAAAATGGACCTGAGAGTAACCTGTGTGTTTGGCAGGTTTGTTATGCATGAAAGAAAGTTCAGGTTGCTGTATGATGGTTTCTGACAAGCTGGGTTGTGTTTCTTGCTTCCATAGAGAATAAAAGGTAACTCTTTATGTAACAACACTATGATGTGTTCTCGCTTCAGTTTGATGCTACAAATCAGGCTAAAGGAATTAAACTGAACTAAAACCAGAGGTGGGCTTAATCCATTTTGGAGCCATGGAGCTGGGAGCAGTAGGTAGATAAACAAATGTAATCAGATGATTGATCAAGTTTTCTTTTGGTAGCAGGATGCCACAGTGAAAAACAATCAAAATGACCCATAGCTGCTAACTAATATTAGCTAGCTGTTGTCTGGACCAGTTCTGTTGTGGAACAAGAGGGCACCATGGTGACAAAACAGTTTTTATTTCTTTTCTGCAGCAGTGAACACAACACAGCCTTTCAATCACTACTATGCTGCAACCAGAGCTTAGTTTAACATCTGCTGGAGCATCCTACAAATACACTGCAAGAGTGTGTAAGTCACAGGTAACCTCCATCACATTGCCTCGGATGATTTATGCATTTTCAATTTTTTTTTATTTTAAAATGACATTGGGAACAGGGAAATGTGCGCCATACCTCTGAGGGTTGCCAGTTTGGCTGGTGTTAAGGGAGGCTTTGCTTGAGTATTCTTTGTTGGACATTCCTTTCCAGACACACTTCTTCCCCTCAACTCCACAGTACCCCATATGGTCACTGCCAACTCTTTCACAAAGAGCGAATCCTTGGTTGTTGAGTTAATTTTTCTCCACACCTCCTCTCGTAGCCAGATGCCCCTTCCAATGTGGATCTTTAAAAGGTAACATTTTTACACATTATTCTTTTGTGACTAATCTCAGAACACAACAATCTGAACACAACAAATTAATCAGCAAACAAAGCTTGAAAATAAGATATATATTTATGCATCAAGGCTTTATAACCTGAGACTTTTTTTAAAAGGTTGACAGGAGAATTGAGAGCTTAAATACAATTATTAATGGATTTTAATTTGTTAGGTGAATGGAGGGGTGATTCCAAATAAACAACACAATTTTGAGTGTATCATGTATGTATTGTAAAGAGGTTAGCCATAAGCCATAAGCATCAATCTTACCAAAATGAGCCAGTTTTACTGGCCCGTTGTGGTCAGATTGTTGAACACAAACTACATGTCTAATTACATTGTTAGGTGTTGGTTTCAGAATATAAGATGGACCCAGAGCAGAGGCAGAGATCAGATCAGGTTTGAACACAAAACCAAGATTTATTTACTAACAGAGCAAAAAAGGTGAAATGTACAAAGGTGGCAGTGGCAGGAGCTCGTGGAGACCTGGAGGAGAAAATAGAGGAGAGAGCACTGATTAGTCCACAGGTAGAAACAAGTGAATCCCACACACATCCCAGACAAAAAACTAGAAAAGATTCACTAGTGATAGTGAGAGGCAAAACTGAAGCCAGCACAGACGTTTGGTACGAACCACAATGTGAAAGGCAATCAGCCGGCGCCGAGATGAATCCCACACAGGCTTAAATAGGGAGATCCCTCATCAGGAGATCAGGAACAGGTGGTGCAGGTAAGGGAGATCAGTTCCAAGGGCGCCGCCCATTCCGGAGGTCCAGAGGGAAGTGAAGAGAGCTCCATAGCGCCCACTCCACACAGGTGAAAGGGGGAAGTGCAGGACAGGAAAAAGAGAGGAGACAACCCGAGAGGGGAGGGAGAGAGGAGCAAAACAGGAGGACTGGCGAGCAGTCCTCACAGTGCCCCCCCCTCAACGGGCGTCTCCTGACGTCCGACCGGGCTTGTCCGGATGTTCCCGGTAGAAGTCCCGAAGCAGGTCTCTATCAAGAATAAGACCGCGGGGGATCCAGGACCTCTCCTCAGGTCCATAACCCTCCCAGTCGACCAGATACTGGAACCCCCGCCCCCGCGGTCTGACATCCAGGATGCGGGACACCGTGAATGCTGGATGGTCATCAATGAGTCGGGGGGGTGGAGGGGGCTCGGCCGGAGGGCAGAGCTTGCTGGTAGCCACAGGTTTAAGGAGAGAGACGTGGAATGTGGGATGGACCTTTAGTGAAGCAGGGAGCCTGAGTCTCACAGAACATCGGTTAATAATTCTTTCAATGGGGAATGGACCAATGTAGCGAGGGGCAAGCTTGTTAGCCTCTACCTGCAGGGGGAGGTCCCGAGATGACAACCAAACCATCTGGCCCGGTTGGTAATCTGGAGCAGGCTGCCGGTGGAGGTCTGCACTGCGCTTGTTCCTCTCCGACGTATCCGTTAGGGCGGACCAAGCCCTCCTCCACACCTCCTTTATGCGTCGGATGTGTGCTCCCACAGATGGAACAGAGGCCTCCCTCTCCTGCTCAGGAAATAAGGGGGGTTGATAACCAAAACAGGCTTGGAAAGGTGACATACCCGTAGCCGAACAGGAGAGGGCGTTATGGGCATATTCCACCCAGGGCAAATGCTCACACCACGACACAGGGTGGTGAGCTGCTACGCAGCGCAGGGCGCTCTCCAGGTCCTGGTTGGCCCGCTCAGTCTGGCCGTTGGTCTGAGGGTGAAAACCAGACGATAGGCTGGGTGCTGCGCCCAGAGTTTGGCAAAACTCCCTCCAAACTCGAGATGAAAACTGGGGACCTCTGTCGGAAACGATGTCTTGGGGAATGCCGTGAAGTTTAAAGACATGGTTGACAAGAAGGTTTGCCGTCTCCAGGGCCGTGAGGGCAGCTTGGGTAAAGGGACATAGTGCACCATCTTTGAGAATCGGTCGACAATAGTGAGAATTACTGAGTTACCTTGAGAGGGAGGGAGACCAGTAACTAAGTCAACCGCAATGTGTGACCAGGGGCGACTAGGGACCGCAGGGGCGAGCAGACCAGCAGGAGGTTGATGAGAGGCTTTACCCCGGGCACAGACTGAGCAGGCAGCGATGAACTCCCGGACGTCCTTAGTCATGGAGGGCCACCAGAACCTTTGCCGGATAAAGGAGAGAGTACGGTTAATACCAGGATGACAAGCAAGTTTGGATGAGTGTCCCCACTGGAGGACCTCCGACCTGGCCGAGTCAGGAACAAATAATCTGTTCGGTGGACCCGTTCCAGGGTCAGGGTGATGTGCTTGTGCATCTCTGACCACCTTCTCTATCTCCCATTGTGCTGCTCCGATGATGCAGGAAGGGGGAAGGATTGTAGAGGGTTCTTCAGATTCTGTAGGAAGGAAATACACCCGGGAGAGGGCGTCAGGCTTGACATTTTTGGAACCAGGCCGATAAGAAATGGTAAAGTTAAACCTGCTCAGGAATAATGACCATCTGGCCTGCCGTGGGTTAAGGCGCTTAGCTGTTTGCAGATAAGCTAGGTTTTTATGATCTGTCCAGATGACGAAGGGTTTCTCCACCCCCTCCAACCAGTGTCTCCACTCTTGAAGAGCCCCCACCACTGCCAAAAGCTCTCGATTTCCCACGTCGTAATTGCGCTCTGCTGGGGAAAGACGACGAGAGAAGAAAGCACAGGGGTGCAATTTGTCAGTAGCAGGGTCCCGTTGAGACGGGATCGCTCCTAGCCCAGATTCAGAGGCGTCTACCTCGACCACAAACTGCAGAGAGGGGTTGGGGTGAAGCAGAACTGGAGCGGAGGTGAACAGTTCTTTGAGCCTCCGAAAAGCCTCATTAGCTTCCGACGACCAGATGAAAGGGATCTTGGTGGAGGTGAGTTGGGTGAGAGGTCTGGCTATGACACTGTAGCTACGGATGAACCTCCTGTAGAAATTGGCAAAGCCCAGAAAACGCTGGAGCTCCTTACGGGAGGTAGGGATGGGCCAGCTGGTGAAACTCACATTTCTCAGGCTTAACATATAACTTGTTCTCCAACAACCGTTGGAGAACAAGACGGAGGTGTTGTCTATGTTCAGTGATGTTACGAGAGAAAATGAGAATATCGTCCAAATAAACGAACACGAATTTATTTAGGACGTCCCGGAAAATATCGTTCATGAACGATTGGAAAACTGCCGGTGCGTTTGTGAGGCCGAATGGCATGACCAAATACTCAAAATGGCCCATAGGTGTATTAAAGGCAGTTTTCCATTCGTCGCCCTCTCTAATGCGGATAAGGTGGTATGCGTTGCGGAGATCAAGCTTGGAAAACACCTTAGCGTTACAGAGTGGCTCAAACGACGGATCAATCAGAGGAATGGGGGACTTGTCCTTAACCGTGATGTCGTTAAGACCACGAAAATCAATGCAGGGTCTGAGGGATGAGTCTTTCTTGCCGACAAAGAAAAACCCTGCCCCTACCGGCGACGCAGGAGGGCCGAATTAACCCGAAGCTAAAGACTCAGAGATGTAGTCCTGCATGGACTCTTCTCAGGGCGCAGAGAGGTTGTATAAGCGACTGGAAGGCAAGGGAGCGCCAGGGAGCAAATTAATAGCACAATCGTAAGGACGGTGAGGAGGCAAAGTCTTAGCTAAGTCCTTACTGAACACCTGCGCTAAATCATGGTAACAAGAGGGAACCGAAGTGAGGTCAGGAGGCGAATGAGTTAACGGAGGTGAGGAGTTAACTGCCGATTGAAGGCAAAAGGCATGACAATGAGTGCTCCAACTGACTATGGAAGAGGTGGCCCAATTAATGTGCGGATTGTGGATTTTAAACCAAGGTAAACCGAGAATAACTGGGGAGCTGGGAGACGGAATAACAAAAAACTTAATTCTCTCGGAGTGATTCCCAGAAAGCAGCATGTTAAGAGGGACTGTCTCAAATTTGACCACCGAAATAATTTGTCCATCTAACGCCAAGACTTGTTTAGCCTGAGAAAGGGACACCGTAGGGATGTTATTGGCCTTTACAAAGTCCTCATCAATAAAGTTGTCATCTGCTCCTGAGTCCAAGAAAACTGCCGTTCTGAGTCTGGAAGAGGGAAAACTGAGTACAGCTGAGAGCGTGGATCTGGGGGAAGGGCTAGAGGAATTGGACGAACGACTCACCATTAAGCCCTTCTCTAATGGTGAGTCCTGTCTTTTGGCAGCAAGGGACAGGACTGAAGGGAGTGCTCTGCTCTTCCGCAGTATAAGCACAGATGCTCTGCTTTGCGTCTTCTCCGTTCACGAGCACTCAACCGAGTGTTCCCCAGCTGCATGGGCTCCTCCGTGTCGGCAGGGGGCGAAGGTGCTGTGGGCAATGGACAGGCTGCAGCAGAGTGTGAAGAAGAAACAGGATGACCAGCAGGGGGACTGTTACGGTGAGCGCCCACAGCCCTCTCCCTGCTTCTCTCTCTCATTCTACCATATATCTTAATAGTGAGATCAAAAAGATCATGAAGAGTGTTGGGCTCATCACGGGTGGCTAACTCGTCCTTTAAATCCTCCGACAACCCCTTAACAAATAGTGCCTTTAACGCACTGCCCCAGCCACATTTACCAGCCAAAATTTGAAAATCAACAGCATAACTCGCCACAGAATGAGAACCCTGAGATAAGGCTAAAAGGCGTTTAGCTGCGTCTTGGCCAGAAACTGGATGATCAAAAACCCTGCATAAGTGGGTAGAAAATTCTCAAAAGAGGAAAGTATACTGAACCCTCCCATAACGCTGTAGCCCATTTAGCTGCTTTCCTCTAAGGAGGTTGATGGTGTAAGCAACCTTGGCCTCATCTGAAGCGTAACTATGGGGTTGGAGTTTAAAACCAAACTACAATTAAATAAAAAGCGACTACAGTTGCCAAAGTCGCCAAAAAAGGGCTCTGGCGGTGTAACAAACGGATCTCTAATGTGAACAGGACTCTGAGAGAGATCAGCAAAAGGAGGAGGAGCAGACGAAGCACTCACCGCTGCAGACGGGGAGATGAGGTCTCACTGAGCTGAGTGCCAATCAGCTGCACCTGGCGAGCGACTTCCTCCAGCTTGCCTGTAACCCCTTTGAGCAGAGAGTCATGCTGACCCAGAAGTGTTCCATGAGAAACTAGAGCTTCTTTGATCTGATCCATCCTTGCGGACTCCAAAAAGAGGCCGGCTGATTCTGTTAGGTGTTGGTTTCAGAATATAAGATGGACCCAGAGCAGAGGCAGAGATCAGATCAGGTTTGAACACAAAACCAAGATTTATTTACTAACAGAGCAAAAAAGGTGAAATGTACAAAGGTGGCAGTGGCAGGAGCTCGTGGAGACCTGGAGGAGAAAACAGAGGAGAGAGCACTGATTAGTCCACAGGTAGAAACAAGTGAATCCCACACACATCCCAGACAAAAAACTAGAAAAGATTCACTAGTGATAGTGAGAGGCAAAACTGAAGCCAGCACAGACATTTGGTACGAACCACAATGTGAAAGGCAATCAGCCGGCGCCGAGATGAATCCCACACAGGCTTAAATAGGGAGATCCCTCATCAGGAGATCAGGAACAGGTGGTGCAGGTAAGGGAGATCAGTTCCAAGGGCGCCGCCCATTCCGGAGGTCCAGAGGGAAGTGAAGAGAGCTCCATAGCGCCCACTCCACACAGGTGAAAGGGGGAAGTGCAGGACAGGAAAAAGAGAGGAGACAACCCGAGAGGGGAGGGAGAGAGGAGCAAAACAGGAGGACTGGCGAGCAGTCCTCACATACATATTTGCAACTACAAAGCTGTTGCTGAATTTAGTAATTGCATCACTCAAGCCAACGGTACCTTAATAAGAAAAGAAGGGTTTCTGTTCACCCAAGCAGTACAGGGCTTTTAATTTGAAAAGGATACGTGAAGTGTTGAGTTTGTACACATAGTGTAATACAGTTAGCTGGGCAAACAGAAGCGATCACAATGAGGCTTCATACTAAAAAAAATATAGCCAACTGTACTTAACTCAGAAAAATAGAAGAAAGGCCTACTTCAAGTAAAATCCTTCTGCAAATAAAGGTCTGGGACCTTCTTTAGCCAATGTAAAAAAAGGCCCATGGTCACTATTTCAGGAAATATGTTATGTTATGCCTATGTTTTTGTGACCCCATGATTTTTGTTACTCAAATAAACTGACAAAATGGTTAAATGTTTTGTGCAGAGTTTTTGCCTTAGTACCAAGTAGCAACCTCCAGTCTCAACAATGTGGAAGTGCTACAACCTGCAGTTTGTGGAGTGGCTACTTGAGGCTGGCATCAGAAGTACCAGAAACCACATACACACCAAGCCCAAAAAGCCAACTTCACACCACAAACAAATGTTTAAAGCCTGTACAGGCTCTAAAAGTCCCCCATATGAATCTCTAATTTCTTTAAAGGCACACACTGTACAGTGGATGATTTTTTCTAAAGCAGCAGTTTAGATATTACGATATTAAGAACGTGATTTCGCCCAATCAGAACCACAGCTCAGCTCACAAGACTGACGGGTGCTCTAAAGATGTTTGTGTGGAGATTCAAAGCCCGCCACTTTCCAATATGGCCATCACCAGCCAATTTGCTTCAAAACTGTGTTTCAGTCACAGATGGGTTACATTACAGAGACTATATCAATTACTTACATAGTTTGTGCTTAGTACCAACACACAAGTGCACACACACATACAACTAATTTGCACACAATTTGGGAGTGAGCAGTGGCTCACATATAAATGGCTCGACAATCTATGTACCTTTCCATCCTTTTTTTCCAAAAGGCTTGGCATAGGTGTTGGCTGAAGTGACGCCCTCTCTGAAGTACTGTTGGCTGTCGATGTCAGAGGTGCAGTGGCTGGCTTGCTGGTCACTGATTCTTGAGCAACACAAAGAAGGGTTGGCAAACAAATTAACCAAGTTACACAACACACTTTCAATTTAAGACAAGGCTATAGCAATGAAAGCAACACTGTTAGAGTCTAACATTTAAGGTAAAACTTTATTTGAAGGGCTGTGCTTCAGACTAATAAGCACCTGTCATGAGCATGAATGTATCTTAAAGAATGTTTATGACTGTCATCATCAAATGTCATTTGATTGATGATGTGATTTTTTAACTTAATTTTTATTGAAGAAACATCCTATACAATAATGATATACATAACTCCATTAAAGTTTTTTTCTAAAAAAAAAAAAAAAAAAAAAAACAATAAAAGGCAAAGACATGGTATACAATGTATACAATATTAGAGATTCCAAGGATCTACACACTAAAGAGTTTTTCATGAATAAATTCATTGATGTAAATGAATTGAAAGGAAGGTGGGGGAAGAGAAAAAAAAAGAAAGGGGGTAGTGAAGTTCATGTAAATGTATTAGATGTAAACTGTTATACAAGTTCATTGCTTTAATATGGGTTCAGCAGGGTTCTACTTTGAAACAAAAGTTTCTTTTTATAATCTCAAAGCAAACGTTATTTGCTCCATATCCTTGTTTTCCTGAACTTTCTCGATCCACATCTTGTATGATGGGGGATTGGATTTTAATTTGATTGGAATGCATTTTACTGCTGCTGTTGTTAGTATTTGAAGTACATACTTTTTTGCTTTTCCCTCAATGCCTAGAGGCACTAGGCCAAGTATAGCTACTTGTGGATCAATTACAAGTTTCTGTTGAAATATAACACAAAGAGCTTTGAAAATATATTTCCAAAATAATCTTAATTTTTCACATGTCCAAAATATGTGGGTAAGAGTCCTTACATGATCGCCACGTTGTCTCCAACATTTATCTGAGTATACCAGATTCATCCTTGCCACCACCCCTGGAGTCTGCAAAAATCTCATAACTATCTTTCACTTAAATTCCCTCCATGTATTAGAATTGGTTACAAGGTGTGCCTGGGTGCAAATTTCATCCCACTCCTCTCTTGAGATATCTATGTTCATCTCAGATTCCCATCTGTCTTTAAAATGTAGTGTATTGATTAGGGTCATATTTGAAAAAGCCTGGTATAAATGACATAACCTTTCTGCTCCCCGCTGATCTTTCTAATTTTATCCAAACAGATTCTACTGGGGTAGGCTCTTTCACTTTACACCAGTCTTTATGTGTAGTTAGAAAGGATCGTAGTTGTAAATATCTGTGAAATTCAGTATTCAGGAGTGAGAATTCCCCCATTAACTGTTCAAATGTTTTAAGATTTCCATCGTTGAGGAGTTGATGAAGTTTTGAGAGTATTTTGACCAGGTCCTAAATCTCATATCTAACTGTGAGGGTGTAAAGTCCTCAACTGCGCTGATACCAGTTAGCCTTGAAATTGTTTTAGGTAGGTCAAATGATGCTCTTACTGTCCTCCATATCTTCAGAGTTACTCTACTCCATTCACCCAAGAGAATTTTCTTTAGTGAAGTGTCAGTAAAAGGCAAGGTGTACAGAGGAGTATCACATAGGCTTTTTTTTCTATGTTAAGCCAAAGTTTATCTCCCTTGTCTTGAATCCATATTGTCAGTGGTCTCAACTGTGCAGCCCAGAAGTAGTGTCTCAGATTGGGAACCCAAGCCCTCCATTTGATTTGGGTAACTGCAGTATTTTTAGTCTAATCCTATAGGGCGTCTTCTGCCATATATATGTTGAAAAAAGTCTGTCTAGATTATCAAATATACGTTGGGGATATTAAAAGATAACATCTGAAATAAAAAAGAGAACTTAAGGAAGTAAAATAATCCGTTGCTTTCTATGCAGCAAGGACAAGGAGGGATGACCATCTGTCTAAGTCTTGATGATGTTATTTTTAATGGAGTTTAGGTCTACTTGGCTGAATGACACTTACTGATGACAGTCATAAAATTCATAAAGACTCCTTCACGCTTTTTACAGGTGTCATGTCAGTTTTACCCACACCCCTTCAAATAAACTGTTACCAACACTTTCTTGCACAGCAGAATTTATAATAATGGATGGCCCACAGTCTTCAAGTGACTACTGCTCACCTAGCTGAAATGAACAAAAAGTGAATTTTAATGTGACGGCACTTTAATAAATTAGAGGTGGGTCATACTGATGGGCTGATTGTGTACAAATTTCAGTATGGTGCAGATCTTCTGCATCTTTTATCACAGTAGATGATGATGATTCTGATAAAAGAATTAGAAAAGCTAACCTGATTATGATAATCATGCTCAGTCAAATCATGATGCTTAAAATAATTGTTTACAGTTAAAAACAAATATACTCACTCTGAGAAAGGACAAACTTTAGCAATTCATCAAGGTTTTGTTGCAATGTTAAGTTTGCATTCCTGTATGTGGCCAACTCCTGTTCCAGCTCACATTTACAGGTCTCCAGCTGGGCAGATCTTTGTCATAAAATGGAGAAAAATGAAAATCATAAACAAAATGACCTTTAAAATCACACCACTTCCACCTGAGAGTTGGTGAAATTTCACTGATATTTAAAAAACACATGGATACAAATGTTTACAAATGTGTCATCACTATTATATTACTGTATTAAAAACATACCCTAATTTCATTATGTGTTTTATATGAATTTCCGTTAATGTAGAATGTACTGTTTTATGGGAATTGTGTCCAATGTGTGTTACATCAATCTCAGAATTGAAGCTGCTAGACACCTGCTTTCTTCAGGAATTAATACATTGCATTCTTTCTATTGTATTGAACAAAATATAGCAACATTAATATCTCGGATGCAAGATAAGACCATTTTATTATTTATTTTTTCACTCAAAATGTCTTACTTTTGTTTGTAATGGTCCAGTTCTTGGTTTAGATCATCCTGCTTTTTCTGCATGTGCTGATATTTCAGTCTCAGTTCATCATAAATCTTCTGAGGAACAACTCCTTCATCCCCATCACTGTCAGAGAAGATGTCTTCTAGTGTCTCCTCCTCTTTCTTTTTATTAGTTGCAAACAGTGGAGACTTTTTTTTCATTGCTTTTTCGCCATAATTTGCATGAGACTCTTTTCTCAACTCCTTCAGCAACCTTCATGGCTTTATAATGAAAAAAATGTAATTATCATATTAAAATGATAAACAACATGAAAAAATAGTAAAAAGCATTATAAAAGTAGCACATATGTTTCAGAGTTACAAAAAGGCAATCATATGTAATTCATTCTTTGTGTAAAACTGAACTCATGCTTAGATCATTAATATTAACATTTTATGCTTACAATGTTAATAATAATGTACCTTTTTATGTTCTGTGTCCAGTCGATTATAAACCAGATTGCAAAGACTGTGACTTCAGAAAACATGCATTTTGTTAGGCATATATGTATGAAGCATACAAGTCACACACACACTTATCTGAACAAAGCAAGTTAGTTAATTTATATCAGCTAAGTTTACTTTTGTCTTAAATAAAACATACCAGTTCTTTTTAAATCATCCTTTTCTGCATGTCCCTCATTTTTCTCACTAAAGCATCTTCTGATGGATCTTCGCACTCATCCTTTTGATGGATTATCAGTGTCTCAATCTCCTCTCTTTCTGTTAAAAGGTATATGCAAATCAGTTAGCTAAAGTCTTTTGATAACTTTGTAGCTGAAGTCCACAGGTAATTTGCATGAGACTTTAAAATCTTTTCTAAACTCCTTCAAATCACAACTTACCTTTTCACTAAGAGAAATCTGTAATTATCATCTTAAAGGATGATACAACATGTTTTAATATCAAAATTTTTTATAAATGAAATTGGGACAATGGTTTTGTATCCGTTCAGTATTCACGAGGCAAACATCTTGTCAACGCTTGCTTGGTTTAAATCATATGCTTCAGTCTAACTTTTGAGACAGTCTCGCCTCAGTCCTGTTAAGTTACACGCTCGCATAAACCTTAAACGCTGTGCTCAAACCAAGCCGTAAGTTATTCAGAGGAAGAACGATGAAGGTAAGATGTTGACACACAGTAGATTAACATTAGGCTACTTGAAGTGTTTAAGTTTTGCTCAGAGTAATATTGAATACTTGTCTTGGAGGATAAGGATGGTTATCGATCTAAAGATATTTATATTTCTATATATATATAGGCTATATATCTATATCTATCTATCTATCTATCTATCTATATATATATATATATATATATATATATATATATATATATGTGTGTGTGTGTATATATATATATAGAGGCCTATATAAAGTAATTATACATCGAGTTCGATGAATCAGTTAGTTCTCGTCCTGTAGCTCTACCTACTCTGTCAGCTTATTAATTTGTATATTATGCATCCATCAGTATCCATTATCTGTACCCCTTAAAGTTTGGGATTGTTTTGATGATAGTAAATTTGTTAAGATAAAATTTTAGCTCGCGGAATTAGTTATCCAAAGATTTGTTTTCTGTGTTTTCTGAAGCTTGTAATGTGTTCTAATGAAGCACTAATGCTCGATGTGAAGAGAAACATAGTGACATATTTTTTCAAAGGATTTTCCCGCCTACAGTTTTTTGGCATTGTTCCATCCGATTATGAAGAAAACATAGTAATATATTTTTTCGGAAAGGATATTCTCGATAGTTTTTTTTGGCTTTGTGCCATCCTCGCTATTAATTCCTCTGGCTATATGTAAATGTTATGTCTATGCGCTGAAAGAAAGGATAAAGGACAACAACGACTATACGACACGCCAAACAGACAGACTATTTAATACACACACAATAGCAAGACACAGAAAACATTAAGATTGATTTTCTTGGGCAAGGCTTTGCCAACAGGAGAATAGTAAGAGACTTATGGTGGCTAAACTGAGAGGAACACTAATCAAAACATATCTATTCAGGTTTCTAGAGCGCTTGGCATCATCTAATCTATCAGTGGTAGTTCACTTTCTAAACCAATTGTGTTTTTTATTATTATCTATGGTTCTGTGTTAATTGATTATATATAATGTAAAAATATGTTCTATTTTTACTCTTATATAAGTGATGGAATAGAACCAACGATCCTGTTTCAGTTGGGCAGTTCTGTATGAGCCCATTTTAAAAGAATACCAAGTTCCCACTTTTTCCTTTGTTAGCATCAGTTGTGTCACCTTATCTGTGACAGCTGTCTTTAGAGATATTTTTTTTCTTGCAGAGCTTGAAATGTAATGGTGTTATTGGTGTGAACACTAATCTGATGAAAGATTTGCAATTTGGGTGTCATAGATGTTAAATTAAACCTAAATGTATTTTATGAAGATCTAAAAAATCCTCATGTTCACACAGCACTGTTTACTTTTTAGATGCCAAACGAAAGTACAAAGAATACCTGAGCCTTGCAGTAGCTCTGAAATACCAAGAACTACACCAAGAAGAATTTGTCAGCAGAGGACTGTAATCGTAGTATGTAACCCCTATATATTTTTTTTGTTCCTGCAACTAATGTCCTTTTGCATTTTTATTATTTATGAGTTAATGTATTAGTAAGATGCATGCTCTTCAAAGAAAGGATATAAAGTATATGATTAGTATGCTGTCTGATGTGCATGCTGTGTCTCACAAGGATGATAGCAGCTGATAATTTGATACATTCTCAAGATGAAAGTGACATTCGAGAAGGGAGATGTGATTCAGGTAAATGTTAATTAATTTGGATTGTTTGTGTGCTTATCGTGAGATTATAATCTATTTGTGGTGATGGGGTCCACTGACTGACATCACATATGCTGCATACTTGACTTTTTACCAATTTTTATTCCAAATCTTGTCCCAATAACTTATTTAAAAAGTTATCCAGACTGTGTTAATTTATCAGAGTTAAGAATGCACTTCCTCTTTTTTATTGAAGTGATATACTCCCACCCATATTGCACTATTGGAGTGTGAAACAGCAGCATTCAAAGAGAGCTACATATCTTATGGCATGGGCAAACAGACAGCACCATATAAAAAACAATTTGTTATATTTTTTTTGTGTATGGAAAACTGCTGAGTCTAAACTTGTATCTTTCAAAACTTAATGGTCTTCATTAAAAGGACCAGGTCTCTTCAGATGAAGAACTTAAGATGAGAGGAATGTTACAAGCAAAGAACAGCAACTTTTGACAGAGGTACAGTACCAACGATCCATGGCAGTCATATTCATGTACCACAATTTGAAAAGAATATACAGTTATTCATAAGAAGCTGAATGTGAGAGTCTGTAACTTGTGATTAAAGTATGTGCTTGGAACTAATTCCACCATTTTTGGTATTTTTTTCTTGCATTAATGAAAATTGTCTTGGTGTATTACACACATTGCTTCTCTAAAGTGTTCTGCAATTTAAAGGAGGAGGATGCTTACGATTCAGCACAGTCAAGAGAAGAAAGTGACCATGAGATAGAGTGACAGCTAAAGCTAAGTAAAAGTTGAATTACTTTTTCTGATGGGTCTCACAAAAAATACTGTGTAATTGGCTGGAGGATGTGCTATGCATCATCACAAGTTTAATAAAGGAATTCAGTCACAGGCAGTTGACCCATGTAATTTTAGTAAGCTATTGAGCATTTACATGACAAATCACTGCTAAAAGTCCTTTTATATATATATATATAAGAGTGCATGCAGTCAAGTTAGTTAAGAAGTTGTAATATGTAGTACAAAGCCCAGCTTATTTAATCAGAGCCTTTCCTGCATTTATGCAGTGACATCTGCACAGAGCCTCCTGATTTATGTAGCGACATCTGCAAGATGAAAAGAGAAAAAAAGCCATCTCAGAAGGAACAATTCATCCATTGCAGTGATATTTATTTTTTTTTTTTTATAGTGTATGGAAAAACTGCTACAGCAGTCTAACATATTGTATCTTAAATAATGTTTAATACCAGTACTTGGATCAGATTGATGGTTTTGCCAGATATAAATTTCTGAAAAAAGAAAAATACATAATTACAGCATCCCCACCATCAGAACAATTTGAAGTTGCAAAGTGAAGAGACAGTAAATACATGGTGTCAAGGAAGATATACAAATTAATCTTTTGTATAAAGATGTTCTGAAAGTTGTCAAAATAGAGTTTTTTATATGTCACTATTGTTCCTAGAATGTGTATCAGACTTAATGATCCATCAAAGAGAGCATGTCAGAAGAAGAAGAACAGTCACCAGAAGACAGCAACTTGACTGTTCAAATGATCCACTTGAAAATGAAGTAAAGTATTGACCTCTTTTTACTGGTAAAACATCAAGGGCTGAGGATTGATGATCATGACCTATGCTGCAAGACATCAAATAACTGGATCTGCACTTGATGATTTGCTCAAACTTATAATCACCATTTGGGCAAGAAGTGGTATGTCAGTTGCATTTAACAAAGTGTTTTGAGAATAACATGGATAAAGTCAAGTTTCATTTTTACTGTAAAGTCTGTAAAGCCAATTTAAGTCAAAATGAGGTACAAGAGAACAGCACACAGTGTTCAAGTAGTTCACCAGTACCCAAACAACCTAAACAATGGAAGTTTTTAAGTTCCAATTGTAGATTCAGTGCATCCTAGAACTCCAGAACTACAGAGCAAGTTGAGCTAGGGTGACATCAGGCAAAGCAGAAAACATTTTATCAGACATTTATGATGGTGATCTGTACAAAGAGCTATCAGCACCAGGAAAATTTTATCAGATCAACAATATATCTTATGCTAATTCAGATGGTTTTCTTTACAAATCAAAATTTTCCATTTGGCCCATTCACCTTCACCTCAATGAGCTACCACCAAACATGAGGTTCAAACATGTGGTGTTGGCTGGGCTGTTTTGGATCAGCAGAATCTGATGCATGTTTTCCTTAAACCTTTTGTAGATCAAGCTAAAGAGCTTGCAACCATGTCAGGAGAAAGGATGGGAAGAGCCATAAAAGTTGTTGGTATATGTTACAAGTTATTAACCAGGTAGCAATGCAGAACTGTACTCAGTTCAATGGGTATTTTGGCTGATGGTTTTGTCCATAGACACTTGAAATGAACAAGAAATACACTGTCACAGATACAGATTTATCCTGACAGAGATCAGAAACAGTTGCATGACAGAGAGTAACAGAGAAATGTCAAGGGGTGTGAAAGGACCTCTGCTTTATAAAGATGTTTTGACATTGTGTCTTTGTTCCTGATTATATGCATGCTGTCTTGCTGGGTGTTGTGAGGCAGCATGCAGCTCACTTGAGAGCTGATGAATCATACTACATTGGTGACCCAAGTACATTAAGAGTATTGAATGAAGGCTGAAAAAATCAAACCACCACATCTTATCACTTGACTTCAAGACCTATCTCAGACTCAAATACTGGAAAGCATCAATGGAGGTGGCTGTTGTATTATAGTTTGCGTGGTCTCAAGGACTCATAGATGTGAAATATACAAAGCATCTTTGTTCTTGTTTCAGCAGTCTACCTACTTCTGAAAGAGGAGACAGAGGAGGTCAACAAAGCTGATAAGATGCTCAGAATTTGTAGTGAGGTTTCAAGACTGTTTGGGAGGCCGCCATGACCTCCAATGTACATCTTCTATATCTCAATCTGTGTTGTTTGGTCCTAAAACACTCCCTTTGTTTTTGAAAGCCAATGGGAGTCTTCTCAAATTGGTGCATGGCACAAAGGATGTTCACAGATCAGGGCAAATTTGCTGCACAGATCTATTCCATTTTGATCCAAACACAGAGTAAGTGATCGTTTTATGGTTTCTGTACAAATGACTGAGTGCTCAAGGGTTCAGAAATACAAAAATGCTATAATACTATGTTTTGATGATGGACAAGTGAAGCATCTCACACAGGCAGAGCTTCAGGCTTTTGCTGCAGCAGGCAAACAGCTTGAAATCCTCTCAGACAAGAGAATATACAAGGCTGTCACAGATACAGTCGAAAGCAAAGATCATTGACTGGGGCCAGGCTGGCTGATGGGTCTAGAGGAGGCTGCAACAGAACTCTTATGATGTAAATGGGGAACCTTTGCTTTTCATTCCATTTCACACACTTCCAGCTGCATTCACACAAGGGGTGTCTGTGCCAGATACATTACTGTGTTAAAAAGGTGATGGATCACATGCAGTTGATTGCAGTACAGACATTATATCAAAAGTGTCTGTTCATAGAATGTGCATGTGTTTGTGTGTGACTTGCAAACTCTTACTGTGCTGTCACACCAAGAGGCAGCGGCCAAATGAAGAGCTGAGAAAGCTACATGACCCAAAGACATATTTTAGAGCTCAATGACTGACCAGAAATCTTGCTTGTCATTCTAAATACTGAAAGCATCTGAATGGAGCAGCTGCTTGCTGTTGTTCAACTTCAGCTTAAAAGGACATAGATGAACATATAAAATCACCATCTTCAGTTTCAGCACTGACAGGCAGGAAGCATACAAAGGAGATAATATTGATTTATCTCAACAAACTGTGTTGAATATCTAAAATTTGTAGGAGGTTTCACAGTGTGTGTTCTGTGTGTGTGACATACATCTTCTGTCTCTCCTCATCTTTGCTCTCCTCTTCCACTCTGCCTTTGTTTTTGAGGAAGGACACTCTAAGAATGGGAGTCCAAAGCATCACAGGCATGGCACAAGAGACAAGCAGATCTATCTTTTGCTCCTTCCTGTAGTGGTCCTCAGACCTATCCATTTTTTCTGCATTCTGAGTGCTCAATAGAAATACAATGCTTTAATACTTTTTAATGATGACAAGTGCTTCACACAGGCAGATTCAGCTTTTTGTGCAGCAGGCAAACAGCCTCCAGGCTCTAACAAGAGAATAATTACAAGGGCTTGTCCAGGCCACGACTACAGTCGACATCCTACTTGATTGGTTGCCAGGCTGGCTGATGGGTCTAGAAGCTGCATACTATCTTATGATGTAAATGGAAAAAGTCAACTTGCCTTGCTTTTCATTCGCTTTTCACACTTCATTCACACGCATTCACACAGGACGCCACACATTACTTGTGTTAAAAAGGTGATGGATCACAAATGCAGCTGATTGCAGTACAGACATTATATCAAAAGTGTCTGTTCATAGAATGTGCTGACAAAGTGTTTGTGTGTGACTTGCCAAACTCTTATGAGAGAGACTAGAGTGACTAGAATGGCAACATTGATGGGGATATTGTATCTTTTTCCAGTTATGAGACTGTAGATCGTCTTACAGTTTTTCACATTTGTTAACACACAAAAATCTAAACTTTGGCACAGTTTGCACAACCTTAACTTCACCTACCATTCGCCGACCTGAATTGTCACTACCTCAAACTCCCTTATGACTCCCTAGACTCTGACTTTCCTTCTTACACCCTGACGCCAATTGCACATCACCACACTACACAGAATGTTCAGTTGTTACGCACACCTCTCATGTAACATCTCAGTGGTATCAACCTACAACACACAAGTGTTCAAAACTCAACAAATTCAGGTCTGGTGAGCAAGTAGCAATCAGGACTGCAGCATATAAGTGCCTTGAGCCTCCTCCTCTGTGTTTGGTGAACACAGGAGAACCTTGGAGAGAGCAACCAGAGAAGGAGAAGTGTAAGAGTGAGAGGAGGAGAGGGAGAACAAGGAGGAGAACAAGGAGAAGGAGAAAGAGGACAAGGAGGGGAGGAGAGAGGAGAAGGATGGCATGGAGGACTACCGAGTGGAGCATGAGAGAGAGGACAGATTGAAGCATGAGGAACAGGAGGACAGAAAGGAGCAGTAGGAGGAGAACAAGGAGAAGGAGCAGGAGAAGAGAGAGGAGAAGAAGCAGGAGGACAGATTGGAGCAGGAGAAGGAGGACAGATTGAAGCATGAGGAACAGGAGGACAGAAAGGAGCAGTAGGAGGAGAACAAGGAGAAGGAGCAGGAGAACAGATTGGAGCAGGAGGAGAGAGAGGAGAAGAAGCAGGAGGACAGATTGGAGCAGGAGAGGAGAGAAGCAGGAGGACAGAGGAGAGGACAGAGAGCAGAGGAGGAGACAGAAAGGAGCAGAGGAGGAGAGAGGAGGACAGAGAGCAGGAGGAGAGAGGGACAGAGAGGAGGAGGAGGAGAGAGAGAAGAAGGAGGAGTAAGAAGAAGGAGTACTATTATATGCTCCTCTCTGTCCTCCTGCTCCAATCTATCCTCCTGCTCCAATCTGTCCTCCTGCTCCCGTGCCTCTCTGTCCTTCTCCTACTACTCTCTGTCGTCCTGCTCCAATATGTACTACTCCTGCTTCTCTTTGTCCTCCTGCTCCAATCTGTCCTCCTGATCCTGCCCCTCTTTGTCCTCCTGCTCCAATCTGTCCTCCTACTCCTGCTCCTCTCTGTCCACCTGCTCCAATCTATCCTCCTGCTCCAATCTGTCCTCCTGCTCCTGTGCCTCTCTGTCCTTCTCCTACTACTCTCTGTCGTCCTGCTCCAATATGTACTACTCCTGCTTCTCTTTGTCCTCCTGCTCCAATCTGTCCTCCTGCTCCTTCTCCTCTCTCTCCTCCTCCCGCTCCTTTCTGTCCTCCTGCTCCAATCTGTCCTCCTGCTCCCGCCCCTCTCTGTCCTCCTCCTGCTCCTCTCTGTCCTCTTGCTCCTCGTGCTCCAATCTGTCCTCCTCCTCCTGCTCCTCTCTGTCTTCCTGCTAAGAACCTGTCCCCCTACTCCTGCGCCTCTCTGTCCTCCTCCTCCTGCTCGCCTCTGTCCTCCTCCAATCTGTCCAGCTGCTCCAATGTGTCCTCCTGCTCAATCTCCTCTCTGTCCACCTGCTCCAATCTGTCCTCCTGCTTCTTCTCCTCTCTCTCCTGCTCCAATCTGTTCTCCTGCTCCTTCTCCTTGTTCTCCTCTCCTACTGCTCCTTTCTGTCCTCCTGTTCCTCATGCTTCAATCTGTCCTCCTCCTCCTGCTCCAATCTGTCCTCCTGCTTCTTCTCTCTCTCTTCTCCTGCTCCTTCTCCTTGTTCTCCTCCTACTGCTCCTTTCTGTCCTCCTGTTCCTCATGCTTCAATCTGTCCTCTTTCTCTTGCTCCACTCTGTGGTCCTCCATGCCCTCCTTCTCCTCTCCTCCCCTCCTTGTCCTCTTTCTCCTTCTCCTTGTTCTCCTCCTTGTTCTCCCTCTCCTCCTCTCACTCTTACACTTCTCCTTCTCTGGTTGCTCTCTCCAAGGTTCTCCTGTGTTCACCAAACACAGAGGAGGAGGCTCAAGGCACTTCTATGCTGCAGTCCTGATTGCTAGTTGCTCACCAGACCTGAATTTGTTGAGTTTTGAACACTTGTGTGTTGTAGGTTGATACCACTGAGCTTTTACATGAGAGGTGTGTGTAACAACTGAACATTCTCTGTAGTGTGGTGATGTGCAATTGGCCAGGGTGTAAAGAAGGAAAGTCAGAGTCTAGGGAGTCATAAGGGAGTTTGAGGTAGTGACAATTCAGGTAGAGCGAATGGTAGGTGAAGTTAACGTTGTGCAAAGTTTAGATTTTTGTGTGTTAACAAATGTGAAAAACTGTAGTATGAGGGGTCACAAGACTTAATCCATTCTCTTCCTCTCACAGGCATATATATTCTCATACTCACATACATTCTCCTCTCACATGCATATATACTCACACTTGCAGGTACGCACAGTTTTCACATTCATACATTCTCCTAAATAAATAGGAGAATGTATGAATGTATGTACATGTACAAAGAAAATATATGCATGTAAGAGAAGAATGAATGTATGTAAGAGGAGAACGTATGTGTGTGAGAGGAAAATATATGTATGTGAAAGTAGAATGTATATGAGTATGAGAGAATATGAGAGAGGATGAGAATGGATGAAATCTTGTACGGCCCCTCATACTCTAGATTTGGGATGTCTAATCCAGATATGTCTTTGCAAAATAGTTGTCAGGATATATTGCCAAGCTCTTCATAGCAATGGTTGTTAACTGTCATGACATTTATAGAGACTGTGAGGAGTTTCTATGATTACAAAAAGTGTAACTTTTTGATATATGCCTGATCGAAATACGCACTTATTGATGAGTTTTATAGCATCAAAATAGGTTATCTATAAATGCTATTCCTTAGCCTTCCGCTTTGGGTCAGACAGGGCTTGACTGGCAAACTTCTGGAACAAGAAAATTAAAACTACAGCAAATTTTTATTATTTTATTATTTATATTACATGTCTTAGAGCACAGGGCTGTAAGTAGCGATAAATAGCCGGCTACAAAATTACAATAACAAGTTTTCCAAAAACTGCTTGTTGTCACACATCAAAAACTACTGCTACGTAACTAGAAAGAGATAGATTACCTCATCGCTTTGCATCCTGTAAGTTGTTGAAATTTCCAATAATGTGTGTGAATGCAGAGTTCTGAGGAAGGTCCTTATTGCATCCATTAGCCTCAAAACATACACACGCTGTGGATGTAAACGTCTGCGGTGCGTTCCAGTTGTAGTCAGAATTAGGAATTTTGAGTTCCGAGTAGGAAACTGCAAGTGGAACGGCCCCCAAGGTCGGAATTTCCTACTGGGAACTCGGTGAAACCTCCCCACCCTCGAGTTGACAATGGAAGATGGATGCCCCCAGTGTGAACAGTTATTTAGCTCCTGTAATAATCAATTTATTTGCACTTCTGACTGGGGTGTGTCGCTCTAGATCAGCTGTATACATAGTATTGTTAGACTTATATTTACAAAAATGCTGCCATAGTGATAATCACATTCTTCTTGTGATATTTGTGAACAACAACGCAGGCATGCTAACAACAGCTAACAATAGCCTGGTAGATCGGCATGTTTTCCGACTTTGTAACTGGAACGCTGATAACTCGGAGATGATGTCACTCCCAGTTCCGCGGTTACTGGAACGCAGCATTACGACAGTCGCCGCGCATGCTCATGGGTAGCAGAGTCTGTTATGTTGCCGGTAATAGATTCTCCTCATAGCACCTTTAACTTGATTTTAAAGGAACAATGAGTGAAATGGGTTTGCATATGAACAAAATGTCATTTTAAAACTTTGAATTTTGTATGTTTATTTTTAAGATGACTTATAACACTTGTGTGTTGTAGGTTGATACCACTGAGATGTTACATGAGAGGTGTGCGTAACAACTGAACATTCTGTGTAGTGTGGTGATGTGCAATTGGCGTCAGGGTGTAAAGAAGGAAAGTCAGAGTCTAGGGGAGTCATAAGGGAGTTTGAGGTAGTGACAATTCAGGTAGAGCGAATGGTAGGTGAAGTTAACGTTGTGCAAAGTTTAGATTTTTGTGTGTTAACAAATGTGAAAAACTGTAGTATGAGGGGCCGTACAAGACTTAATCCATTCTCTTCCTCTCACAGGCATATATATTCCCTCATACTCACATACATTCTCCTCTCACATGCATATATACTCACACTTGCAGGTACGCACAGTCTCCTTTCACATTCATACATTCTCCTAAATAAATAGGAGAATGTATGAATGTATGTACATGTACAAAGAAAATATATGCATGTAAGAGAAGAATGAATGTATGTAAGAGGAGAACGTATGTGTGTGAGAGGAAAATATATGTATGTGAAAGTAGAATGTATATGAGTATGAGAGAATATGAGAGAGGATGAGAATGGATGAAATCTTGTACGGCCCCTCATACTCTAGATTTGGGATGTCTAATCCAGATATGTCTTTGCAAAATAGTTGTCAGGATATATTGCCAAGCTCTTCATAGCAATGGTTGTTAACTGTCATGACATTTATAGAGACTGTGAGGAGTTTCTAAGTGATTACAAAAAGTGTAACTTTTTGATATATGCCTGATCGAAATACGCACTTATTGATGAGTTTTATAGCATCAAAATAGGTTATCTATAAATGCTATTCCTTAGCCTTCCGTTTGGGTCAGACAGGGCTTGACTGGCAAACTTCTGGAACAAGAAAATTAAAACTACAGCAAATTTTTTATTATTTTATTATTTATATTACATGTCTTAGAGCACAGGGCTGTAAGTAGCGATAAATAGCCGGCTACAAAATTACAATAACAAGTTTTCCAAAAACTGCTTGTTGTCACACATCAAAAACTACCGCTACGTAACTAGAAAGAGATAGATTACCTCATCGCTTTGCATCCTGTAAGTTGTTGAAAAAACGAAGTTGTAAAGCAAATGCAGAGTTCTGAGGAAGGTCCTTATTGCATCCATTAGCCTCAAAACATACACACGCTGTGGATGTAAACATCTGCGGTGCGTTCCAGTTGTAGTCAGAATTAGGAATTTTGAGTTCCGAGTAGGAAACTGCAAGTGGAACGGCCCCCAAGGTCGGAATTTCCTACTGGGAACTCGGTGAAACCTCCCCACCCTCGAGTTGACAATGGAAGATGGATGCCCCCACTGTGAACAGTTATTTAGCTCCTGTAATAATCAATTTATTTGCACTTCTGACTGAGGTGTGTCGCTCTAGATCAGCTGTATACATAGTATTGTTAGACTTATATTTACAAAAATGCTGCCATAGTGATAATCACATTCTTCTTGTGATATTTGTGAACAACAACGCAGGCATGCTAACAACAGCTAACAATAGCCTGGTAGATCGGCATGTTTTCCGACTTTGTAACTGGAACGCTGATAACTCGGAGATGATGTCACTCCCAGTTCCGCGGTTACTGGAACGCAGCATTACGACAGTCGCCGCGCATGCTCATGGGTAGCAGAGTCTGTTATGTTGCCGGTAATAGATTCTCCTCATAGCACCTTTAACTTGATTTTAAAGGAACAATGAGTGAAATGGGTTTGCATATGAACAAAATGTCATTTTAAAACTTTGAATTTTGTATGTTTATTTTTAAGATGACTTATAACAGTTAATTGATTATCAAAGTTGTTGATTATGAATTGTTGCAAAATAACTGATTTATTGAATATTTGTTTAAGCTCCGATATGGGGCACTGTGCAGTTTATTTGAGTGTAAATTTTATCTTTATGTAAAGATGAACTGTAAATGGATCTTGAATTGTGTTCAAATTATTGTTTAGTTATTGACTTAATGATGAAATGTGGTTGTTTGCAACATTATACTGTTCTTGTCTTATAGAGATGTGAACATCTTTTTGACAGTTGTCTTAAGACAGCCAAAGTGGCTGTTTCTCTCTGTCTGAACAAAGTTGTATGATGTATATAAAAAAATGTTGATATGAAAACCTACCAGGCAGATCTCTATACTGCATTTGGAAGTTATGTACTTTGAAGGCCAAGTGGCTGAATTTAGAATGGAAAGAAATTAAAGTTAAGTAAAGTCAATTAACTTAAAATAAAAATATATATTCATTAACATGGCTAATTAATGTGTGTTTGATTGTAAAAAATATTTTAATTTGCATACCTTGAAGACTCCTAGAAAAGGTAACTGGACTGTGTAGAGTTTGGGGTGACATTTCACCTCTCAGCCAAGAAGTTTCATTAATTCCAAATGGCTGGTGAGGGGAGCAAGTATTTATCTTTCCGGGGAAAGGGAGAACAACAACTGGGAGGAGTTGGAATTAATGGCAGACTTTATGGCAAACGCACAGAAACAAGTTGGAAAGTCAGCAGTAACTTGGAAAAAGCTTGTGCAACTTCCATTATTCCAAATAAAATGGGATTGTTCATAAAATGCTCATATTTACAGTAAAAATGAATTAAAAATTCATTAAAAAAATTAATTGTGTTGAAATGCAATAAAAAGAGGTGTATGTCATAGAGCAAGCTTAGATCTACTGTCTGACAGCGATTCTGAGCCAAAAGGTCACATGACCTGGGAGTTGTTATGCTCTTATGCTCATATCTACAGAATAAAATAAATTAAAAATTCATTAAAAAAACATTAACTGTGTCCAGATAAAATAAAAAGATGATCTGAGCCTGCTCTATGACACACCGCCTCTTTTTTAATTACATTTGACCATGTGACCTATTGGCTCAGACTCAGTGTCAGACAGTAGATCTAAGCCTGCTCTATGACACTCCTCTTTCTATTACATTTGGACCCAATAAAAAAAAAAATATGAATACATTATGCTTTTTATACTGGAAATATGAGCATTAGAGCTCAATTACTCACAGGTCATGTGACCTATTGGCTCTGAATTAACACATGATGCTAAGCTTGTTATATGGCACCCCTTTTTTTGCATTTCAACACAGTTAATTTTTTTTAATGAAGTTTTATTTCCTTTTTACTATAAATATGAGCATTATATTAACATCCCCATTTGATTTGGAAAACTAGAAGTTTTCACAGTTTTTTTCCAAGTTAACGCTGACTTTCCTACTTGTTTCTGTGCGTTTGCCATTAAGTCTGTAGTAGGAGTGCACTTCTAATGTTGGAGCGGCTGGCTTGACCACGCGAAAATGAGAGAAGGCTGACGTGACCATAGTGGCAAACTTACCATCTTAACCAGTTTATCAGTCAGGGTTAGCTGGTCAGTCCAGCCAACCAGCTAACCAACCAGCTTGACCAGCAAATAATAGCTAATCCTGGTGGGTGACCAGCCATACCAAGCTGGCCAGCTATGCTGAGAGACCAGCTGGACCTGCCTGACCAGCTTGTCCAGCTGGATAAACCAGCTAAACCAGCCTAAGACCAGCTAGAACCAGCTAAAACCAGCAACCATCTTCAGCTGGTTTTAGCTGGTTTTTTCAGCAGGGATTTAAGGTAAATACATTTCATATATTTTTTTAAATATATTAACTACAAAATTAGTGAAAAAAAGAAAAAGTCCAAACATGTATTAATCTTTTTATTGAAACTGAATGCATGTCAGTGTCATATAAAACTCTACATAATGGAGAAATGAGTTCAAACAGGACACAGACAGCCTGATGCAGGTCGGCTGGTTCATCCATCACCATATTACCCTCCAAGATAATTGCCACACTGGACGGGCTGATCTGAGGATTTTCTTCATCAACACAGAGGACTTCCAGTTGTGTTTGGCTGTATCCATCCTTGTTGGTCACATCCTAACAGAGGAAAAAGACATTAGTAGATAATTCTGTTACCCATCAAAAAGCACCTTTCACTTTTTATAAAGAAAAGCATCCTACATTAGAAGCCACAGCAAAAGTAATAAAGAAAAGAACAATATTTGCCATATATTGAACATTGAATGTATTTTTTTAAACTCTCAGGGCATAAACATTGCCTGCTTGCTTTCTTTTAAGTCTGACTTTTAAGCAGCGTTTTACAATGATAAATTTATGGTTTTTACTTATTTTTAAAGATCCTCACCAGACCAAAAAACACAGGTAAACCTTACTTTGACTACTTATTCCACTGCCGAGTTCCTTGTTTATTTTTTCTCTGCACCCATTCCATAAGTGGGAAAAATAAATAAAATAATTTACAAAATTTATCAGCACAGTACAGGAAAGGGCCCCAATGACTAGATCCGCCCCTGTATTCACTTGTTCAGTCACTGTCATTAGGAAACTCACACGGCCGAACTCCAAGTAGCACAGTAGTGATAAAGTTAGGTGACTACATTCAATGGTCTGAAAAGTCAATACCGTGGCTAATGTTAGCTTAATGGCACTCACCACATGTCGTAGGTTTTGTCAGGGACGTCCCGGCGTTAACCTCCTCTCTCTTCGGGGGAAGCGCGGTACACAGCGGGGTCCAACTCCAGAGAAGCGGTGTCCTACTCTGCGTCAACAATATCCCTGTAGACCGCGGTAACGGCGGCGGTGCTCCCGGCCTAGCCTCCTCTTTCTCTGCTGTACAGCACGGTGCGCACAGCAAAGAGTCCGGCGTTCACTAAGAGGCTGTGTCCGATTCCACAAGTCCAAATTATCAGTCCAGTTGATAAACCACACGTCCCCACGTCTTGAAAATGTCTTAAAATTTCAGTTTATCCACAGTACAACTTCATCAACTGGCTGTGGGTGATGAAATGGTTGACGGTTAAAAAGCACTGTTTCTCTTTCCCATAATGCATAGTGAAAGGTTAACTCAATAAATTTAAGTAATCAGGGTTAAAACTTGATGAATTAAAGCTAGAATAACGTAAAATTGTGAACACATGCATTACTGTTAAACTTAAGTATAATAAATTGATATTTGATAGTAAGCAAGGATCACATACTCAGATTTTTAAGTAATAAAGTCAAACTTGATTTGTATAAGTAAATTGTAATTTAATTTGTAAGTACAAATGAAATCCGGGCTAACAGTGTACTTGAACTAAAAACCTTTTAGAGGTAAATATGTTTTTGGCCTTTACACCTAATGTTTAGTAGATCTTATTTGATGCCATGCAGTAAAAATCTATAAGGAACATGCAAGGCTTCAAAACATTATCCACACCTGTAAACACACTTAAATCAAGTCAATGAGAACAGTCTTCAATTAATGCAGCTGCCATAAAAAATTTATTTCCACATATGTAATAACATGGGACCACTGCTGGACAGTGAAATGTTTCTCAACCTGATAAAAAGTCAACTTTTTCTTATCAGAACATTTCAAAGAGCTACTACAGTGAAGTACCTTGGAAGAAATAATGACAGAGTAACACAAAATTTTCAGGGGCACCTAAAACAGGCCAGTGACCTTCAGTTTCCAAAGTGCACGATACAAAAAGCGTAGTCAAACACAAAAAATGAATCTAATTGCAGATTAACAGTCAAGGTGTTAATGTACACATTATGAAAAAATAAAACAGAATAAAGGGAGGGAAGACCATGCATTTTGGGTAGTTTAAATGTAGTGCATAAGTCAGACCAAATACAAGGCAAACTGCTTGGGGTAAGTCCTTAATGTCCTCCATGACAATGTGTACCTCAAGGGTAATGCCTGTTGGCTGAAGGTGAGTTGAGCCGTGACCCAGTGGAAAACCATCTTGACTGGCAACAGTCACAACACAGATGCAAGGGTCTGGTCACTTGTGTCCTGTGGAAAAACATGTGTATTAGATGTGATATAAGGAATAATCAAGAGCTTCAGTAGTTTAACACTCTGACCAGGGCAATGACCAGGATCAGCACTGTGGAGGGCCCTGCCCACCACAGCGCACACTTTGGATAAAAGCTCTCACCGTGAGCATTTACCGTGAGGTCCCCACACATAGGTCGGTGACAGCAACCCTTGCAAGTAAGGAGGTCTTATTTTGTTTGCATTTTCTGTTTATTTTGCACTAACTCCTGTTAAACTGACCGTGAAAATAATTGTGAAAACTAACTGAACTAATTTTCTAAATGAAAAATTTAGGCTGATATGGAAAAATTCTTGAATGCTTATACTGGCTGCATCTCAACAGTGCAAAGTTTCATCCTCACTTTCTCTACTTGCGTTGTTCACTAGTGTTTTAAAAACTCTGCCATGATCCTCTGTTAATATTTATTAGTAGTTTGTGCTTCAAACTCACATCAAACACTTTTTTAATCACAGCTTTATGGCAGTTTTTTTTGGAACTATATTCAGTGACTGTCTTCAGCTCTGTCTTTTCTCTGCCATTAAACTCAAGATTGGTATCAAGATTCTATGAAGTCTGAGCCGCTACAGCCTCCAATCAGTGAGAGAGATCCTGTGTGGGGGCATGTCTGTCAGTGAAAAGACTTCAGCGAAGCCTGTCGTCATGCGTGTCTGGTCTCAATGCGTTTAACTCACTGGTTGCAGTTTCCTCTCTCCTCTGCGACACTGCAAGTACTTTCTGCGCAGCAGTATTAGAGGATGCCCCAGAGGAGGCTGATTGGAGGAGCTATAATCGAGGAAAAACAAGTGCAGGCTTCGCTGAAGTCTTTTCCCTCTCAGACACGCCCCCACACAAGACTTCTCTCACTGATTGGATGCTGTAGCGGCTCAGACTTCACTGAAACTTCACATCATCAGAGTTTAATGACGGAGAAAAGACAGCACTGAAAACAGTCAGAGAATAGTTGTGAAAAAGCTGTCATAAAGCTGGGATTAGGGAAGTGTTTGATCTGAGTTTAAAACACAAACTACTGAACATAAACGTAATAAAATCAATGTAACAGGATCACGGTAGAGTTTTTAAGATGCGAGTGAACGAGGCAAGAAGAGGAAGTTAAGATGAAACTTTGGACCTTTGAGATGCAGCCACTAAAAGTGTTCAGGATATTTTTATATCAGCCTACTTTTTTCATTTAGAAACTAAATTGTTCAATTAATGGGAAATGCTGATTCATATATATATACATATATATATATGTATGTATATATATATATCTATATCTATATCTATATCTCTATATCTCTCTCTATATATATATGTATATATATATATATATATATATATATATATATATATATATATAAATACACACATATAAATATATATATATATATATATATATATATATATATATATATAAATTTGTAGAAGCCAAAAGATTAAAAAAGGCACAATAGCAGCAGGAAAATTACCTCTGCAAAATGTATCATTCTACAGCAGTTAATGTGATGGCAACTGCAGTTAGAGAGATAAATGCTCAGAAATCTTTAGTGCTTCATTAGACAACCTTATTAGCTTCAGAAAACATACAGAACTTATATTTAAGAAAAGTCAAGGCACGACAAGCTTGTAATTTTAATTCTAAATTTAAAAGTTGTCCTGTTAAATATTTAATATAAATGTTACTTTTTAGTTATTAGTATGTGTAAAGTAACTTCATGCACAGATTACTTTGTATACAACTAAGAGATGATTAAGAGTCAAGATCTAGATATCCAAGAATTAACCCTCAAATGATGACCATGCAACTAAGAAACCAGTGCAATGGCATTCGAAAGGATGAACTTGTAATTTTCAGCAAGCATCACATTCTGAAACTTCAACAATACAACTTATTTCATAAAAATACTTACATAGCAAGTCTTGAAGAAATCACTGGGATTATCACCGACTGCAATGGGAATCCCTTGGAGCACAATGGAGCGCAGCACAGTCACATCTTGCGGCTTTGACAAAGAAATCAACGATCACTTGGCAGCTGAGGACCTCCACACATGGCTTTAACTTAGTATTTGGACTGAGAAAAAAAACTTACCATCAAGTTTGTGCCCTGCTTTAACTCTGTCAGTTTTCTCCCAATGGCTGGTAATTCTGAACTCCGCAAATACCTGCAGAAAACAAGGGGGGAGATTTAGGGGTGGGGGAGTTAGAAGGCCAATCAGCAAAGTATGAAGACATCCTTATAAGTAAAACTGAAAATAGATATATTATAGAGTTCTACTGGAACTAACATTTCTGGCCTCAATTTAACAATTGGTATAAATGTGTACAAAGTTTCGAAAACAGGAATATTATGAAATTGGGATTTTTCAAAATTTAGAGAAACAAAGCTCAAAGACACAAGTAGACCACAACTAAAGCGCTATGCTGGAAGACAAAGCTGTTATTTAATGAAACAAACCTTAAAAAATTTTGAAGACTGTAGAATTGAGATCACAATTCTTGGACCTAATTTCTTGGATTCATGCGATTTTTTTATGAATACTTTTAAATTATTAAGATTTCTATTTTATCACCGAATTAATGACTAATATAGGAGTGCCAAAATTGTTTTGATCTAATTTATATTGCCAAAAATGTTTTAAGCTGGAAAGTATTACTGACCAGAACTATGCTTACAATAGTCATCCATAGCAACAAAAAAAACATTGATTAGAATTCTGAGAAAAAGGACAGAACTTTGATGAAAAAAGTCATAATTCTATGAGAGGAAAAAAGCCACTGTTTAAAAAAGGTCTCAAAAAAGTTTTTAGAACTATTTTGAAAAACAAAATAAATGAATAAAGCCAGACCCATGTAGTTTAATAAGTGCTGAGACATTATTTAGTGTGTTGATGTGAAATGAAAATACCTTTTATTGTTGAAATTTTGACAGGTTGACTGTGCATCAGTTTCTGCCTAAATGATAGAAGAAAGAACAAAAAAATATATTATTTCAAATAAAACATGACAAACCAACTTTCATTTTACTCTGATAACAAGACTATATTGTGATTAAAGTGCACAAGAAATTTGTGACATGATAAACTTATATTTAGGAAGGCTCTATATAAATTTACAAAAAGAAAGTGAAAGTAAGCCATAAAAACTTGCTATAATATTAACATCTTGGCTTCTCTACTTTCTTACCCACCTTTGTGCCTTTTGTGAAGCCCTGCTAGCACTTAACACCAATTAATTTTACACATGTACATTAAACAAAGTAGTAGAAAACACACTGACTGAGCAAATTATGTCTCATTACATAGAATGTCAATTCTGTTAATATTACAATGATAAAGAAAAAGAAGACATTGTTTTTCTATTCCCCTCCGTCTATTATATTCTCCAGTCGATTTGCACGCTACTTATTGTTGAGAAAGCCACTTGTTCTTCAGTCAGGACTTACTTGTCATTATAACTGCAGAAACTACCAATCCGATCGTCAACGTCTGTAATACTGGGCCTGCTCGTGTAGCTGTTTGCTAATGCTAGCGCCACAGTTCAGGAGTTATCATGGAACCTATCAGGTGAAAATATTCCGCAACCGAGGCACATAATCACTTTCCAACAAAGCGTACACACGGATAGACTATCTCGAAGTTTCTCAAATAACATGCTTTCTGGGATGGACACTGAAAAAATATGTCGCCGTTTGCCCGACACCGATGCTATCGCTACCTGTCATGCTACCTGTTCATGCACCGAGGACCGCCCAGGACCGTGTTGTCATAGGTGAAAGGTCAGCATCCGAGTCTCGCGAGATTGAAGACACTGAGTAAACCATGCAGGGTCAAAGCAGCCGATTTAAAATTAAATTACATTTTAATCAGCCAGAATGCCGCGGACCAGCACAAGACTCTGTAGTGTTACAAACGACACCTGGTTAGGATGGTTAATCTGCATAACACTCACAAATATGTTATTCAATGATATAAAAAAAAAATGATAATGAATTGGCTCCAGATATTTTCCAGTTGCATACAAAATTTTAATGTAATTTCCCAAAATGATTTAAATCTTAACCGTTTATATTACCACGTCATAAGGTGCTTTTGGAAGTGAGGTAGCTAATGTGACGATTAAGCTAAGCTAAGTATGCACAGAAAGCCTGTCACTGAATGCTGAAAAAAAAACAAAAAATTGAAAATATTTTTTACTTACCAAAAACCGGCAGCAATAAAGACAATCACGGCAAAACTGACAGGGAGCAATGTGGAAACGTTTTCCAGCTGCACTTGTGCCTCGACTGTCCCTTCATGAGGCAGAAAGTTCTAGATAGGCGGAGTGATATGCGCATGAAAAACGAGTTGTAACTGAAGTTAGCCGATGTTACACCCCGCTCAAAAATAGTGCTAAACTGGCGAAGTGATGTGTGTTTGTTTGAATAATGAAGGAAAGAGGTGGCAGAGGTTGATGGAGAAAATATTTAGAGAAGCAATGGAACTGTTTAAATAGCCAAAAAGGAAAGAAAAAAGCTGGGAAGGCCAGAGTTCTATGTAATAAAGCGTATTTTAGGACTGGTTTTACACACAATAAGCCGCACTACTTTATATAAATATTAAAAAATGTATAAAGTTAAATTTGATTTTTAAAAACTGTTATGCTAATAAGGATATATTGGTTATCAATAAATGTTTTTGTAGTAACAGAAAAACAACAAGAAATGTAAAGTTCCAGTGGAATATACAACATTTCACTACCAAAAAATCCACAAGTTCTAAATACTTAATTTGTTTAAAACATGTTAACTCAAGACAACTGAGTAAATTAATTTCTTCATCAAGAATTACTAACAACTTGTTTATAATGAGTGTTTATAACAAGTTACCAAAAAGTGAGTTAGTTCAACACAATATTTCTGAGTAATATGAATGTTTGTGTTTACAGTGCAGTGAGTGTCATAAACTGATGTTAAATGACCATACCAAAAAGACACCGTTGTTCACAAACATAGACGGGCAAAGTTCACCACTTTGTGAACAACTGTGTAGGTAAATAGTCAGTTTCAGATCAACGTTAATCTACATACAATGCAAGTAATTCAGGGATTTCATCATCTACTGTCCATAACATCATCAAAGGATTCAGCAAAACCTGAGATTTTTCTGCAATGCAAGGCATAAAACCAACATTGAATACCTGTGATCTTTGATCCCTCAGGCAGCACTGCATTATAAACAAACATCTTTCTGAGAAGAATGTCACCACATGCACTGTAAGCCCGGATAAGTTGAATCTACTCAAAAAACGTGAGGAAAGTGGTTGCCCTAAAAAAGTTAAGTAATGTACAATAAAACTTACGTAGATTAAACTTAAATATGTGAAGTTCTGGAATTGCTATTTTTAAGTACAATAAACTTAATGTCAAGCTGAATTAACTTAAAATCTTGAGTATTATCAATTCCAGAACTTTACATATTTAAGTTTAATCTACTTAAGTTTTCATTGTACATTACTTAATTTTTTTAGGGCAACCACTTTCCTCACGTTTTTTGAGTAGATTCAACTTATCCGGGCTCCTGCAGTATTATCAATTCCTGTGCCCAATAAATTGTACTTAGCATTTAAGGTAAATACATTTCTTTTTTTTTTTGAATACATTAACTACAAAATTAGGGAAAAAAGGAAAAAGTCAAAACATGTATTAATCTTTTTATTGAAAATGAATGCATGTCAGTGTCATATAAAACTCTTCATAATGGAGGCATAAATGAGTTTGAACAGGACACAGACAGCCTGATGCAGGTCGGCTGGTTCATCCATCACCATATTACCGTCAAAGATAATTGCCACACTGGATGGGTTGATCTGAGGATCTTCTTCATCAACACAGAGGATTTCCAGTTGTGTTTGGCTGTATCCATCCTTGTTGGTCACATCCTAACAGAGAAACAAAGACATTAGTAGACAATTCTATGTTACCCATCAAAAAGCACCTTTCACTTTTTATAAAGAAAAGCATCCTATATTAGAAGCCACAGCAAAAGTAATAAAGAAAAGAACAATATTTGCCATATATTGAACATTGAATGTATTTTTTTAAACTCTCAGGGCATAAACATTGCCTGCCTGCTTTCTTTAAAGTCTGACTTTTAAGTAGCGTTTTACAATGATAAATTTATGGTTTTTACTTATTTTTAAAGATCCTCACCAGACCAAAAAACACAGGTAAAACTTACTTAGACTACTTATTCCACTGCTGAGTTCCTTGTTTATCTTTTTCTCTGCACCCATTCCATAAGTTGGAAAAATGAATAAAATAATTTAAAAAATTTATCAGCACAGTACAGGGAAGGGCCCCAATGACTAGGTTTGCCTTGGGCCCCCATATGACTAGATCCGCCCCTGTATTCACCTGTTCAGTCATTAGGAAACTCACACAGCCGAACTCCAAGTAGCACAGTAGTGATAAAGTTGGAAGAGTACATTCAATGGCTGAAAAGTCAATACCGTGGCTAATGTTAGCTTAATGGCACTCACCACATGTAGTATGTTTTGTCAGGGACGTCCCGGCGTTAACCTCCTCTCTCTTCGGCGGAAGCGCGGTACACAGCGGGGTCCAACTCCAGAGAAGCTGTGTCCAACTCTGCGTCAACAACATCCCAGTAGACCGCGGTAACGACGGCGGTGCTCCCGGCCTCAGCACGGATGTATTATGCCTCAGCCTCCTCTTTCTCTGCTGTACAGCACGGTGCGCACAGCAAAGAGTCTGGCGTTCACTAAGAGGCGGTGTCCGATTCCACAAGTCCAAATTATCAGTCCAGTTGATAAACCACACGTCCCCACGTCTTGAAAATGTCTTAAAATTTCAGTATGTCCACAGTACAACTTCATTAACTGGCTGTGGGTGATGAAATGGTTGACGGTTAAAAAGCGCTGTTTCTCTTTCCCATAATGCATTGTGAAAGGTTAACTCAATAAATTTAAGTAATCAGGGTTAAAACTTGATGAATTAAAGCTAGAATAACGTAAAATTGTGAGCACATGCATTACTGTTAAACTTAAGTATAATAAATTGATATTTGATAGTAAGCAAGGATCACATACTCAGATTTTGAAGTAATAAAGTCAAACTTGATTTGTATAAGTAAATTGTAATTTAATTTGTAAGTACAAATGAAATCCGGGCTAACAGTGTGGGCTCAGGTACACTTCAGAAAACCCCTGTCAGTTAACATAGTTCATTTCTACATCTACAAGATCAAGTCCAACTCTACCTTAAAAAGACAAGGTTCACCAAACAAATGAACGACTCTCCTCGCCTTTAAATGTGTTGCAGGCGAGGTGCAGTGACAATTTCAATTTCTTCTCCATTGACATCAGCCTCAGTTGGCTGGCAGATGCAGCCATCCTTCCCTGGTCTGAATCCCTGGACCAGAGAAGGATGGCTCTCCTTAGCCTCCCTCCTTCCTTCTCTAACCAGCAGTCCAAGAGGAGGAAGAGGAAGAAGACGCTTTTAGATGAAATATATTTTTCCCATGAAAATCTATTGTGAAACTCTAGGTGATGAGCGAAGAGTTTTTCTTTTATGCTGATGAATGCTGATTAATATTAAGTTAAAATGTATGCTTTTGACTAAGAAAGTTACTTTTTCCAAAAATATTAAATTCTTATAAAAAAGAACAAAATAATGTCTAAATAACCATTTAAGTGTTGAAAACTCGGATTACGTTAGAGCCTACAAGATATGGAATTAGATTTGTGCCAATATTATCAACTCACACTTTTCACGACAGAATGGGTCAGAAACGAAAGCAAAAACTCAGAGAGGGCATGAACAAGTTTGGAATGTAAACACAAAAAAGTCAGAGCAAACATAATCCAGATCATAGTAAACAAATAATGTGTTTTTAAATAAATAAAAACAATAACTTTAAAATACTTAATGTTTTGTGTGCAATTAGCATATGTTGGATTTTAATGGTTCATTTTGTTTGCTTTGTTCATTACTATTTGTTAGATTCTTAACAAGTATTGTTTGCATTATCGTAAAGTGTTGTTTTATTATATTAACCCAAATCCAATTCCATAAAAGGGGGGCCTGAAACAGATGAGGCTAAAATGCAGTTTTAACAAACATTATTCCCTTTTCCTCTGCTTATTCTCCATGTTGGTTTCAAAGGGCAAGTTGGGGTCCTGGGAAATCCCATTTATTGAAGAAGCTGTATGCCACACCTCTTTAAGGATATGACCAACAACCTGGTCTTAACATTGTTTGATTTTTAAGAAGCATCAAAACCAAAAACCTAAAGAATTCATCTCTTCTTTGCAGTTAACAGATTTCAAAGTCTTGTACCTAAGAGTGGCCAGTGAGTATATGTTTGAAATTCATTTAGAATTGTGTTTCCAGTCCAATAAATTTTGTGCATTCTTGCATCTGATATGTTTATCAGTGTAAAAATGGGAATATCAAGTTGAAATTAGAAATAGATGGAAATCTCCAAGTTTGTATGCTCATTTACTTAAAAGAGACATATCATGCTGATGCATAGTTTAATACTTACATATAATATAATAAATTTGAAAACAAGACCTTACACCCCCTTAATTTTAAAAAAATTAGATATTGTATTTTTTCTGATATCCTAGAACGAGATTTGATGCCTCTGAAAATAGGTCATTGCGAGGTGTCCGTGAGATTTAAAACGCCATGAGAACACGAGGTACCTTTCTTTTTATTGGAGTAATCTGATAAAACACTTCCTCCTCTGTGATGGCCGTCAGCCCTAAACCCTCACAGAGGAAGACATCCAGCAGCAGGGGTATAAAACTCCCTCACTCACATTCCCTCATTACCAGCTCTGGCCTGTAGGGGGACTCAATACACGGCCGCTGCTTTGAGCCTGCCGGAAAATACAGTAGAAGAAGAAGGACAGGCTGGCCAGAGCTATAGAGCTGATAAGAGTTACGACACTCACGACCTCGCCGCGGAGAGGTCACGTGGTTCATGTAAGCCTGAATAGATCCAAACACACGCTGCGCTGTCATGTTCTTCTATGGGACAGACAGCAGGGATCGCAATATTTCATGGTAAACATGAATAAAATCACATATCCAAGTACCTGTTTGATTTTTATTGCATTCTTGCATATGTGAATGTTACACTCGGAGTGGTAAGATGACCGCTGAAGACTTTGTAAAGTAGATGTTTTGTTTTGGAGGGAAAGTTTCACGTACGTGTTAGCATGACAAATGGACTTTTACATTGAAATGCAAGATGATTTAAGGTGTTCTTTTTGCTCAACTGGATTATAATATTTCCAAAGAATGTCTATATTCGCTTAAGTTTGCTTCCACTCACTGACCTGTGGCCTGGGAATGACTGAAAAGCAGAGTAGAACGAATCCATTCAGCAGGACCGGACCATCAGTGTCATTTTAAGACTAAACCATACACAGAATATCTATCTATCTATTTATACATATATACTGGGGTTCCCAAAAATGTACACGTTCAATAATTGTAAACTAGGTGTTTATTATAATTACATTTCCAACATGTAAAACAATTTACGAACATCATTCTATTGTTTTATCACTACTTCTTCTCAAACTGATGTTTGTTCTGATCCAGTGATGGTAACTTGTGTTGGTGGTTCTTTTCAAAAATCCCTCTCAAATTGTCTTTGCACTTCAACTGCATTTTCAGACTTCCAGTAGCATTTTATTTAAATTGAGTTATCAGCTGCTAAAACGTGTATTATTTTTTTGTGACACCCTGTATATATCTATATCTACCTATGTATCCCTCTCTTTACATACATATGCATATATATATATATATATATATATATATATATATATATATACATATATATATATATATATTGAGTGAGACATATAGATAAATCAATTTATTAAATAACTCATTATGCTGTACACCTGGTCTGTGAACAGAAAAGCCACCCTGATCACAGAAGACTCCTTCCACCCCCTCTGCCACTGCTTTCAGATGCTGCCATCAGGCAGACGTTATAAACATCTTTAGTCTTCATCCCCTCTGCAATAGCCACCATGAACAGAGATAGACACATGGTGCTGTAAACAACTCCCCTCCTTTTTTGTGGAAGAATGTCTGGTGTATTCCTTTTTAAGCATTGTATTTTCTTTTTAAATGGTTTTGTTATGTTATCCCTTTTAAATGTTTTGAACGAGCGCCTAACAAAGACAAACTTATCATTGATGACGGACAATAAAGTTTCTATCTTTGATTCATGAAATAGTATTTATTTTTTATTCAACTGGTCAAACAACAACAAGAAGTGTGTGTGGGGGTTGTGTCGGGGTGGGGGCTAGGAGACATCTTCTTCTTCATCTGTGTCCTGGACACTAAAAAGCACATGAAGGCAAATAGGGAGAGAACAGATAAAACAGTTAGCACAGCAGGTAGTGATGCACTTAGAGCAAATTATTCAAAATCATATGTTAATGAAACAGCCCTGAAAATTCAGGGAGAGACAGGGAGAGAGATAATCTTGAAAATTATTGTAAATAATTTGTAAATTACTTGTAAATATTTTGTTCTACATCCATTTTAGTTTATTATTTGTTCTGAACAATTTGAGCACTGCAGTACCAATTAGTAAATTTTGTAATATACAAAGTTTAACAAATTTGAACTCAATTACTTGAATTAATTATTTTAATCATCCAATTATCTGTAAATTGTTTAATTGTAACGTCGTTCATTTAAGTAATGCTTACTATAACTTTTAATTTGCCATTAAAATTAACACTTGCAATAGCCAACTACATCTGACTGTTGTGATTCTGATTCTGTTCTATACTCTGCACTGTAATCTACTAATACACACACTTACAGATACGTTTATGCATTACAAATGACCTCTCATATGGAGTTGACGGTCAAAAAAAGTAGCGATTTAATCAATTTATCCTACATACAGTCACAGTTAGCAAGAGTCAACTTATAAAGTAGCAGGAAGTCGGACACCAACAAAGATAAAAAATCTATGTAATTACGCTGTGCATATACAACTGAAGCAAAGCATATGCATCATAACGAGCCTCTGATAGAAAATATTTGATTGAAAATTCAAAAGGGGTAGCTTTTTAAACAACATACCTGTTAATATACTCGATGTCCAACCATGCAAACGAACAGTGTCCGTCGCTGTAGAAGCGGTGTTTGGAACTATTCGAGGCTCCACAACCCGGAAGTAGACCCGGAAGAAAGCGTACAACGGCGTCTTATGGGAGTGTCGTAACTCTTACGATCTCTATAGCTCTGAGGCTGGCTCTACCCCCGATAGAACTGACCAATCAGAGCACAAAGGGCTGTGACGTTGCGAGGTAACTTTAGGTCATCCTTGAGACCGAGTGTTTCAACAAGCGCTTGATAATGGCCTAAAATGAGGATATTGAGAACACTATTGTGGGGCAATGAAGGAACTAAATGACTTGTACTGAGGGCAGAAATGCTTTGCAGGCATCCTAGTCTGGCATAATGAAAAGGAGAAACAAGCATGATATGTCCTCTTTAACCCGAGTGCATCCCTCTAATGTGGGAATCCTCAAGCCATAAGCGTTCATGCACATAAATCTGTGTTATAGTCATCTTACATTAGCATTTTTCTCTGTATCAATCTCTCAAACTACCATGGTTCTGCTCAAATATTCAGTATTGTTTAAATTTGAACTCTTTAAGTGGAAGTTTGAGTTCAATAAAACAACACAAAAGATGAGTTCGGGGTTGTAGGGTAGGGTGGCATTCCTGGTAAAAAAGAGTCTTAAAGCTATGTTTCTGAGGAATGTTTTGACTCTCTTATGACCTGAAGCTTTTGATTTCCAGCCAACAGTAAATTTTTTTGAAATATTTTTGTTTGTCCTGGTACAAACTATAGAATAAATTGTATATCTCAAAAAACCTGACGCTAGAGGAATTATTTGTTCATCGCTGGTTCCTTGTTCCTGTTTTTCAACGTCTGTACCAGTCTGCCCAGCTTCATTGACTCATACCTGTGGACTTGTTCCCTCAAAAAAATATAAAAGGATTTTCCACCACATTTGATCCTATGTCCACATACATGTAGGTACAAAGAAGACCTGATCACATTTTAAAGGTGCTATGAAGAGAATCTATTACCAGCGACATTAGGACTCCGCTACCCATGAGCACGTGTGGCAACTATCGTAATGCTGCGTTCCAGTAACCTCGGAACTGGGAGTGACATCATCTCCGACTTACCGGCGTTCAGTTGAAGTCGGGAAAAAACATGCCGATCTACCAGGCTATTGTTAGCTGTTGTAAGCTTGGGGGTGGCAAGGTTTCACCGAGTTCCCAGTAGGAAATTCTGACTTCGGGGGACGCTCCAGTTGCAGTTTCCTACTTGGAATTCGGAAATTTCTACTTCTGACTACAGCTGGAACGCACCAAAAGACACAAGCCAAAGCGTGTGTTTGTTGTGATGCTAATGAATGCGGCTCGGATCTTCTTCAGAACTCTGCATTGCTTTACAACTTCTTTTTTCAACAACTTACAGGATGCAAAGCGAAGAGGTAATCTATCTCTTTCTAGTTAAGTAGCGGTAGTTTTTGATGTGTGACAACAAGCAATTTTTGGAAAACTTAGTATCGTAGTTTTGTAGCCGGCTATATATCGCTACGTACAGCCCGGTGCTCTAAGAGGTGTCCGCATAATATAAATTTGCTTTAGTTTTAATTGTCTTGTTCCTGATGTTGAGTATCCAGGCCAGTCCAGCCCTGTCCGACCCGACCAGAAGGCTAAGGAATAGCATTTATAGATAACCTAATTTGATGCTATAAAACTCATCTTAGTGTGTATTTCGATCAGGCATACATCTTAAAGTGAGACTTTTTTGTAATTACTTAGAAACTCCTCACAGTCCCTTTAAGTGTTAATGGTCAAGGTCATGCAGTCTTGTGGTAATTCTTTCTTGTGAATATGACGGTTAACTCTGACAGGGTAAAGTCTTTTGAACAGCTCTTTTAAGTGAACAGTGAGAGCCAATGCACAGATGTGAGCAGTCCTCCAATATTTTGTCTTACTGCCTACAGGTCACCCAAAAGATGATCTTTTATCAGTGAGTTCTCAGAGTTGTTAAAAATCATTCATGCAAAGTACAACATTATTTTAGGGGACTTTTCCATTAATATTGACAATCAGTCCGATTCTTTAATCTATGCATTTTTAAATATAATTAACTAAAGAATTTTAACCAGCATGTATCAATCTCATCCACAACTGAAGCCATATCTTACATCTATTAATAATATATGGTCTAACAGCTACTTCGTCCTCTGTTGTGGATGTGGGTCTCTCCAATCACTTCTGCGTGTTTCATGCATGACGGTCACTACCGTGGACAGCTATTAAAACATCATTTTCAATTATAAGAATAGGTTTTGATGGCAGTGTTGCATATAAGTCTCTACAGTGGACGCCTGAGAATCCACCCAACACTGCTTTATGTGGTCAACCATTGTAACTGCAGAATAATTGTGTCAACATTCAAGATGGCTGCCAGGAATGAAAACCTGCCTAGCACCTCCGGGATTTCTGCTCAATCCTTCTACAGTAGGAGACTCCTGCAGGTAAAAAAAATATTTTTGCATGAAGTAGCACCTAATAATCACTATAGTTGTGAAAATTTTCAAGTATTGATTTTAGATTGGGAGGAAATTGCGATTTTCCAGATGTCCACTGAAGTGGACTGCATGCATCACTGACTTTTTACTTCAATACATGCAATTACTGACAGTATATCACTCTTGACAATGCTTTATCTGAAGTAGTTTTCTTTTGTATAAACAACATTTTATGCTATTAGAATGTAAGCTGCATTGTATATATCAATATCTATGTTTTGTGCATTATTCATTATGAGTAACAGTCACAATTCACATTTTACAGGCTAGTGCCGGGCATGCCAGGCCCAGCCAGGCATACAGAATTGTGAAGGAACTGCCTTCTGACTCGGAAGATTCACAGTACAGTGACAGCAGTGATGAAGAGTGGTTGCCAAGTAAAAAATCTCTAGATCAATGTGAAAGTGCATCTGAGGAGGAAGGACTGGCTGTAGAGGATGTGGAGGAAGAAAGCCCTGATGAGATAGCAGCAGAACCTGATTGGATCATCATCTGCATCATCTATGGCACTGGCACATGCCGGGTCAACAGGCTTCAGGGAGCACAAGCGAAACTCAAGAGTGCAACGGAACTCAAAGAAGAAGGAAGAGGAGCTATCTCTGTTGTCACCAATGGTGAAGACGTCACTGTCACACGTTGGCTTGACAATTCACTTATTCATATGGCCTCTTCCTGTCTTGGCATGCATCCGACAGATGTTGCACAGAGATGGTCCAAGAAAGATAAGAAGATCATCACCATTGACAGGCCATTCGCAGTGAAGGTCTACAACGATTACATGGGAGGGGTCGACCTGATGGACCAGATGGTGGCAATGTATCCCCACAGACGCAAGAACAAACGCTGGTACATCAGAATGTTCTTCCACTTCCTGGATGTTACCGTTGTGAACGCCTGGCATCTCCTCAGATTCTCTGGATTGGAGCAGGATGGCCTTTCAAGGCATCTGTGGCTTGTTCATTGATAAATTCAGGCACTGTCCGCAAAAGGGGGAGACCAAGTGACACTTCCCCACCTCCTCTTCTTGTGAAGCGCAAACCTGCATACAAGGTACCCCGGGAGGTCAGGCTTGGCCCTGGAAACCACTGGCCCCAGCTGAACAACATAAAAAATGCCCAAAGATGCCAAGACCCTGCATGCACACGAAAAACGAAGTACAGCTGCATGTGTTGCAATGTGGCTGTGTGCCCTGGGTGCATGGCAAATATTCACACAAGATGGTGAACTGATCAAGTACTGGAAGTACATAAGCATGCAGTGTAATGTGACTGTGTGCCCGGAATTCTTTTTAGTTTTTCACAGAAGACATGCTTGGTGAAGTGATGCAGGAAGTACTGAGACTGTTTGTATGGTCACTTAGAATATTTCATCTATTGTTTTTTTGTTTTTTTTGAGTGAAAAAACTGCATGGCAGTTTATTTTGTTTTATTATTGCTTGTGCTCTCAAACAGTACAGCAAGTACAGAGTGTTTAGAATGTCACTCAGAATTTTCTCAGTCATTACTTTTATTTTTGAATTATAAAACTCCATGGCAGCTGTTTATTTTTTTTATTATTGCTTGTGAACTGATGCAGTACAGAGTACTGAGAATGTTTGAATAGTCACTCAGAATATTTTCAGACATTACTTTTATTTTTTGAATGATAAAACTCATTGTTTTTTGTTTTTTTTTTTTTGGTGAGGGGTTGTAGTTTCATTATTTTAGTTAAAATCCACAAACGCATGCTGTCCACCTGAGTGGACATGTTCATAACTCCTTGAAAATTTGGTGTATAAAAACAGAACCAAATCAGTTCTTATTTTTATGTCTAAAAACACACAAAAACACTTAGTAACATTTTTTTTAACTCAGTATATTATGGGTCATGCATCAAAGGGTTAATATAAAGGATTTTATCCAGCTGGACATCCCAGAGCGTACTGTCAGGAAACGCTATGTTACTTCTGAAGTGGCTGCTAATCACAACAAAGTCATTGTCAACTTTTACTTGCCTCTTCCTTGAAGCTTTGGGTCCAACATTAAACCATTAAGAGGATCATTCATTAATATGTTTTACAGAGTTTTACGGCAAACTTTATTCCTCTGAAGTTAGCACCACCAGCTCCATTTTTCTTAAATCAAGCTGCATAAGATTATTTCCTCCATCTCACCAATGTGTGACAGGTGTTGGGTATCAGAGGGCACACTGCCCTATGCGATATGGTTCTGACACTCACTTAATGACCTCTATGGACCTGTCGGGTGTCCTGCCTAATACTGATATATCTGGTAGCCTTATTTGATTCTTTGCTACATGTATCCATCAATTTATATACATGTATACCCTCTCTTTAAATGTGTGAGCCCCGTGTTTCTTCTTTGTTTTTTTTGTTTTTTTTTTGCTTTATTGTTTGTGGCAGTGGTTGAGGAGGGACTTGTTGTTGCTGCTTTGTGTGTGCGTTCCTCTATAAAACTTGGAAAAAAAGGAAATACAATTTTCATGACTTTTTTTCAAACATTTTTTTTATCATTCCAGACAGTAACAATTATTGTATTTATTATGCAGCCTGAGTTCAATGGGGCCCAAGGTCCAGATGGTCTCGGATCAGTTTGTGTCCAAATCTTGACATTTGAATACAGGTTATTTAATTTATTTAATGTTTATTACCTCTGTTGTTTTCATCTAGTACCTGAAGACCAATAATGGAGCTACAAGGCTATTTAAGAAACAGAATCAACAAGAAGGTCTTAAAGGGCACTACCATTATCCTCTGTCTGACTGTTACAATCATCATAATAAGAAACATCAACCTGCCACAGGTAAGAGCTTTAAACGAGGCCATATTGCTTGAAATGTCACTAATTTTTAAAGGGAGCTACTTTTGCTGTGTAGATCTTTAATTGCTTTTTCATTTAAGTACTTTTGGATCCAACATGTGCATGTCTGCTTTGTCTTTTTCTGTTTTCCTTAGTGCCTTGTCATATAGTTGTGAGATATTGATGTTTGATTTTATGATAAAAAATGGCAAAAACATGATAAAAACCAGGGAAAGAGAGAAGTGGGGTTCATTTTCTTCATGTGGTTGCTTGTGTGCTCGGTGATTTCATATCTGTTGGTTTACGATTACAGCCTCATCTTTGTTATAAGACAAGATTATATAAGATTAACCTTTATTAGTCCCACAGGGGGAAATTCCAGTTTTACAGCAGGATACAAGAGAAATATCAGAAAAAGATTTACGAATGAAACAATAAGTAATTAGAATAACAATAGAAAAATAGCATAGATACAACTAAGTGACAGTAAATGAAGTGAGCTTGAGCCTTTCATCAATATTCAACTTCCTTATGAAGGGAAAGAAGTAAAAAAAAAAAAAAGGTGGAAATAAGACTGACTGATATACTATATCAGTCAACTATATACACAGTATTACCTATAACCAATATATTAACAGGATATAACAGTATTTTCACCACAATTTTTGGGTATATCTATATGGAGGTGGAAGTATACACAGTATGAGAGTTAACAATAATTACACTAAAAATGTCAGAGAGGACTTGCAGAGGATATGAAAAACTAGACACAAAAAGGCTGAATTTGGGGCATTTCAAGTAAAAGAAAAAAAGAATACAGATTATTGCAGGCTGAAGAGGTTTTTGTTGTAGAGTCTAACAGCTGCAGGAAGGAAGGACCTGCGATACCTCTCTGTCACACACTTTGGGTGGAGCGTCCTGTCACTGACAGAGCTCCTCAGTGCAGTGAAGGTGTGTTGGAATGGGTGAGGATCTCTGTCCATGGTCGCGGACAGTTTGGCCATAGTCCTCCTCTCCACCACCTCCTCCACAGGTTCAAGAGGGCATCCCAGGACCGAGCTGGCCTTCTTTATCAGTTTGTCCAGCCTCCTCCTGTCAGCTGCTGTGATGCTGCTGCCCCAGCAGACCACTCCATAAAAGATGGCAGAGGCCATAACAGAGTCTTATGCTGCGTTCACACCGCAAGCGACCCAGCTACCAAAATCGCGACGCATGTCCGTAAATACCTCATTTTGGTGACCGTTGCCATCGGCCGTCGCTCGGTGACGTCACGTCCGCTTGAGTTTCACTGCGATCATATCATATATCACATAATAGGATGTATAAGCGGACATTATTCCAGCTGTATCCTTTTCACTCACTTATCAACCACAAAACACTGCAGCTGATGCCCTGCAGCAGCATCATCTGTGAGTTTACCGCTGTCTGTAGGCGGAACTAATGTCCTCACTGACATCAGTTGCGCAGTGCACACACGTCACCAAAACTTCAGAGGCTGGTATCCAGGGTGTCAGGCACATTTCAATGCAATAAATAATCACAGCAACCACTATTTAACCATTAACTTAACCTGACGGTAGCTGGAAATATGATGCACATCTTACAAGCCAACAACAAACAGTCTCATCATCCGATACGGAGTACACCGTGTCCCAAAAGTTCATGCACCCCAATGGGCAACATTTTTGTCTGTTTGTCTCCAAAATGAGTTGCACCTGGTCAGCCAGATGTTGTGAGGTTGTTTGATTAGTTTATCTGTCTATGATAAGCCTATAAATTTCTCAGTTGACCATGAGGCATGTCACTGAGAGAACCCTAGTGTTGCCACGATGGCCAAACAAAATCACTTTCAAGGCCTTGAGTCCGTGCTCAAGCCATTGCCTTGCGCAGGGCAGGGAAAACTTGCAGGGAGGTAACTCAGGACCTACAAAGCATACGATGGGTGAAGTGGTGGCAGAGATACCAGAGCTTTGACTCCCTTGAAGACATGCCCCGTGCAGGTTGCCCCTCAGTTCTGAGTTCGAGGGCCAAGGACCTCATCTGCAAGGCCGAGGGAAAGAGACACCAATCCTGCCAAAGACTCAGTCGAAGAGTGAAAATCTTGGGGAAGCAGTCTCTAGGAGCACTATCCAATGTTTTCTGACTGAGAAACTGGGTCTGAAAGCATACAGAAGACTTGCCTTACCACAATGTGCAAACTGAAAAAGGAGAAGCTGCTTGCTTTTGCAAAGAAGTTTGCTAAAATGACCCCAAGAGACTGTGAAAACTGGGTTTTCTCTGATGAGTTCCCTCTCTAATTATTCCCTACTCCCAACAGCCAAAACGACCACATTTACAATGACAATCGAATGGAAGAACCACCTTCTGAGCAGGTCAAGTTCAGCGCTCACTGCATGGTCTGGAGGGTGGTGTCTTCTTCAGGGCTGTCTGAGCTGTATGTTGTTCCCCAGGGCACCACCATAAACACTGGGTATTATGTTAAGAGTATTTTCCAGCCAGTGCTACTTCCCATACTCACCAGAATGAAGAAATCAGGCCCTGTCACAGCTAGGAAGATGTTCAACAGGCAGGTGGAAATAATCTTCATGCAAGATGGTGCCCCCGCACATACTGCTCGTTCAACTCAGCAGTGGTGTTCTGAGCAGCTTCCTGGCTTTCTGCACAATGTGGAATAGCCACCCAACTCCCCAGACCTCAACCAGATTGAGAACTGCTGGGGTATCCTGAACAGTCAGGTCTTCGACAGCCCACCCCCTACCACCATGAAGCAGCTCAATGCAAGTGTAGGAGTGGGGCAACATTGAGCCTGTTTTTTTTTGTTGTTGACCATAACAGCCCATTGGTTGATTTTCTTGAAGGACAGCTAATCCAATGACATCTCTAAGCCCTTCTCTCTCTGACCTTAGCATAATGTTGAGAAATTAAAATGAATTTCACTTGGCCTCCCATAGCCAGCCATAATGCCAACGAATTTGCATTTTAATGATATTTTGACTATCATTCCTAGATTTGTGAAGAGAACAACATGATGGCTACTTGGTAGGGAAATACTGAAAATACAATGAAATTGATTTAGAGGGGAAAATCAATTTGGGGAGGGGGTGACTGACAGATAGCTGCTGCTGCTCCTCTTGACGTGTCTGTGGGGGAAATTGATTGACAGCGGGCAGAGCAGCTTGCTAAACGTTTGCCTGCATTGATTATTTAACTAAAACACTGAGATTTCAAGAGTTTTCTCCAGAAATACGAGCTAATATGGGGAGAAAAGTGAGCTAGTTCATAAACTATGGATAAAGTCATATCATTTTTTTAAATTTTTTTTTACAATTTTTAACAATGTCCCATCTTCAATTGGGGTTTACAGTATTAACATTATTTTTTGTATAAATTATTTTTGGCAATATCAGTACATCGATACAGCTCTACGTGTGTTTGCTTAACAAATCTTTCCTTCATGACTCTGAGTACTTTTGATCTTATGACAGGTCCAGATCCAAGCAGCTCATTCTCCTGCCTTCAAACAAGCAAAGGTAGGTCTGTGTGTTGTTATGCCCAGCTCGTTGAAGAGCATAACAAAGAAGGGAGGTCGACACAGTGACAAGTTTTAAATAAAGAAATTAATTTATTGAAGAACTAAACAAATAACCATATGAAGTTAAGTCAGTTATCAGTAGTGTGGTGAGGGCGTTTGGGTGCTGTGAGACTGTGCGTATGAATATTACTCTGTGTTAAAGACAACCAAGGCAAACAGAACATAACCCAAACCAAACCAAAAAGCCAAGATGGGTGCCTGGCCGGCACCAGCCATCCAAGGAGGGAGAGAGAGAGCCATCTTGGATTCCCCCTGCTTTTAAAGGCTCAGCTCAGGTGAAGCCAATCTAAATGAGGAGAGGGAGGGGCAGGCAGCCCAGGAAGATCTGCTGCTTCTCCTGAACAGCAGAAGTGAGAGGAGAGAGGGGCAGGCAGGCCAGGAAGCTCTGCTGCTCTGCTGAACAGCAGAGGTAAGAGGATAGGGGCGGGCAGGCCAGGAAAATCTGCAAGAGAAACAGAGGCAAGAAAAAGGAACACACACATACCCCGTGACCCCCAAGGCCTGTGGCCGTCACAGTGTACAGGTGGCCAGTCGGTTGTGGGCATTCATAAATGTTGTTTTCCTGTCAGAGGTGATGCTAAAGGTTTGATAAATATGCATATAAAATTTTGTCTTTAAAAATGCCATTCTCAACCTTGGTGTTCCAGCTCTGCCACAGTCATGAGATTACATATTCAGAAGTGTCATGTAGTAGTGGAGCTTAAAATCAAAGCTGCAAAAGGAAAAAAAATATTGAACATCCTTTTACACATTTATAGTTGTACTACTAATATAATGGCAACACAAGGACAGTTGCTCAATTAATTATTACCAAGGAGGCTAAGTTTTTGCCTGTGTGGTTGTTTGCTTGTTTGTTTGTTTGTTTGTTTATTTGCTAAAATTTTCAGGAGATGTTGGGACTGGCCCAACTCAAAAATGATTCAATTTTGGTGGTGATCCTGATAACTACCATTGGCAAATGTTCGTTTTTGCTCAATAACTGTCTAACAAAAATGACATCAACATGATTCGAAGTGTGGGTTATCAGGGTCAAGGAATCATATTATGATAGTACCTTTATCAATTACCAGCCATTTCTCACAAGTGTAACATTTGCGCTACTTTGGCAGAGATTTTCACTTTCTGAGAGCTCTCTAGTCTCTAAAGTTAAAGTCCAAGACAGGCACTTCTGCTTCAGGAGTCACTGTCTGGTTCCAATATTGTAGAGGTAGACTTTTTCCCACTGGAACAAACAAGTACAGTAATCAAACAGAGATAACAGTGAGCAGAGCCAGAAGTTATTGTCAGGGCCCTAGTTTATCATCAGAGCAAAAGAAATGTCCTAGTGTCTGACTTAAAAAGTGAAGAGTCTATGTTTTACCTTAACTTGGGTTCATTGATATTGAAGACTGCCAATGGCAGTTAAAAATAGTCGATGTTCAAAAACATTCAAGTTTTCATCCAGTTCTCCTGATCCAGCTGTATTCTCAATTGGTCTGAAACACTCTGTTAGAGCTTGATCACTTTAATGCCGGGGTCAGACTAAACGACTTATGCATGATCATGGTCCCATACAATAGGCAAAGGTTTTTTTGGAGCCATTGGCCTTAGAAATTGTTCATTCCAGCTTTTGTGGTTTGTCATAATGACTGACAACAACAGATCATTCTGAGATGCCTCATGTGCAACAATCACTGATAGCTATGAGCTAGAGGAAAAGTTTGCATAGCTCTGAAAAACAGCATCCCTTAAAAAACTACCCCAGACTGTAAATAGAAACAGCAGAGGAACATGGTGAGTGACTGGTGCATCTATCAGCAAACCAGCTTCTCAATCAACATCAGGTTAGATAATAACAGGAATGTACTCTAAATGCAGTGTATGTGTTTGTGGTCTTGGTCGCCTCCTTCCACGGTCATCACATCTGTTGTTGCATGCAGTTGATTTCAGTACTTTAATCCGTCATGCAAGTGTAGCACAAGTTTACTTTTTAAGATAAACCTGTAACCAACATAAAATAAAAGTTGTTTAACTCAGAAGACACTAAATTCGAAAAGGAGGAAATTGGAGGATAACAACACTCAATAAAACTCAAAGACTTGATAAGGTTTCAAAAATAATTGTATTGAAAAATTAAAATAAAATTTTAAATCAAAACATAACAAAAAATATTTGGTTTAAATACCAATCATTTAAATGTTTCAGTCCATCAAAAACGAAAATTTTCACCAATGTCAGTCTTTCATTCACTGAAGGAAAAGGGAAACAATTGTCCTTGGTTCCTACCACACTGGGTATGGGTTGGTCGATGAATACGTAACGTGAGGATGATGATGATGATGATGATGATGATGATGCTCGTCCTTTGGGTAGCTCGCCGTCTTCTGGTACAGATTGGGTTCAGTGTCACAAAAAACCTGGCCTGTATGAAACAGACCAAAATCATGAGATTCTCTATACTTACAATTTGCTTAGTAAATATACATTTGCCCCACACTGTGTAAATGACAGCTAGTTGCGAACACAAAAACAATTCGACCATAATTAATGACAATTGTAGCCCCACACTGTGTAAATGACAGCTAGTTGCGAACATAAAACAAACATTTCAACCATAATAGAAAACAAATGTAGCCCCACACTGTGTACATGACAGATAGTTGCTAACACAAAAGAAAAAACAATAGGATTCAGACACAGCTTACCGATTCAACTGAAGTTTACTTTAGGTAAACTTCTGCTGGTCCACCCGATGTTCGTTGGTGTTACTAGAAACCGGATCTTGTCATCCGTTAAAATAGTAATTTTAGATGAAAAATACCGACAGTACAAATCTCGTGGTCTGTGTTCTTCTCTAGTCTCTCATGCATCTCCGTTAAAAACCGTGCTCTTCCGGCTTAAGAGGCTAATCTCGGCTGCTGATTGGTCATAACAGTCTCGTGTGAACAAACGAGAACAAAGCGAGAACAAACGTGAACAAACGTGACTTTAAGATTACGCGAGATTTGACCATGACTGAATCCCATGTCCTCCTCTGTGTCCACAGTCAGTGGGATAAAGAAAGGAAAATAAACATATATACACATATATATATATATATATACATACATATATATATATATATATACATACATATACATACATTTTTAATCTCAAAATCAACAATTAATTTCCAAAAATAGAAAATAAATAATTGAAATACATTAGATTTAACAATATTTGTGACCTGGGTTACACCCTCCCCCCCTAAATCCATGCTCGTCCCGTTGCATGTTTAAATAATCTATACTACCTGTATTTTTGAAAAGGGTAAGGATTTTGGGGTAACCTCACTCAAAGCTTCTTCATAAGCATTTGACAAACTTTGAAATAATGTTTGAACAATTGATATTAAAGGATTTCCTAAATTAGAATACTTCAACCTATCAGGTTGGGTTCTGTTTCTATTTGAACGTCTTAATGTTTCATCTGTACTGTGTACTACTGTTTTGTTAACAGAGTCATCCACAGGTTCAGGGGTTTCTATTTCAGGTTGCTTCTCCATTTCAGATTCATTTTCCATTTCAGGTGCGTTTTTTTCTACAGGTTTCAATGTTCCATCCGGTAAGTTTGATTCATATCCAATTCCGCTTAAAGGTTCTCCGAGGGATTTTTCCACATTTGCATTTCCAGGTAAGTTTTCCATGTCAGTTTCCTTTGTCAATCCGAGAGCGTTACTTTCATCCACAGTGAATGTCACTGTTTGAGGAACATTTGTCCTTGGGATCCAACATCCTGTTTCTTTTTCAGATTCATCTTCAGAAATACATTCATCTAGATTAGGTTCCTCAACATTACTACTACGAGTTTTGACACGTCTTCCAGGAGAAGACTGAGGACTTTCCTGGTTGGCCTGAGGAAGAAAACCACAGGGAAGGAGAAGATCTCTGTGCAGTGTTCGATTAGGGCCATCTTTGTTTTCTGGCCTAACAGTATAAACTGGGAGATTGCCTGCACGTTTTACTACTACATATATGTCTTTTTCCCACTTATCCATTAATTTGTGTTTTCCTCGCACTCTTACATTTCTGACAAGAACCCTATCTCCAACTACCAGTTCAGAAGTTGTTATTTTTTTATCAAACCGTTGTTTATTTCTTTCTGCGTTTTTGAAAGCATTGCTCGAAGCAAGTTTATAACTTTCTTCCAAACGAGATTTTAAACTTTCCACATACTGTGAATAACTTTTGTTTGTTTTTTCCCTCACAGGTAAGCCAAAAGCTAAGTCTATAGGTAGTCTGGGTGTACGTCCGAACATGAGTTCATAGGGGGTGAAACCAGTGACTTCATTGCGAGTGCAGTTGTACGCATGAACCAAGGGTTTGACAAATTCTTTCCATTTTGATTTTTGTTTATTTTCAAGAGTTCCCAACATGTTCAAGAGTGTTCGGTTGAATCTTTCAACAGGGTTTCCACGGGGATGGTATGGTGTTGTTCGGACCTTTTGTATACCTGAAATCTCACACAATTCTTTGATTAATTTTGATTCAAAATCTGGACCTTGATCTGAATGAAGGCGTTCTGGAAAACCATAATTTACAATAAAATGGTCCCACAAACATTTAGCAACAGTTTTGGATTTTTGATTTGGGGTTGGAATTGCAACGGCAAATTTTGTGAAATGATCTGTTAAGACCAGAATGTCTTTGGTGTTGCTTTCATCTGGTTCCAGGCTAAGAAAATCCATACAGACAAGTTCAATGGACGTGAAGCTTTGATGTTCACCAGGGGTGCAGCTTTTTCCTGGGGAGCTTTCCTCTGAACCTAGCGATCACAGGTTTTGACTTTACATTCAACATCAAAAGCCATTTTGGGCCAATAAAATCTTGTTACACAAGATCAAGTGTTCTATCTATTCCCATATGTCCCATGTCGTTATGGAGACTTTTGAGAACAATGTGTCAAGCTCTTTTGGAAGAACAAGCTGATAAGAGATATTTCCTCCATCCTGTCTTTTTGCGGTACAAGATGTCATCCACAAGCTCAAGCTTAGTCCATTCTCGTAGCAGTAAACCGAGTTCAGGAAACTCTTCTACGAACAGTTGGGGAACTGTTTCTCCAGACTCCATCTGGTAGATGATTTCAGATATGCATGGATCAGACCTTTGTTTTTCCTTGAGCTCATTATGGGATAACGAGGGAACTGTGGGTAGTCCATGTTGGTTTTCTGCAGAGAAGTTTTCTGGAATTGCATCTATGGAATGAGTTAAGGACTCAACTAAGGTGAAACTACAGGGGTTTGCTGGATCATGACTGGTTCTTGCAAGAATACTTTGACAAACTGCATTAATAACATCTGAAGAAAGTGTATCTGAGCTGTTAAGATGTTGATTAATAAACTGATCTATCTGTCTTGCTCTTTTTGAGAATTTTTATCTATTATGCAGTTATGTGGCCGCCTGGAGAGAGCATCTGCATCCAGATTTTGTTTACCAGCTCTGTAGTGAAGTTTGAAAGAGTAAGTTGATAGGGCTGCCAACCATCTGTAACTGGTTGCATCAAGCTTTGCAGAGGTAAGTATATAAGTAAGAGGATTGCTATCGGTTATGACTGTGAAGTTAGAGCCATACAGATAGTCATGAAATTTTTCAGTTACACTCCATTTTAATGCAAGAAACTCTAGTTTGTGAGCTGGATATTTTGATTCACTGTTTGAAAGTCCACGGCTTGCATAGGCAATAACCCTAAGTTTTCCCTCCTGTTCCTGATATAGAGCCGCTCCCAGCCCAGTTGTACTTGCATCTGTATGCAGAATGTATGGTAACTTGGGGTTTGCAAATCCAAGAACAGGAGCAGAGGTGAGTTTTTCAATCAGTTGATCAAAGGCATTTTTGCATTCAACAGTCCATCTTCCATCAAAAGGTTGTTTTGGATCCAGATAGTGATTGACACTGTTTTTTTCTTTCAGATTTTTACGTAGGGGTGGGTAACCACGTGTAAGTTCATTTAGAGGTTTTACAACAGCAGCATAATCTTTAATGAATCTTCTGTAATAACCAGAAAAACCAAGAAAAGACTTGAGCTCCTTGAGGTTTTTTGGAATCGGCCAGGTTTTAAGGGCATTTGTTTTTTCAGGATCTGTCTCAACTCCCTTTTCAGAGACAACATGTCCAAGGTAACGAACGGATGTCTGAAAGAATTTACACTTCTCAGGAGACAGTTTGAGACCATACTCCTTTAGGCGGGTAAGTACTTTCATCAGTCTGCTTTCATGTTCTTCTAGGGATGATGAGAAAATTATTAAATCATCCAAAAACACAAGGACTTCTTTAAGATTTAATTCTCCCATACATTTCTCCATTAATCTTTGAAACGTGGATGGGGCATTTGTAATGCCTTGGGGCATTCTGTTAAATTCCCAAAAGCCTAATGGGGTTACAAAAGCTGTTTTAGCTTTATCAGCCTCATCCATCTCAATCTGGTAGTAGCCAGATTTTAAGTCAAGAACAGTAAACCATTTGGATCCATGAAGTGCTGAGAAAGTTTCCTCCAGATTTGGCAAAGCATAAGCATCCTTGACAGTTTGTATGTTTAATTTCCGATAATCAATACAAAGTCTCACATCGTTATTCCTCTTTCTCACCACAACAATAGGAGAAGAAAGGTGACTCAGACTCTCTTATTACACCAGCCTCCAGCAGCTCATTGAGGTGATTACGAACTGCTTCAATATCTCTGGGGTGAATAGGTCTAGCACGGTGCTTGAATGGCATTTCATCATGCAGTTTGATATGGTGCTTTACTTTGTCAGTGCATCCGAAGTCAAGGTCATGATGGGAAAACACTTCAGGCATGTTCAGCAGTTTTTTGGTCACACGATCCTTCCACTCTGGTGGGATTGGTGAATCACCAAAGTTGAAGTTGAGATTGGATTTGGGATTTTCTTCATCCATGGGAGTTCTCACAGACTGTTGAGAGATGATGCTGTGGAAAGCACCAAGCTCTGCGATGGTACAAAGAGCTGGAATAAAGATGTCTTGCTCCGTGTAATTAGTGATAACAACAGGAACCTTATATGGTGCATTTGAAGGAAGGGTGATAAGACAACTCTTCACACACAGACCACCAGGCAAAGACGACTTGGTGGGATGCTCTACAATTGCATAGCGATCTGGTGAAAAAGCTGTACCTTGTACCTTGGCTGAACCTTCAAGGATAACATTATGACCAGCAGGAATACAGGTGGGAACTCTGCTTAATGTTCTCACTATTCCTATGATTCCCTCTTGACTTTGTTGATGTCTAAGTTCAAGAGTTTTAATTAAAGCTCTATATCCATAGAGACAAGATTGGTGGGTTGAATTGCTATCAAGATAATGGGAATAAAGAACATCCAGTGTATTTGTTCCAATGAGAACCTGAGAAGGACTTTTGTCGGACATCTGGAACAACAAGAGCAAGAGTTTTTACTTCCAAGTCAGAACCAAGAAAATCACCAGAGAACTTCACTGATAACTCGACATATCCTAAGTATGGAACGGACTGCCCAGCTGCACCTTCAACCTCCAAAAGGTCATCAAGCGGCTTGATCGGCTGATCATACAGGTTCTTGTGATAAAAAGAAGCAGGTATGGTAGTCACCTGAGAACCGGTATCTAAAAGACAATTGCATTCAGAGCCAGCAATGTTGACTAGTGCTGTACATTTTGAACCAATTAATCCTTTAGGCAGTTTGGCAGCTCTGTTCATTGAGTGTGCATTTTGATTTTTTACATAGCCTCTATGCTTGATTTTATTTTCCGCAGGACATTTTTCAGCAGCTCCAGTCCCTGGTCGTCCTGTAGCAGGAACTGATTTCAGTTTAAAGGTGACTTTTTAGTTGAATTTTGACTTTCCCATTTTTGACATCTTGCGTTGTATTGTTTCCTTTTCTCAGCAACAAGCACAGGATTGGGTTGATTATCACACTGGGTTTTGACATGTCCATCCTCTCCACAGCGAAAGCAGTATCCGGGTTGGGGTTTGGTTGTGGTTTTATTCCATGTTGATTGAAACTTTTTGTTCAATTTTCCATACTGTGGCTGTTCATACTTGTTGGTGACAGTTTTGGGTGGATAATTTTTATTTTGTCTTTGATTTGCTGTCAGCGATGCTAACTGTTTTTGAATATCTGCCATTTGTTTGGTAAGTTGCTGAGTTAAAGTTGTTAAGGCCTCCACTACTCCCTTCATCTCATTACCACTGTGGGCAACCTGAGAGTGAGCTGTTACTTTTTGTTTTGTTGCACCAAGATGTTGTTTCATTCTCATTGTTTTTGCAGCATCATGATCCTCTTCTGTGCGCAGCAACAGGAGTAACTCAGCAAAAGATGGAGGATTTACTTTCTTTTGCTTTAACTGGAGATCTGAAATCAACCTGTTGTCCCAGCATCCTCTGCAGAACTGATTAAGCAGATGTCTATTTATTTCACAAGCAGAAACACCACCCATTTTAACAGCAAGATTTAAGGATATCTGCAGTCGTTGTAAATAAGCAGAAGGCTTCTCACCCAAATCTTGGAAGGTATCCATGAACTTTGCATAGAGCTCATCGCCATCCTGAACTGTACCAAAAGCTGAATCAAGCTGTTGTAAGTATACAGCAGGTGAAGTATCAGGACCAAGATGTTTAACTATATCAGCAGCAGGAGGAAGAAGGCTTTCAAGGATCTTTCTGGAACGTTGGAGGTCAGACACAGCAGGATCTTTCATAATGAGGTCAACACTTGTACGCCATGTGTCATAATCTGCCTCTGATGAGGGTCTCGGCATTTTACCGGAAAAAGCTCTAATTCTTTGGGATATATGCATTGATGTATCCTCTCCCTTCACAATATGCTCCACGACATAACGCTGGACTTCAGGAGGATTTACATTAAACAGAGGTTTGGAATAACCACCTGCCCCTGAAGGCAGAGAAAATGCTGGCCTGGAGATTTTTTCAGGTTGTTGAGGGGAACTTTTTACAGCTGGCTGCTCTTCCTCTTCATCCTCTTCCTCATCCTGATCATCAGGATCAAGTTTTGATATTGTGTTTCCTATTTGGGACATCATTTCTTTAAGGACCTCAGCATACTCTTTACCTGTCATTTTTGCAATATTTTTTAAATCACTGAGATAAGTCTCAGTTTTTTCTGTTCCTACCTGCTCTGTATAAATATTTGATAAACTAATAACATTGTATGTATTAGTTTTGTCATCAGTCTAAGCGAATAAGGCAGTAATGGCTCTAAAGCTAATGTTGCATTTGAAGAATTAAATTCTACAACAAGATTTTCTTTAAACTGTGATGTCTCATCTTTCACGATTTCATGTCTTTTAATTGAACCATATTGTTTAAGAAAATCAATGACTTCTTCATCTTTTTCTGTGTTTGTTATATTTTTAACCAACACCGAGTTTGAAATTTTTACTCCTAGGTTTTGAAAGACATCCATGATCACAATTTAATTCACAAAAAGACTTATTAAATGCTGTTATCAAAGCTATTTCCTCCTGGCTAGCTCGCCAGAATTAATGTAGCACAAGTTTACTTTTTAAGATAAACCTGTAACCAACATAAAATAAAAGTTGTTTAACTCAGAAGACACTAAATTCGAAAAGGAGGAAATAGGAGGATAACAACACTCAATAAAACTCAAAGACTTGATAAGGTTTCAAAAATAATTGTATTGAAAAATTAAAATAAAATTTTAAATCAAAACATAACAAAAAATATTTGGTTTAAATACCAATCATTTAAATGTTTCAGTCCATCAAAAACGAAAATTTTCACCAATGTCAGTCTTTCATTCACTGAAGGAAAAGGGAAACAATTGTCCTTGGTTCCTACCACACTGGGTATGGGTTGGTCGATGAATACGTAACGTGAGGATGATGATGATGATGATGATGATGATGATGCTCGTCCTTTGGGTAGCTCGCCGTCTTCTGGTACAGATTGGGTTCAGTGTCACAAAAAACCTGGCCTGTATGAAACAGACCAAAATCATGAGATTCTCTATACTTACAATTTGCTTAGTAAATATACATTTGCCCCACACTGTGTAAATGACAGCTAGTTGCTAACACAAAACAATTCGACCATAATTAATGACAATTGTAGCCCCACACTGTGTAAATGACAGCTAGTTGCGAACATAAAACAAACATTTCAACCATAATAGAAAACAAATGTAGCCCCACACTGTGTACATGACAGATAGTTGCTAACACAAAAGAAAAAACAATAGGATTCAGACACAGCTTACCGATTCAACTGAAGTTTACTTTAGGTAAACTTCTGCTGGTCCACCCGATGTTCGTTGGTGTTACTAGAAACCGGATCTTGTCATCCGTTAAAATAGTAATTTTAGATGAAAAATACCGACAGTACAAATCTCGTGGTCTGTGTTCTTCTCTAGTCTCTCATGCATCTCCGTTAAAAACCGTGCTCTTCCGGCTTAAGAGGCTAATCTCGGCTGCTGATTGGTCATAACAGTCTCGTGTGAACAAACGAGAACAAACGAGAACAAACGTGAACAAACGTGACTTTAAGATTACGCGAGATTTGACCATGACTGAATCCCATGTCCTCCTCTGTGTCCACAGTCAGTGAGATAAAGAAAGGAAAATAAACATATATACACACAAGCGTATATATATATATATACATACATATATATATATATATATACATACATATATACATACATTTTTAATCTCAAAATCAACAATTAATTTCCAAAAATAGAAAAAAAATAAATAATTGAAATACATTAGATTTAACAATATTTGTGACCTGGGTTACACAAGTCACTGCCCGAGTTTATGACTCCATAGTCACTGAGTCTGACCTACCAACCTTTGTGATTGATGAAAAAAATCCTTTAGTCTGAACTCAGCATAAGGCTCCCATTTCTACTTGGATGCAATAAATGGTCAATGACAAATGGACATTAGCTTTAATAGTGCTTCCTTGTCTTTTGACTACTCAAAGCTAAGGATGGGAATCGAAAAACAATTCTAGTTGAGAATCATTCCATCAAATAATCAATATAATCAGTCCTTTTGCTTATCAATTCCCTTATCAATTCCTTCCACTGACAGGATTCAGAAGCAGCCAGAATTGTGGCTTAATTTTTTTTTACAAAACACACCTACTGCACAACATTTTTAGTTTGTGCATAGCAACATCAGCAACTTCCAGAAGCAGTTAGCTGTGGCGTGTGTTTAATATTGTTGCCACTGAAAATTCACAGACCAACATTTGCCCAAAAGGAAAATCTACAGGAATCACTAAGGGAATAGTTAAATAATTGAATCAATTAGCAGGACTGTTAACGGCACTGGCAACGATAAAATCTTATCAATTCTCATACTACTACTCAAAGCAGCTTTACACTGCAGGTCACATCTACACATTCACACCCAATCACTCTCACATTCACCTACTAATGGTTGGAGTTTCTGTCAGTTTACCATCAGTGTCATCCAAGACTGTCACACCCTCTCTTGCCCATTTACATGCCACTGACGCAGCAGTAGGAGCAACTTGGGGTTAAGTGTCTTGCCCAAGAACACATCACTATGAGACATGGTCATGCGATTACTGACCTAGCGCACATCAGACTGCACAACCAGTCCTCTCTATTGGGTTGTGCAGTCTGGGTCAGACTTAAAAAGGGCCCATGGAGTTAGGGCTGTGACACCTCAAACTTGATCAATACTCTAAACAAATGGTGCATTTTGATCTTCTTATTTTTTTAAAATGGCAATACTTTAGGCCCGGGGAGCTAGTAAATATCAGTGCCAAAAAAGCAGCAGCTTGGTACAGATGTTTGGGGATACAAAGCAGTACATGATGCCACCAAAAACCTCATAATTCAGTAATACTTCACAAAAACTATCAAAACCCAAAACCAGTGAAGTTGGCACGTTGTGTAAATCGTAAATAAAAACAGAATACAATGATTTGCAAATCCTTTTAAATTTATATTCAATTGAAATCACAGCAAAGACGAGACATTTAATTTTCAAACTGAGAAACTTTATTTTCTTTTGCAAATAATCATCAATTTAGAATTTAATGGCAGCAACACATTGCAAACAAGTTGGCACAGGGGCATTTTTACCACTGTGTTACATCCCCTTTCCTTTTAACAACACTCAGTAAACGTTTGGGAACTGAGGAGACCAATTTTTGAAGCTTTTCAAGTGGAATTCTTTCCCATTCTTGCTTGATGTACAGCTTAATTTGTTCAACAGTCCGGGGTCTCCGTTGTTGTATTTTACGCTTCATAATACGCCACACATTTTCAATGGGGACAGGTCTGGACTACAGGCAGGCCAGTCTAGTACCTGCACTGTTGTACTACGAAGCCACGCTGTTGTATCACGTGCAGAATGTGGCCTGGCATTGTCTTGCTAAAATAAGCAGGGGCGTCCATGATGTGTAAGTTACCCATGCCTTGGGCACTAATACACCCCCATACCATCACAGATGCTGGCTTTTGAACTTTGTGCCTATAACAGTCCGGCTGGTTCTTTTCCTCTTTGGTCCGAAGGACACGACGACCACAGTTTCCAAAAAACAATTTGAAATGTGGACTCGTCAGACCACAGAACACTTTTCCACTTTGCATCAGTCCATCTTAGATGAGCTCGGGCCCAGCGAAGCCGGCGGCGTTTCTGGGTGTTGATGATAAATGGCTTTGGCTCTGCATAGCAGAGTTTTAACTTGCACTTACAGATGTAGCGCCAAACTGTAGTTACTGACAGTGGTTTTCTGAAGTGTTCCTGAGCCCATGTGGTGATATCCTTTACACAGTGATGCCGGTTTTTGATGCAGTACTGAGGGATCGAAGGTCATGGGCATTCAATGTTGTTTTTTGGCCTTGCCGCTTACGTGCAGTAATTTCTCCAGATTCTCTGAACCTTTTGATGATATTACGGACCACAGATGATGAAATCCCTAAATTTCTTGCAATAAGCTCGCTGAGAAATGTTGTTCTTAAACTGTTGGACAATTTGCTCACACATTTGTTCACGAAGTGGTGACCCTCGCCCCATCCTTGTGTGTGACTGGGAATTTCAGGGAAGCTGCTTTTATACCCAATCATGGCACCCACCTGTTCCCAATTAGCCTTTTCACCTGTGGGATGTTCCAAATAAGTGTTTGATGAGCATTCCTCAACTTTCTCAGTCTTTTTTGCCACTTTTGCCAGCTTTTTTGAAACATGTTGCAGGCATCAAATTCCAAATGAGCTAATATTTGCAAAAAAATAACAAGGTTTACCAGTTTGAAAGTTAAGTACATTGTATTTGCTGTGTATTCAATTGAATATAGGTTGAAAGGGATTTGCAAATCATTGTATTCTGTTTTTATTTACGATTTACACAACGTGCCAACTTCACTGGTTTTGTACTTTGACCCAACTAAGAGCTACAGTATGACACTGGATCATGTTTTATTTTCTTGCAAACCCCCTGTACTTAGAACTATTTTGTGATGTGTCATAGGGCCATGTATCCCTCCACCAAGAATACAGTGCTGTCCTCTAAGAGGCTATTTTGGTTGTCGGTCTCCAGAAGTAACAAACAACACCAACTTCACTAAAACTGAATGCTAGCTGATATACATGGCGCCACTAACAGCCTCAATTTTAAACCATTCTAAGATGTAAGCCACAAATCAATTAAATAAGCACTCGGAATGCGCAGAACTGCCATATTATCATGATCCTACTTTTTGTTTAGATAAGTTTCCTGTTCTGTTCATGTTGCATGTTTTGTCTTTGTGCTTCCTGTTTTATTTTGAAAGCCCACATGTCTCCTCCTGCCTTCTCAGGTTTTACTTCCTGCCGGTCAATCAGTCAGACAGACAAACAAACATTAAGGGCCTTAAACATTACCTCCATGGTGGAGGTAATAGCTTGACCAGACACTACAGTTAGATTCTTTGCAACATTTCACTTTTCCTTGACAAAGCCTCTGTGTGCATCAGTTCAGATTGTTTATTTGTTAATTTATGGCTTCTTTGTCACCCTCTAACTTTCTCAGACCAGCCATCCAAACTCCTCCATCATCTTGAAAGGAGGAACCACTGCTTCCTCTGTGCCTCATGACTTCTGCACCTTCAAGCCACTGACAGCTACAGATGCTGAAGAGGAACGTCTCATATTAGACGCCATCGGTTGGCGTGATCCTCCACCTCTACCATCTCCACTCTCATTGAATCAGACAAGTCACACTGCGCACAGCTACTTCACCATTCTCCCAGGAAAGGATGGAGGAGTTTACCATGTAGGGGATGAGCTTGAAGTTGTGATAAAAATGTACGACTTCCAAGGAAGTGCTAAGAAATTTGGTGGTGACGTCTTAGTCACACGTTTGCACAACAAGAAACTTAGAGCAGGTGTGGCCGGGCGAGTGGTGGATCACCTTAATGGCTCCTACTCTGCTGTTTTCACCTTACTCTGGGAGGGAGCCACACAGGTTGAGGTAAAGCCCAAGACTTTACTCTTTAATCCTTGTGTGATAATGACCAGTGGTGAGAAAGAATAACCTAATAAAAGTAAAAGTGCTGTTTTAACAATATGTGAATCATACTGTTTATCTTTGAAGTCTCAAAGTCAGACTTTCACCTCATGTTTATGTATTCATAAGTAAATGTTTTTTGATGTAATATGTAAAGGGAACTAACCAAAAATCAATTATTAATGTCAAATTGAGGCCCAGCCTTATTTGCCCCTGCTTTGGCAAAAAAGTGCTTATATTTTGCCACAGCTATATTAATTTTTCATGACTTCTAGTGTATGCTCACAATTAGGGATGGGGATCTAAACCAATTCCAATTGAGAATTAAGAAAGAAACCCTCAAGGAATCAGTGTCATTTTCCTTTTTGCTTTTCAGTGCCTTTATCTCTTCCCTCCACTTTGTTCTGCACATTTTACAAGTCAAAGATGTCACCCTCTCAGAGGTAGCAAGCACAAATGTTAGGGTTAAGTGTTTTCTTCCCTACTCCAATTCAACAAGTGAGTCGGTGAAGTAAGTTCATTTTAGATTTTTTTTTTCAAATTTATTATTTTTAATATGTGGAGTCATTTTAATAAGACAAGGCTTAATTAGTTGAAAACTGATAAAAAAGAAAGTCATGTCAAAGATGTCACCCTCTCAGAGGTAGTGACCACAAATGAAAGCAAAGAAGTCAAACATCTTGGCACGCATGAGGCAGAAGCGATTAAAATCGTCTTTATCTTAAATAAAACACATTTTATGCAACTTTCAGTGACTACAACTCTCAGTAAACAGCAGCAACTTCCAGTAACATTAGTCTATGTGGGGTGGTATTGTATAACAAAAGTGTTTGACATTGTTGCCACTGAAAACCTGTGTAAACCTGTGTTATCCAGAAAGAAAACCAGCAGGAATTGACGAGGTTTTGTTAAAGAATTGGATCGATAAGCAGGGCTATTTATGTCACTGGTATCATTAAAGTTCTATTTATTACTTATTTACAATCCCTAATGTTAATTTGCCACAGCCATGACGATCAACTTCATCAGATCAGTCAGTTAAGAGGAAATTTAAAACAGCTGTCACCAGTGTTGAGAATAAAGCTGTTAAAAATTACATTACTAGCATTGTTATTTTCCCTTTAATAAGTGATCTAATTACCATGAAAACTATTTCAAGCGTTACAATGCTGTTACCATGTGGCGTGTTATTATGCACCAATGTCTAGCATCTGTTATCCTGCCTGCCTTGGTCAGCCAGGCACAGGACAGGAACTGCATTTGCACTCAGACACACAAGAGAACTAGATGCCAGAGTTGCCAGATCAGCCTATTATTACAGCCTTTTAGCAACTTTTGGCTTTTTTTCTTAAAAGTTACTTGCAAATATGAAAAGATGTGGGTTCTGTTTTTGGGCCTGTTCCAGAAGTGTAGATTGTCATTTGGGCTTGATGTGCCCCCAAACCCAGGAGGGATCTGATGCATGGTCCAACATAGATATAACTTCAATTCGGGAGCAACACCAATTATTTTATCCCACTCTAGACACAAATGTGCATTTTACTGTAAAAGAGTCAAAAATGATGTTTCCACCTTAGAGAAATTAAGCCAGAATTTAGTTTATTGCTAATGTAGCTATAACTGTTTTCACCATGATAAAGCTGTAGAGGGTCATCATAAAACTTAGATAAAATGCTGACTATGTCTGTTTGGTTACAAAAATCAAGGTTAGACTTTTTAGCAACAATCGAGTCATAAATAACAATCCTCTTCTGTTTAAAGAAAAGGATGTTCAACTTCCAAACAAAAAGATGGTGAATAAGTAAATTAAGAGCCAAATAAGAAAAAAAATCACTTCACAACAAAAGTTGGTGAAACTATTTGAGTTACCAAACTGAATAAACTGCTCTTGTCAGAACCTTCTAGAGTATCACAGGCAAAGTGTGTGAAATATTCTTTGTCCTTTCAGGTGATGCTTGTTCATCCAAGTGAGGCTGTGACAGTTCTACGCAGACTGAACAGGGAACATCCTGATAGGATCATATTCAGTAGCGTCTTCCGCTCAGGCCTGGTCTCTGAAGTTGTGACCTGCAATGTCTGTCTACGCCCAACCGGTCAACCACAGTGCAACTTCACTGACCTTCACACAGGTGACCCCTGGTTCTGCTACAAGCCAAAGAATCTGAGCTGTGGTTCCAGGGTAAACCATATGAAAAAGGGATATAAAAAGGCACTCGAGGCTAAAGAGAAGATTCTCTTCCAAAGGTGATAGAACATTGAAAATATTATTTTTTCTAGTTTACTTCATGAATTGATACCCATATAGCCATGTACCATGAAGCTCCTGATTCAAAACATTATTAATATAGACACTGAGGATTTAGTCTTGGGATGTTTTTAGGGGGCACACCACAGTCAACTGGTCTGTATGGACTTTTAGGTTAATTAGTAACTCTAAATTGCACTTAGGTGTGACTGTGAGCATTAATGGTTGTCCATTTGGCCCTGTGATACGCTACTGACCGATTTTGGGAGTACCCTGCCTCTCTCCCAGTGTTAGCTTGAAAAGGCTCCATCCCCCTATGACCCTGAAGGTCATAGAAGTCTATGATGGATGGATGGATGAATGGATAGATAGATAGAAGCCATTATTGAGAGACTTTAACGGCATCTTATCCACAAATATTCTCAACAGCTATTACAATTTTATTAGCCTTGGATCCATTTGACTAATTACGACACACTAAAGACGTTGTCCTCAGAAATAAAGGTTTGGACACCCCTGACCTAATCACTTTTACTTCTCAGGCCCTAACTTCATGGCGCAGGGTGGCGCAGGGTGGCGGAGCCTGGCTCCACCTGCGCAATGGTAATTTCCTCTGGCGCAGCCTATTTGGCAATTTGGTGGAGGAGCTGTGCAGAGATGGGTGTGATGGCGCAACCAGGGAGAGGTGCCAACAGATTCAGATGCACCAATTTCATGCAAAGAATCGAAAAGTGTGCTGAAAGCTAGCCAGCTCCAACCTGGTCTATTCTCAGTGTAGGCGAAGCGCATCCTCCACAGCTGTGACAGTGTACAGTGTTCACACGTCACCAAAACCTCACAGGCAGGTATTGAGTGTTTCAGTGCAGTCCTTGTCGCATATTTCATGCCACACAACACAGCCTTATGCCGAGGATGCCACTTTGACCTCACAGAAGAGACTTCACAGGACTTAAGATGGAGAGAGGCCGAACTGCATGTGCCATATCAGCTGGTAGAGCAGCAGAGCGCACAGGGAGGAGAGACCACCTGGCTGCACAGCTCTGTCCATAAATGTGCTTATATATCTCCCATTTATACATGTTTTTTGCCACAATTTACTCAGTCACATTAAAGGTACACACCATTACCACACCAGATGCACTATTCTGTGCCTCTATGCGTCGTGCAGGAAACTTGCAAACTCCGCTGGACACATCTTGTTGGCAAGGCGCAGACTCAGTGTGCGCTGCACCTGCACTTGTGCCTGATCGACGAAATTAGAGCCTCTAGAGTCCATGCTGCAGCTAAATGTGGGGACTGGTGTGTAGGGACATGCATGCACTTAATTCACAAAAGCAATGACCAATAAAAAGAAGTCAAAGCTTTAGTTCAGGTTTTTTGAAGACAGGTTGCTAGAACCCCTTGGCACTAATAAATTGAAGTGGCAATAAAGGAACTTGTGAGCTTTGTCCCTGGAGGGAGATACTGGGAGTTGGACAATAGCTGGTTCACAGTAGCATATGGTACCACTTATAAGTTAAAACTACTCCAAAAAAACATGTTGGTCCAACAGTGTGCTACAGTAAGATTTTTTACAGTGTTTAACTTTTCCTTGACAGACAGACAGACAATTTGGAACTATTTTGCAATTTTACAAAGGGCTAAATATTCTTCCACCAGCAAGCCCTCTCTGTGGATCAGGTCAGAGTGCTGCAGAAGGGTCAGGTTACGTCACCAGTAAGTCCGTACACATCAGGATCCAACCCTCGCCAGCCAAAAAGTGTTGCTTGCAGTGCTCATGTCACCACTTAGGACTAGGCCACACACTCTTACCCTAAAAGTGAGGTAATTATGAGGCCTTGATGACACCACTGACTGCCATTTGTCACCTAACATCCATACCCAGCTTCCTCCAGGAGCAGGGATGGCAAGTTCCTTTATTGGCAATCATATTTACTCCAGCCAAAAGCCTCTAGCAACCCCACTTCAAAAAACACAAACTATTCCTGTGAGATAGAAATGATGCAGAACTCATGCAACAAACTTCAGGTCTTGCAAGACACATACAACTCTCATCTCAGGAAGTACCTTTTATCAGGTTTAATCAGTACAAAAACATTTATGTACCTGTTTGGAACCTGTTTGTCTTTGATCTAATCCACAAATCTCTGAACCTTGGAACTACTTTGGATTGGGGCCCAATCCAACACGTTGATATCAGTAATAAAAATAATAATAATATCTGCAAAATGGATGACAATAACTGAGACTATGGGAGTTACTTTTGTCATGCTGTTGTCACATAGCAGGCTTGACATAGCTTTAGTATGGTTTCTTATGAGTAACTTAACTGACTACAATCAGCAAGTTGCTGACCCATAATTAATGTCAACTTTTTTTTAGGGGTGCCAACCTGAAAGCCCTCATTCATGCTTCAGGACCCTCCAGTATCACTGTATTGCCAAAAAGAAAAGGTAAGCAGGGCTTTATTTCTTTTTTCTTCAAAAAAGTCAAAAGATAATAAACCTGACACCTTGAGAGCTAAAGTTAAGTGAACTCAGCTAATTTCTTAAGGTGCGTTCACACCGGACGCTACTTGTACTACCTCGGCGATCACTCTCCATTCAAAGTCAATGTACAGCTGCGATGGGGCGGGGCTAACCCTCCTGCGATGCGACAGACACGTACAAGATGATCACTTCACTCGTCGCGCGAGGTCAAAGTTAAAAAAAAAGTTGATCTATTCAGGCCATGTCGTGTGTGGCTGTGCAGCATCAGCCAATCAGCGGTGTGTGTACGTGTGACGGTACGCTAGACAGACAGTTATTCATCCGGACTACAGGGCGGATGAGTTCCATCTAGGCGGAACTAATGTCAGTGAGGATATTAGTTCTGCCTGGACGGACCACGGTAAACTCACAGATAATGCTGCTGCAGGGCATCAGCTGCAGTGTTTGTGTTTGATAAGTGAGTGAAAAGGATACAGCTGGAATAATGTCCGCTCATACATCCTATTTTGTGATATATGATATGATCGCGATGAATCTCGTGCGGACGTGATGTCACCGAGCGACGGCTGATGGCAACGAGCGACCAAAATGAGGTATTTATGGACGCGTGACGCTACCTCAGTGATTTTGGTAGCTGGGTCGCTTGCGGTGTGAACGCAGCATTAAACACAAGAGGAGAGCACTGGAAAAAAAGTCAGTCCTTTGGGTAATAATGATTCATGATTAGTGATATACCTACAATTACCCCACTTTTAGGTTAAGAAGACACAAAATACTAAGTTTACTCAACTAAATGCTACAGTAACACTCTTTACAAAGTTGAACTTTTCTTTAACAGAATTCTTGTGTTAAGAACTATTTCGTGGTGCAACACAGGGGTTATTTGACCTTCAACGAGTAACACCTCTTATTATATGTTGATCAGAGTGATGCAGTAAGCAGCAGCATATAAAATGATATAGAAATCTAGCTCCCTGTGTATTTTGACCTTGGGTGCCCCCTGCAGTCATCCCAAATGAATAGAAGGCAAAAGAAATGGCCAAAAAGTCAATTTCACCTCATCCCATTGCATGACGATGAACCTTTGTCAACTTTGACTAACCATAATTCCAATCAGCAAGAAAGCTGCATTGCCAATGAGCTTGATACTCTTCTTGGCGTCCCAACACAATAGGCATCCGCCTATTGTAATAGGCATTCGCACTCACTTAAGCACCTTTCCCATTCAGCTCTACGTGAGATGCCTTCTGAGCATCCACAGTGCTGTGGTGAGATGCAAAACCCTTTACGTCCCAACATACTGTAGTTCGAAAAACAAGGGCTTTGACAAGAAGTTAAGCACCGTAAAGAACCTTTCTGTATCATCTAATGGAGACTGTAAAAATGGCGCAATTAATCTGCACTTACGTCCTCATCTTTACTATATGAACTAAATGAGTGTAAGATGGATTGTTGTAGCCTTCATTTGGGATCTGTTTGCAATCAGTGAAACATGACATAACTCCACCCTGTCCTCAGGAGCCAGAGCCAGTCAAGATAACCTGGAGTCTGGGCTTTCTGGGTATTACTACAATGATTTGTGGCATTCACTCAGAGGAACCAAAGTCCAACAGTTTGACACAGCCTCAGACATCAGCCAGTGTCTAAAAGGGAAGAAGCTCTACCTGTATGGAGATTCAACCACCAGGCAGTGGTTTGAGTACCTTGATGCTGTGCTACCAGGTAGTTAATCCACATTTTTTTCAGGCACGAGTTGATTCATGTAAACATAAACTGAAACTGTTTCTTTTCTTGTACTTTTAGATGCCAAGATGGTGGACCTGAACAGTCCAAAGCCAGCAGGACCTTACATGATCTGGGACGCTGCAAAAAAATTCATGATAACTTACCGCACACATGGTCTTCCATTACGTATTAGCACAATTCCAGTCAGCAAGGAAAGCTACGTTGCCAATGAGCTTGATACTCTTCTTGGTGGTCCCAACACGGTGGTAGTAATAGGCATCTGCGCCCATTTAAGCACTTTTCCCATTCAGCTCTACGTAAGACGCCTTCTGAGCATCCGCAGTGCTGTGTTGCGTCTGTTGAACAGGGCTCCTGGCACACTGGTGGTCATTAAGACAGGGACTCTTACAACAGTGTTGCCATCTAATCTGGAAGGAAACACAGACTTCTTCTCAATTCAGGCGGACAAGATGCTTAGAGTTGTGTTTGGAGGAATTGATGTCAAAATGGTGGATGCCTGGGACATGGTTTATGCCCACCAACTGCCGCACCAGATTCACCCAAAACGTCCCATCATAAAGAATATGGTGGATGTTCTTTTGTCCTATATATGTCCTAAAAAATAAACAAAGCAAAGCTACCGCTGCATTTCATGAGGCAGTATGACAACATTGAAGCAGTGGTCCCCACTACTTTTGTGTTTTCATACAATTTTCGTTGTGTTTTCATAGTCATTGTGTGTGCGCACCTGTTGCAGTGGTAATTTTACAGGCGCAGAGTGCACACGTCACCAAAACCTCAGAGGCAGGTCTCCAGAGTGTCAGGCACATTTCAGTGCAATAAACAATCACAGCAACCACCAGTTCATGTAACCGCCTGAACCAGTATATACAATTGTATCTATGTTATCTGTCCCATCACACCTGATGTCAGAGTCAGGACGTTTGTCATAATGGAAAACCTGACGGCAACTGGAAGTGTGATACAAACCAAAGAGTTCACATCTTTCGAGCCAACAACAAACAACCTCATCTTCTGATTAGTAGAATATATTCAGGCTCTCTCATCTCATGAAATTCAAAAGAAAAGTAAGAGAAAAAAAAAGAAATAAATAGGACCGAGGAATAAGAGAGCGATGCTCACTAAATAAATGTAAGTCACTTGGTGTCTTAAGGATTTACCTGTGATTACCCATATTTTCCTGCTTTAATCTTTATTCCTAAAGTGATTTAAAAAGATGGAGTACAATATTGCAAGGAAGATGAGGAGGAGGCACCGGGAGAGGATATATCACAAAAAGTGATGAAAGACTAGGAATGCAGGTGGATCACAAGCACGATGAATGGATTAGCCTGCTGCTGTGTTTAAATGTAACAGTCACTTAATTTTGTACTCCTGGTCATGACACAGGAACAGATTACATCTGTGGTCCACATGGTGCTCACATTGTGGCTCTGACCGTCTCCGCCACCTGGTCTTTCTAGCACACTGTGGCCACAGTGGCGGGGATCAGTCAGACTGATCAGTCACTGTACCTCGCCCCACAGTTAAATGCAAGGAGAGGCGTTCTTCTGGTTGGTGAAGATGACACCTGGCTGTGTTAAAACCACTCATGCCTTCTTTACTCCCTGCGCCAGTGGGCGGAACAGAGACTTGAGGTGTGCCTCTCCACGCCATGAACGAAAATTGCAAAATGCCCTGGACACACCCCATTGGTGCGGCATAAAACTGCATTTTAATAATATTTTTTTACCACCATTCCAATATTTGTGAAAAGAACAACATGGCATTTGAGGGGTAAGGAAAAGGTGTTTTCAGTGATTTGGCAAAAAATAATGAAGGAAAATGTGATTTTTGCTACCAATACTCCACTGCTCACAGTCTCTGTCTTGTGGCCCTACATGCAGGTTTAATTTATCTCCAAAACTGCAAACTCACAGGGGATGGCATTAGATTTGTGATGACAAAATACATGTACAGAGCTATATAGTTGCCCCTTTTTAATACTCTATTTTCCATAAAACACTTCTCTGATTGGACTGAGGCTCTCTGTAGTTCTGGTATCTGTCAGGTGGTAAAATGATGTTTAAATAGTTGTTGGCTAAAATGCATTATAGTCTATTGACAACAGCAGTTGTTTCTCCATCCTCAGAACTGAGTGATGTCATGTGCATGCAAATGGTCAATTGAAAAATTTCTACACAACCCCATTTACGTGCATTAAAGGCCTTATTGGACTGTTCTGCTATTGAATGGCTGCTATTAACTGCATTCATTTTAAATGTGCAGTTTTGCACCTCTTTATCATAGAAAATGCAGTTTTTGCCTCAGTAGTGGTATAAAGAGGAAATCTGAGCCTGGGAAACTTAACTTCTTTCATTCTTGTGCATTTTTTGTGCATTTTGTTTGATCACCCATGATGTCACCTGCTAACTTATTGTGGCTAGTTTAGTTAAGTGTTGATGTAAAATGATTCAACAGCTATTCAAGCATTTTTATTCTTTCCTACTTAAGTTCAACAAGTGAGTCAGTGAAGTAAGTCTATTTTACGTTTTGAGGAATTGTTTTCAAATTGATTTTTATTTTATGTGGAGTCATTTTAACAAGACCAGTCGCAGTTAATTGAAAACTGTTTAGAAAGTACTATTGTAATTTCCTAGTTTTTATTGGCTATAAGATGCACATTTTTCCCTCACATGAATGGGTTTTTAGAAAAAAATCAACCCCCAAAGTGGGAGACCTCAGAGCCAGTCTTAAGAGGGAAAAATAGTCTTTACATAAACTGACATTTCATAATGTTCTGTCAATGTACTTTCAGCCGATTAAATGATCCAGAAAACTTTTGATCAACTACAACATGCTCTATATAATCTGAAACTGAATCAGCTCAAACAAACCCAATTTTTTATTTTCTCCAAACCCAAAGATACTGTGACACTGACAATGGTGCTACAACTTTAACAGAACACAGCCCAAAAGAATCACTGCATTCAAACCCCTTCTCATCTGCCTATCAAAAACTCACATTTAAATTACACATTGATAATCTTGCAGCCAGATTTAGAAAAAAATGGCTTCCTTTATAGAAACAAGACAAACTTTCCAGTGTTTTTTTTTAATGAAACTATATAATGAATCCTCTTTTTATCTCTTCACTGTATCTGGTTCCCTTTTTGACACGGTTATTTTCATATGCAAATTTTGCCCTGTCCTCTCAAACTCTATAAACAGAGAACTTGATGAGGCAGGACTGAACCATTCCATGGGAATAAAGTGAAAAATTTCATACCCACTCAAAGTTATTTACCTGACACTGTTTTATGGTTTGTATGGTAAAACAAAATCTACTCTTATGGTGCTAATCCTTTCACTGGAAAAGGTTTAGTAAGTAGTAGTTTAATATTTCAGACACCCCTGCTGTCATGGTGGTTTAGAATCTTCCTAACTCTCCCTCTGATGAAGCTCCTCTGTTCATGCTAATGCATATTCGACCTTGTACCTTACCTGGTCATAACTTGTCGTCCCCTATTCAACAACTGCTCTCAAAGGAAAACCTGTTTTTTTTTTTTTTTTACAATGTGATTTTATGCTTTTTTGTTCTTGTAGTTATTATTATTATTTTCTCCACTAAATTCTAAGATTGTATCACTTTCTTAAAGATAATCTCCTCTGAAGTGAGGCACTTCAGTCTGACCACAGTGAAAATCAGAGAAAATATGAACTCAACAAAAGCTCCTGAGAATTTCAGAGCGTTTAAACTTGATAAAGTCATGTGCCACTTTATGTAAGCTCTCTATGACAAGCCCTTTTAACAATTTAATGTCTAAACTAGATATCCATTGCTAATATCTGTAATTAAGTTCTTCTGAGTCAAAGAGCTTCTCAGATATTGTCTTTCTTCCTATCCACAACTGTCATGTCAGATATCCACGAAGACATTCTTTTCTAGGAAAAATAACGTCACTTTTGCCATTCATGTCTATAGGGTTTCTCATTGGAGATATCTCCAATTCAGTTGCAGATGTCTATTAAATGAATATGCATCTTAATTACGACTAGTAGTAATTCCAGATTTAGATATCTACAATTTAATTCTGACTAGTCACAATTCCAGCGAGAGATATCTTCAGTCCTTCTCACTTATAGATATCTACATGACCTGTTTAAGATATCGTTAATTAAGCTTTAACTAGTCAGGATGTAATTTAGTGATGGGAAGTTTGGCTCTTTTCAGAGAGTCAACTCATTTGACTTAGCTCCCAGAAAAGAACTGGCTCTCTCTGCTCCCGAATGGCCCTTCATCTAGGCTCTATTAAAGCCCCATATGTAACCATAACTTTGTAAAAATTATTTTTTTTTCTGTAGAGAACCCAATAGTGTTTCGTGTTTTTACGAAAATCACTAAAATTGCCTAATTTTGCGCTTTCATTCTGTTATAAAGCCAATCGTACTGCTAATATCTTTACACTGCAGCCAGATGCTGCTTTGCTCTCGAGTCACTCATTATCCTACACGACAACACAATACACTCACAACCTCTCCTAAATGAAAATGTGCTACTATAACATTCATGAGTTTTCTGTAAATATTTTACTTATATGATCAACTTTATAAGTAGGATATCAGTGAAATACTGCAAATGTGTTTAAACTCCTAATCCGCCACTTTTTTATTCATGTTTAATTGTTGTTACACAATCATGCATCATCTATAAATCATTTGTAGATGTGATTTCAAGTGAAAATTATGAATTATTTACAAATGTTTATTCATGCTAATAAATGATTTGTGGACTTTTACTCACCTCTAATGAACAATCTGTATTTAGTAAATAAAGACAGCAATGTCTAACTTGTTTAAAAATAATTTGTAGCACAATCATATATCATCTATTAATCATTTGTAGATGTGATTTTGTGCCCTGATCTAAAGTGAAAACTATTCAGTCTTAACAAATGTTTATTCATGCTTATAAATGATTTGTGGGCTTTTTACTCACCCCTTATAGACAAACTGGCTTAAGTAAACAAAGACAGAGCCATTTCTATCTTGTTTAAAAAATCATTTGTTACACAGTCATACATCATCTATTAATCATTTGTAGATGGGATTATGTGCCCTGATCTAAAGTGAAAACTTTTCAGTATTAACAAATGTTTATTCATGCTTATTAATGATAGATGAAGTTTATCAAAGAACAGTTTCTTGGATCTCTCAAAACATTTCCTACACATAAAAATAACAGTAGTTGATGATGACTGTATTACGTACAAACAATGCTGAAGAAGCTTTTTTAATGATGTATAAATCATTTATAATTGTATTGCAACATTAGATGTAAATGTTGAATTATTATTTACTTAAATTTACAAATGGTGTATTCATGATTAGTTCAATATCTATTAATAGGTTATAAATGTCCTTTAACTTAAGTTATAAATGATTTTATAATAGTTTACAAATGATTTATAAATTACTTACAATGCCTAAAAATGGTTTGTTCATGATTAGTTAATTATCTGTTAATATCTATAAATAGGTTATAAATGTTTTATAGCGGGTCATGATAATGAAGTGCTACCTTATTATTTCATGATGGTAGAAGAAAAAACTTTTCAAGCTTGATGGGAACTTTGAGTGACACCTTACACCAAACAAGGACTTGACATACCCTTAATGACAGGTTAGATTTTGAAAGTACTTGGGAACCAATGATCTAAGTCATGTTAAAGTCTGGTGATTAAAATGCACTGTTCTTTTTTAATGTGCTGTCAAGTTTGCATGTTTTATATACACAAACTTTTAGTTGATCAGGCCTTTAATGCTCAACTAGTGAATGCTTGGGATATGGTTTTGCCAATTATCTGCCACATGACTTCCATCGAAAACTTCCCATTATAAAAAATATGAACAGTGTTCTATTATCATAAACAGACTTGGGAAAAATGTTGCTACCCTTCTTATGAAGCAAGAAAAACCCACGTAGTCACTGAAATCACTTAAAATTGGCAATGGTTGGGGCGGACATTAGCTCAGTTGGTAGAGCGTCCGCCCCATGTACGGGGGCTGCCCACCCCCCAGCAGCGGCTGCTGGTTCGAATCCCGGCCTCAGCCCTTTGCTGCGTGTCATCTCCCCTCTCTTCACCCGCTTTCCTGTCTATCTTCAGCTATCCTATATAATAAAGGCCATAAAAGCCCCTCAAAAAAATAACTAAAAAAAAAAAAAAAAAAAAAAAAAAAAAAATTGGCAATGGTTATAACAAAAAAATGTACTGAAAATCAACTAATGAAAATCAGACATTGCTTTTGAATTGTAGTTCAACAGAATCAATTAAAAAAACAAAAGCAATGAAACTGACCTGGACAAAAACAATGTAACCCATAACTTAATGTTTTGCTGCACAACCTTTTGAGGCAATCACTGCAATCAGGTGATTTCTGTAACTCTCAATGAGATTTTTGCATCTGTTCACAGGTATTTTGGCCCACTCTTCAGGAGCTAACTGCTCCAACTATCTCAGGTTTGAAGGCTGTCTTCTCCAGACTGCATGTTTCAGCTCATTTCACAAACATTCAATGGGATTTAGATTAAGGATCACAGAAGGACACTTAAGAATAGTCCAATGTTTTGTTCTGAGTCATTCTTGGGTATTTTTAGCTGTGTGTTTTGGCTCATTATCCTGTTGGAGGACCCATGACCTGCAGCTGAGACGAAGCTTTCTGACACTAGGCAGCACATTTGCTCCACAATGTCTTGATTGTCTTGAGATTTCATTGTACCTGCACAGATTCACCCTGTGTCATATGCAGCAAAGCAGCCCCAGAACATAACTGAGCCTCTGTCATGTTTCACAGTAGGTACAGTGTTCTTTTCTTTGTATGCTTCATTTTTGTGTCTGTGAACACAGAGCTGATGTGGCTCATCTGTCATTGGCAGATCACAACCTAGGTCCATTGGTCCATTCAACCTTGGTCCGTTTGACCAAAGGACATTCTCCCCGAAGCTTTGTGACTTTTCAATATGCATTTGGCAAATTTCAGTCTCGCTTTTTTTGTGATGTCCTCCACTATGGCTCAAACAGTGAGAAATGGTGTAATCTGATACTGATGACCTTGGAGTTCACTTCTAATCTCTTTGGATACCATTTATTTTATCCATCTCTTCAATTTGTCATCAGTTTTCCTCTTGTAGCCACATCCAGGGAGGTTGGCTACTGTCCCATGGACCTTAAACTTCTGAATAATATTGGTAAGGCAACTCTCTCCTTAGCTTTCTGTGGTCCATGTTCAGTGTGGTACACACTATGATACCAACCAGCACAGTGACTACTTTCCACCCTTTAAATAGGCAGATGACCTGATTACAAGCTGAAGAGTGGTGTGATAATAATTACAGTGCACACCTTAGTTTAACATGACCCAAAGGTCAAATCATTTTCAATCTTTTGTAGGGATACCATCATTTTTGTCTTGGCCAGCTTCATTATTTTGTTTTTTTTTTTAAATAATTCTGTTGAACCTCAATTCAACAGTAATGTCTAAATTAGTTCATTAGTTAGTTTTCAATAAATTTTATTAATCATTACTTTTGCCAGTTTCCAGTTCTTTCAGTGACCATGGTGGGTATTTCCTTTCTTTATAAGAAGGGTACCAACAATATTTTTACATGTCTGTATATGACTGCAGGAGAAGGGTTAAAATTGCACTTCAGGGTAAAAGTAAGAGGAAATACCAGCCCTTAAAATTACAATGAAACACAAATTTCATACAGCTTTTGTATTTGACTCTTAGTGTAACATTATTGCACCTGATTTCATGCCTGTTTGTAAGAGCTTGCGGTCTCTTTGTTTTCTCTTTTGTAGGCCTCTTGTACATTAGCACATGTAACTAAGATGTATTTATTACTCAACTTAATTTTGTTTATAGTGTTTGATCAGGAAGGGTTCATTCACTGTAAGTTGTTTAATTTTGACTTTTATATTGCAATTTACGTACCTGGTGTTATCATCAGTCTATGTTCAGAAGCTGTTTATTGGACGTCTGACATCACCTCCATCTCAGGATAGCGGATGGGAAAAAGAGAAGAATCTTCACATGTCCCAAAACCAAACAAATGAAACAATCATGCCAAGTTTGCTTTATTGCAAGGCCTGCCTAAGGGCCATTTTACAGTAATAAATTAATTTGAACGTAGCAAATTTTATTCTTTTTAAAATAATTTTAAAATACTGTCATTTATCAATAAGACTGTACTGTTTCGATATTTATTTATCATAAGATGTTTTGTTAACTCTCTGGTATCCAGGCCTCTTTCATACGCTGAATTTTTTTAAGGGTTGGCCAGTGATGGTGTTGGCCATCCTGGATTTATGCCTTATCAGCATATTGGGAAGCCCAGTCAAGAACACCCTTTTAAAGGTCCATTATTCTTGTGTGTTTGGTTGTATACATCATGTCTATGGTTTCATTAAGAAATCCTTAAATACAAAATGAAAATTTCCTCACAGCAGAGGATCAGATGCAGGTCTCCCCTCTCCCATTTGGAAACACACAGATCTCAGGGGGCAGGGTGGCTATGATAATGAGCTTTGTGATAAGAAAACCCATGTACGTGGAGGCTGAATAGCTATAAATTCATAAATTCCAGGTAGTAAAAATTTAAGTGTTTTAAGGGGCCTTTTCTTTAAGGATGTTGTATTTCTCAGTAAACAGAGAAGGTTACAGGTGTCTTGGTCTTCTGCCCCAGAATCCCCTTCTAACAGCAATGTATCTTATTTTGTGCCTTTATTGATAAGAGACAGCGGATAGACTTGTGAAAGGGAGAGTGGGGAAGACACTCTGCAAACTGGTCACAGGCTGGAATCCAACCTGGACCGGCAGAAGCAAGTACATTGGATGTGCATGGTTGTTAACCACTCCACCAAACCAGCACAACCCCTTTCTAACAGCATTTGAAGCAAAACAATAAATTTTGCAGGACAAAGACCATGAGGGACTCCAAATTTCCTATTGCTGTGGATGGGAGTGTAACTGATTGCCTGTAAACATCAGCCCTAGGATTGACCAGAGATTAATAGAGAGTTTATCCCACCTTAAAGGGACTGTGAGGAGTTTCTAAGTAATTACAAAAAAGTCTCACTTTTAGATATATGCCTCATCAAAATACACACTTTAAGATGAGTTTTATAGTAGTATAAAGTAGGTTACCTATAAATGCTATTCCTAAGCCTTCCGGTCAGGTCGGACAGGGCTGGACTGGCCTGGATACTCAACTTTGCAAACAAGACAATTAAAACTAGAGCAAATTTATATTATTCCAACACGTTTTAGAGCACCGGGCTGTAAGTAGCGATACATAGCCGGCTACAAAACTACAATAATAAGTTTTCCAAAAATTGCTTGTTGTCACACATTAAAACTACCACTACATAACTGGAAAGAGAGACATTACCTCGTTGCTTTGCATCCTGTAAGTTGTTGAAAAAATGAGTTGTAAAGCAATGCAGAGTTCTGAGGAAGGTCCGAGCTGCATTTTTATTAGCATCCCAACAAACACACTTTGGTTTGGGTCACATCTTTTGGTGCATTCCAGTTGTAGTCAGAAGTAGGAATTTCCAGGTTCCGAGTACGAAACTGCAACTGGAACGTCCCCCGAAGTCGGAATTTCCTACTGGGAACTCAGTGAAACCTCGCCAACCCTGAGGTGTCAATCGAAGATGAATGCCCCCAGTGTGAACAGTTATTTAGCTCCTGTAATAATCCATTTATTTGCACTTCTGACTGGGGTGTGTTGCTCTAGATCAGCTGTATAGATAGTATTGTGAGACTTATACTGACAAAAATGCTGCCATAGTGATAATCACATTCTTCATACAACAACGCAGGGCGTGCTAACAACAGCTAACAATAGCCTGATAGATCGGCATGTTTATTTCCGACTTCAAACTAGAATGCCGATAAGTCGGAGATGATGTCACTCCCAGTTCTGAGGTTACTGGAACGCAGCTTTACGACAGTCACCGCGCGTGCTCATGCGAATCAGAGTCTTTATGTCGCCGGTAATAGATTCTCCTCATAGCACCTTCAAGTCAAAATATAAAGTATAAATCTAATTTCCCCATCAGTTTTATTTTTGTTACACTGGTCCCCACCACCAAACATAAAATCTTCCATATTGCAGTTGAGTCTCTATTGATTTATTTGCAGGTATTTGCTGGATGAAGCTTCAAGGATGGGTTTTTGGTCGGACCCCCCTTTTGAGCAGAGCAAGAAAAGGTCTCATAATCCTAAAGATTATCAGTATGAGGAGGTAAGAGTGGCTTTATCTGACCAGATCCTGCTGTAAATGTTCTTTTTTTCCCCAAAGTTTTAATCAATTTTGAGACAGACACCCCTGACATGAAGACAACTAAAGATTTAACTGTTTGTCCTGATGCAAAAGTGATATACAAACCTTTGATCGACGTGCTGAACCAACGCTACTTTATTTCCATCCCGTATGAAGAATGCAAAAAGAGGAGGTGCTCTAGGAACTACACAGTGCCAGATCCACCCGGCCTGTTCGATGGTCACATCTGGACCATGTATCTGAAGCACAAGAACACTGTTTGTCCTGATGCAAAAGTGACATATATATATATAAGAGAAATATATATATATATATATATATATAAATATATATATATTATATATATATATATATATATATATATATATATATATATATATATATATATATATACATACATATATAATATATATATATATATATATATATATATACATATATATATATATATATACACACATACATACATACATATATATATATATATATATATATATATATATATATATATATATATATATCTATATATATATATATATATATATATATATACATACATACATACATACATACATACATACATATATATATTTTTTTATATATATATATATATATATATATATATATATATATATATATATATATATATATATATATATAGATATATATAACAGTGAATCAGCACATTCTTTCCAAGTCATTTATTTGTCTTGGACTTTTCATCTGAGGGAATGCTTTGAAAACTTTGTGTGAACAGAACATTTTTGAGACAGGAACCTCGCCTACATGTGGACAAAGTCTGTTGCTTGGTGTTGTCAGTCATTTTGCCTTTAAAAAAGGATAAATCAGAGAGTTTTATGGGCCCTCTGCTAACTTCTCTACCTTCAGCTCAGGGCAGGACTGAACCATTTAATGGAGACCAGAGGGAGGTTTAAGAGACACCAAAGAGGACAGATAGTTACATCTATAATACATGTATTTGACTCTATACAGTAATGGTCTGTTGAAAAATAAAAATCAATCATGTTTTTATTATTTGGTCCATGCCTATCGTGGTTCCTTTAAATCCTCGCCAGACACACACACACACATGCACACACACACACAAACACACCCCTGCACAGCTTTCTCCAATGAGGATATAACAATTAAATGGACTCTTGAATTTTTTGTGCTATGCTCTGAGCCACCCGTCACTCCTCCACTCATGTTTCCGTATCAGGACATTGCAGAGTTGCTCCTTGGATAAACTCTCTGAGGCAAACTTCTGTCAGTTTATTTCTCAGAATACCTTGACACCATTTTAAGATTCAATTAATGTTTCATCTTCAAGATAACTCTGCAGAGGTAAGTCAAATATTTATTTGAGTGAATTTAAACAGATGAGTATATATACTAACAAAACGTGAACTATTCCAAATACATATTCACACACTCACTGCTAAAACTTTGCACAAAAACCAAGGCAGACTTAGCTGAAAAAAGCTTTTCAGACTACATATATATATATATATATATATATATATATATATATATATATATATATATATATATATATATATAACATCTAAAAAGTACAATCCCCCAACTCCGTTGTAGTTGGGACATTGTGTAAAATGTAAAAGCAGAATGCTAATATTCAATTAAATACGTCCACTGCAAGGACAAGTTATTTAATGTTCAAAATGATCAACCTGTTTTTTGGTAGATATTCCCTCATCTTGAGTTTTATACCTGCAGCACTGTACACAAAAACTGTGACAGCCAAAAAAAAAAAGACCAAGAAAGTTGAGGAATGTTCTAAAACCCTCAGTTTGGATAATTTCACAGGTGAATAGGTTGATGTGACACCGGTGATTGTCATAACTGGATATTAAATGACCATCCAAATTAGACAGAGTTGTTCACAAACAAAGATGGGCAAAGTTCTCCACTTTGTGAACAACTGCATGAGTCATAGTCAAACACTTTAAGAATAACATTCATCAACAAACAAGGCAAGACATCTAGGGTTTTCATCCTCTACAGTCCATAATATCCTCAAAAGATTCAGAGAATCCTGAGATGTCTCTGCAATGTAGGGCAGACAGCCAACATTGAATACCTGTGACCTTTAATCCTTCAAGCAGCTCTGCATCAAAAACAGACATCATTCTGTAAAAGATTACACAAAAATGACTGAGGAGGTTTTGTTAAATTTTCAGGAGATGTTGGTAATGGCCCAACATAGAATGATTAGATTTAGGTGATGATCCAGATAACCACTATTAGTGAACAATCATTTTTGCTCAATAACTGTCTTACTAATATGAAACCAACATAATTCTGACTGTAGGTGTGGGTTTTCAGGGTCAAGGGATCATATTGTGATGGTAGCTTTGACATGGAGCTATTGCTTATAGATGTTACAGCAATATGAGCTACCTCAGGAAAGGTTTGCGCTCTCTAAGTGTTTTCTAGTTGTATTCTGTTTTAATTTTTAATTTACACAATGTCCCAACTTCCTTGATGTTGAGATAGAAAAGTTCTCCAGCTGCCTTATTTTCTTTTTCCATAATTTTGATACTTCTTAAGTGTGTCACATTACTGTATCTCCGACAACCTCACATTGGTTGCAGAATTTGGCTCTTTCTCCTGAACTGCTGTGTGTCTTGCTTATGACTGACTTTCAACCTCCATAATAAAATGATGATCACCAGCAGCTGTTTAAGGCAGAGGGCGGTCACACCAAATATTGAAATGAATAGGTCATTCTAATGTTCGCTCTCTTTGCCAAACGTATCAAAATAAACAATTTAACTTTTCTTAATGACATTCTTCTTACTTTACAGCTTTTTAACAGCTGATTAAAACTTTTACACATTACTGTTTATGCACCACTAATTGTTAACACCCCTCCCCCATCACTTATTTGTTTTAATCCAAAACCAGGTACAAGTTTTCCATGATGACAAAAGGCTTGATCAAAATAAGGATCAGCATGCGTCATCTTAAGGGCTGTGCCATTCTACTCTGTCTGGTTTCGTTTGTCTTCATACTAAGAAACTTGAATCCAGTCAAGGTAGGAACGCTTACTCAACTTAACACTGTGGATTAACAATTTACAAAATAAATGGTTGAGATTTCTCAAAATAAATGTTGCCAATTTTCAGTGCACTGCAATCCTAATAATGCTCTCAGTTTAAGGTGAAATTTCTTTGCTTTGTTATTCAATGACTCCTCTAAAGAAAGAATTATTTTTTTCTCAAACTTGATGCGAACTGATCAAGTAAGTCATCAAAATGTGGATAACTGCCCTCTCTCACACTCTTTAAAAAAAGCCCTGGATCCACATCCAGATTCAAATCTCCCCCAAAATCTAATCACTTGTCCATTTCACCATGACAATCCCTTTAGAACCTAAGTTATTGTCAAAAATGTGGGAAACTGCCTAATGTCACACTGCCAGGAAACTCTTTAAAATTCCTGAACCAGCTTTCACATTTGGTTCATCGTCAAAATCTAATCACTTCTTCCTTAGACCATGACCAACTTTCTCTGAAAATTTCAAGAAAATCTCAAGAGTAATTATTTGAGTTATTTATGAAAATGTTGAAAAATGTTCTCTCTTATAATGTAGCAGTTAGTTATCTCATCATTTGATTTTGTAGCCTACTGGTTAATGAGATTACTTATAGTACAAAAGGAAAGCAATGAGAGCCTATTTTTATTCCTCCTTTACACCTACCGTTATATAATGAAGCAAAGTCTTATCACATTGACATACAAACTGTGGTTACAAGGCATCCCATTAAAACAAAATCATTCTTGTAAAGTTGGTTCAGTTAATAGTTCTACTTAGAACACGATAAATGTTAGGCTTTAATTTAAATCCAAATTGTGCCTTTTTAGTTTGACAAAGCACTGTCAAAATGTTTGAGGTAAATAATAATTAGTGCTGTCAGGTGATTGAAAAAATAATCTAATTAATTACAGGATTTGTAATTAATTAGTCGAATTAATCACATTTTAACCTCATATCTGCTTAAAGAGACTGTGAGGAGTTTCTTAGTAATTACAAAACAGTCTCACTTTAAGATATATGCCTGATCGAAATGCACACTTTAAGATGAGTTTCATAGTGTAGCAATTATTTTCTGGACATTCATTTAAGGAAATTAATATATATTACATAACCAGTTTTGCTCTCGTTAGTTAAAGGGGCACCATCCTTTTTATACAAAAAAGGCAAAGTTAACTTAATTAGCTGATTTATTAATTTACTTTATTTAAATTAGATAAATCAATTAAGTCAAACTTTTTCAGTTTAATCAATCTCAAATTTAAAGACAGAACTCTCATGCAGTGATGTCAATCTTCCAAATAGAATACCAACAGACAGAACTTTAAATATTAGATTTATTAAAATGAATATGTAAGACAAAGTAAAATAAAATAAACACTTAAGAAGGAATAAATGTCAGAGTTATACTAAATCAATGATGCTGTCAATCAGGAAAGAAGATATGAACCCTCAAGGAACATTTAAGCATATGGAGTGGTTATAGAGGATTAATTTCACGAATTAACCGACTTGTGAAAGGTCAAATCAAGGGGAAATTATTAGCGAATTGAACCAAGACACACTCAAGCCCATCTGAAATGACTGGAGAACTGCACCTTACTTCATGCAGCTTTTATGATCGGATCTCAAAACTGGTCCTGAGCTACTGGCGAGTCTTGAGGACGGTTCTGGTTCTGGGTGTCGTCCCAGAGGGTGAAATCCACACTCTAACCAGCGCGATGGATCCAAAGAGGTTGTTCCGATGTGGTCCCAGGTTTCCCAGGAGAGAAGTCTTAGATTGGACTGGCAGGTTCTGTTCAAGGTGAAGCTGGAGCTTGGGCGTTGGTGTCTCGATTGTATAAAAAAATTTGATTTGTAACTAATTCCAAAAATCAAGAATTCGTTGGCAAGACGAATACTATTCTGGAATTAATAAGAAAAAGTCCATTTACTATGAAGTAAATCTTTGAAGTCTTTTTATAACTTACCGGCTTTTATCGACGGGCATGTCACAAAAGCTTAGACAAAAGAATTAAGGAAAAATATTAGAGCTGAAAATCACAGGAGTGGTGACGAAGAAGAGGAGGAAGAAGAAGAAACGGACAAGACCAAGCAGAGAAGACAAGAGAGCAGCAACACGTGTCTCTCTCTGGTTTTACTGCTGATGAGGATCTCAGAGGAGGAGAGCCTTCTGTGGAAATACAAACTTTTATCAACTAATATTTGGCCAATATTAAGTTGTATTTTGATTAAATATCCAATATAAGCACTCCAACTGGATAGGGAATCTCATGGTGATCAATTTGATACCAAATACTATATATCTAAAGTATAAGAAAGAATTAAACAATTCAAATCCTATTAAACAGTCAATTAAACAAAATAGAGGTGGTTAACTTAAGAAATACAAGTCAACATGTCCTTTGGGTGGTTTGCAACCAAAACCCAAGGTGTAGCAATCCTATCATTAAGCATTCTTTAATAAAACAGAGTGATAATCCAATTTTCTCTTAACTATGGCAGCTTTAGAGCTAAAAACACACAAGTCACATCATTAGAAAGCATTTGTCATGACAGGATAAAACATCACAACGTTAGAGGTGTCCATTGTTTCATTTAGATTTTAAAAGTTTCAGCTTTAGCAGCTTGATCAATAAAGACATGTGGAACAGATAAAGAAGAGCAGATGAGGGGTTCAAAATGGCCAGAGAGGTCAAAGGGCAACTTAGGTGCCACCTAAGAATTGTTTATGACTTGGGAACGAACTCTCTTCGAACACATTATTCGGTCTCAGCCAATCGCTGCTTAGGAAGAAAAAGTAAACAGTCTCTTGCAGCCACACCGATGTCTGTTCATGGTAGTTCGAAGGGGGCGAAACAGACTTAATGGCACCACATGTCTCTAGGAGATTTACAGTCATGGTGCAGGACGGCACAGAGTCAGAGAGGAATGTTCTTTGTCCTTTTAGAGTTTCCTTACAGTTGATCAGTTGATCTCGCTACAATAGCATCACAATGGGTTATCTATAAATGCTATTTCTTAGCCTACCGGTCGGGTCGGACAGGGCCTGGATACTCAACTTCGGGAACAAGACAATTAAAACTAGAGCAAATTTATATTATTCGGACACGTCTTAGAGCACCGGGCTGTAAGTAGCGATAAATAGCCGGCTACAAAACTACGATCCTAAGTTTTCCAAAAATTGCTTGTCACACATCAAAAACTACCGCTACGTAACTAGAAAGAGATACATTACCTCGTGGCTTTGCATCCTGTAAGTTGTTGAAAAAAGAAGTTGTAAAGCAATACAGAGTTCTGAGGAAGGTCCGAGCTGCATGCTTTATTAGCATCACAGCAAAGGCACGCTTTGGCTTGTGTCTTTTGGCCTATTCCAGTTGTAGTCAGAAGTAGGAATTTCCAAGTTCCAGGTAACTGAAACTGCAACTGGAACGTCCCCCGAAGTCAGAAGTTCCTACTGGGAACTCAGTGAAACCTCGCCACTCCAGAGCTAACAACAGCTAACAATAGCCTGGTAGATCAGCATGTTTTTTCCGACTTCAACTGGAACGCCGATAACTCGGAGATGATGTCAGCCCCAGTTCCGAGGTTACTGGAATGCAGCATTATGACAGTCGCCGCACGTGCTCATGGGTAACAGAGTCCTAATGTCGCCGGTAACAGATTCTCCTCAGTCCCCACATAAAGAATTTGAATTCTAGGACACTACAAAATTGTAGTGGATTGTTAATCAAATGAATACACTACAAAGAGAAGATTGTAAATCCACATTTTTATTGGTGATTGAATAAAACCTAAGTCAGGGCATCTTGTCCAGATAATTCTAAGCTCAATCAGGCAACTCAAATTACACTTTAAGGGCTCTAATTTCGTAGACCAGGTGCAAGCGCAGGCGCACCTGCCTGCGCCGGCCTTCGCCGCGCGGACTGGGTGTGACCAGCGCACTTTGCAAGTTTCCTGCAGTGCCAAGAGAGGCGCACTCATGGCGCACAGGGGCGCAGAGGTTGCGCGTCCACGCCCACGTCTCTGCCTCTCCACGCATATCCAGAGAGGGAGGAGAATAGACGTGAGTGGGATTATCACAGCCGATCGCCGTCTTCACCAATCAAATGAGCGCCTCTCCTCGCCTTTAAATGCGCTGCGGCCGAGGCGCAGCGTCTGATTGGTCTGAATGATCCCCGCTGCTGGAGACGGTCAGAGCTGCTGTCATTCAGCAGGAATGGACAGCGGGCTCACACCGCAGGGCTAGCTCCCCGGGACAGATGTAATCTGTTCCTTTGTCATTAATAGGAGTAAAAAAAAATAAGAGACAGTTACACCACAGCTGGCTTATCCATTCATAATACTTGTGATCCACCTGCATTCCTGGTTTGTCATCGCCAAATAGCAGAGCCTTTAGTGATACTGTATACTCTCCTGGTGTCTCCTCCTCATCCTCCTTGCAATAATGTTCTCCATCTTTTTAGATCACGTTAAAAATAAAGACTAAAATAGAGGAATATGGGAAATCACGGGTAAATCCTGAGTGACAGACATTTATTTTCTCTCTTTTTTCTTCGTCTTTTTTCTCCCTCTTTTCTTTGAATTTAATGAAATGAGAGAAGCCAGATATATACTCAGTATCAGATGTTAAGGCTGTCTATTGTTGACTTGTAAAATGTGCATCAAATTTCCAGCTGCCGTCAGGTTAAGTTTCTATTATGACAAACGGCTTTAATCCCACATCAGATGTGACGGGAAGGTTAATATAGATACAAATGTTTATATGCTGGTTCAGACGGTTACATCACATAGTGATTGCTGTGATTGTTTATTGCATTAAAATGTGCCTGACACTCTGGAAACCTGCCTCTGAGGCGTGCACACATGTGCGCTTGTCACCAAATTACAGCTGCGGAGGGTGCGCTCCGCCCTGCGCCGAGGTTAGACCAGGTTGGAGATGGCGTGCTTTCAGCGCACTTTCTGCACTGTTTTTTGGCACGAAATTGTCACTACGCTACTCGAATCTGTCGGCACCTCCCCCAGGTGCGCCTTCACCTCCCCCCTAGTGCGCCGTCACACCCACCTCTGCGCAGACGGTCTACCAAATTGTCAAATTGGCAGCGCACGGCGGTGCGCCGCACGAAATTAACACTGCGTGGGGTGCGCCAGGCTTGCGCCCCCTGCGCTGCGCCACGAAATTAGAGCCCTAAGTGTGTTTCATAAATCAAATTAAAAAAAAAAGAAAAAGGTGGAGGACATCCAGCAAACCAATTAAGCCTGGTGCATTATTAAAGAATGTAGTACAAATATAGATAAATTAATTCAAAAATAAAATAAAGCTGAGTCTTAAAGCTGGGGTCTACGATTTGAAACCCCAGCTTTAAGATTTGCCCCCCCTTCCCTCACCTCTCCCCTCCGTGTTCCAAGATCCCGCCCCCAGCTCGTGTCGCCTCATATACCAACAAGCCCCCTTGGACAGAGCTACGAGCGACTAGCATAATATATCAGCAGCAAACTCAATCAAAAACAGCTCAGCTCAACTGAAAGTATCAAACACGACAGACATCCCCCTTGTAACACACAGCAGTAGCCATTTCAATTGGACCGGCGGCAATGCGGGTCTGGCGCCGCCAGAGCGGAGCCGATTGTGGGGGAGGATTTATCTTTCTCAGCCTGTCCTCCCCAGCTCAGCTTACAGTGCTAACGATTAGCGGCTAACAGGCTAACCCGCTCCGCTACAAGTCATTAGCCAGGACAGGCACAGACTAACCAGAGTTATTCAGCAGACATCTCCCACTGTAGTAAACAAAGCCATTACCTGATCAGCCAGGGGCGAAACGGCCGATGCTGAAGGTCTGACGGCCGACTGAGGCCATTCGTTAGCCGTTAGCCCGCTAACAGGCCTCAACCCGCGGGCAGAGCTCCGTTGGGCCCCGCGGGAGAGGGAGGCGGCTTCCCGGTTTCGGCGCTAGGCTTTTCCGGCTCCATGATAGTTCAGTAGCTAACGCTGCTAGCTGCTCACCGGAGGTAGAGGGGAGGAGGCGGGACCATGGGCATGACGCTGCGTAGTGAGGGAGACGGGGGATTGGATGGACTCACGGACCAACTCACGGACCAATTGAACCTTACAGGCTTCTAGACTTGATTGGTCAGCTAGTGTGCAGCTTTTCAGCGGATATACTGAATGGATTTTTTTCGTTCTTTTTGGTCTTTATACTGTGTAGATAGGACCATAGGACCATAACAGCCTTATAAACGGTGTTAATAAGATGTACAAAGCTTCCAAATCGTAGACCATAGCTTTAAATATGCCATTCCTGTTTTCACCTGGGCTTTGTTTGGTTTGACTAGCGACGCATGTGTGAAGTGACGTGCCACTGCCAGGTACGGGTCCTTCAACTGGACAGTATTAAAATGTTCATGTGCTATATTTAATTAATAAATTAAATTAAATTAATTTAATTAATTTGTGTTGTAATTAATTAATCTAATTAATGCACTAAAGTGACAGCCCAATAATAATATCAAAAATAATAATCATTTGTATTATTATGTTGCATTATTACCTGGTATAATATATGAACATCAAAAAGAAACAGCAATTCTCAACAGCAGACTCATTAGGTAATTGTGGGGGCAACAAAAAAGCACCTGACTTCTAATTAACCCAATTTGAATTTTAAAATACAATTAATTCAAATAGATGGTTGATGACTTATTTTAAATTTGAATCCTTTATAATCCTCTATAAACCTTCATACTCAAGGCCTTCATATGTTTCCCCCACCCCATTCTGACCTGAGATAAAAATTTGTGAGCCCTGTTGACAGAATTACCATTTATCATCACCTGCTTATTGTGGTTTATGGCCTCTAATTTGTAACTCTGCAGCCTTATGAGAGAATGTTAACTTTTATTATCTTTAAAGCTTCAATAGAGCTCATGAGCTGACAGTTAACAGGGGATAGAGAGAAACACATCTCACACACTTTTTGAACTACATCACTACTACTACTACCACTACTACTAAGTAGTGGATGCTGATCCTTACTACAAGCACTAAGCAGTTGTACAGGGTGTCAATGAGGTCTCTTTACTGTTTGAAAAATGTATTACAAAGGCAGCTGATGAGATATATCGTAATCAGTGTTTATTGAAGATTTTAGTCACATTAATATTTTGTTTCAGATACTCTGTTAATGGAAGTGTAGTGGCAGATTACTCTATAGCAGTTTTGAAAGCCACCTGAATGATCCGAGCTTGACAGATAATCTGACGCGTGTCCACTTTCATTCATCAAATAATTACGTTACTCACAGATCCGTTGATGTTCCATTCATTTGGCAGATGAGGGTTCCATTTAAACAAAAACTTATCCCGTGGTCAAAGGTCTAGTTTCACGGTCAAAAAACATTTTGTGTCCAGCTCTTCTCAACCTGAAATGTCAAAGGCTGACCCACATCTGTGCTGGCTGACCTAAATAACTAAAACTCCACTGGGGATGTAATGGTTACCGGTAAAATGGTAAACCGCTGTAAAATTTCCCACAGTTGTCATTACCGTGTCCTATTAAAATTACTGTTTTACCGTGTTTGATTTCCACAAAGCGTCAATAACGCTCAGCGATGCCGCTGTTGGACTGAAAAATGCCTGAAGTACGAGTCTGTTCCTTGATGAAGCAGCCTCATGGGAAGCGCGCATGGGCAGTTTGCATTGTTTGGTTTCTGAGAGCAAAAGTTAGAGACACAGCGGAGATTCCATCTCGAAACGGACTTTGGAATCTGGTTGAATTTTGGATTTGACAAGGATGCTGAGGGGAAACTGATAGAAGACAGTCACCCTGTCTAAACACGAGGCTGCAGCGAAAGAAAAAGACGTGCGTGTTTAAAACTGTCGTAACTCCAACAGTAAATAAGCTGACCAAGCCGTAGAGGTGGAGAGAGAGAGAGAAGATTCAGTGAGCCATACCTGAGAGAATTACAGGTGGTTTATCAGTATTCTCTGTCTAAATAATGTATGAATCTTGTAAATAATAGCTTTAGTATCATTCTGGAGTGTGTTCTTGCTGTTCTCTTGCCGTGTATTCGCCGTATTTTGAATTAGATTGTCTTTTTCCACCAAAGTTTGTGTTTTATGGATTTAATCGATCATAATATGGAAATATTAAGGATATCTGCCAGGGAGAGGGGAGCCCAGATGAGAGTCACGAAGGGGGCTAATAACTGCTTCAGGGACTATCGTCAGTCAAACATAAAAAACCCTCCTACACATGGTCTAAAATACTGAGCTGTGACAAGTTTGCAAACTTTGAATTAGCTTCTACAGTCGGGAAAGGCTTGTATTAAATGACTGATGTCTTCCTCAGATGTCCTTGGTCACCCAGTCCTCTCCTTATCCAACACTGTCCTTTTCTCCATAAATTTCTTGTGCCATGCATGAATTGAAGGATGTGATGTTGGATCTCTTCCACAATCAGTTCTGTAGTTTCACTGAGTTGGCACATCCGATTTTGTCTAAAACCAGGATACACATTGTGCCTTCTCTTGAGAAGTAGCCATTTTATATGGGTTCTTTTAACAGCTTTCCTTCCAATTAACAGAATATCTGAAACACAAAATTTTAATGTGAATAAGAACTTTATTAAACACTGATTAAATAAAACAAATCTGGTTAAGATATCTCATAAACTGCCTTTGTAATAATTATTTTAAATTGTAAAGAGACTTTATGAACACCCTGTCCTGATACTTTGTCCATACATAGGTATTTTGAAAACTGAGGTTTACCCCCTCCATATTAAAAAAGCCCCCTGTCCGCATGCACAACCTCTTTAAAAGCCTTTCTGTCTACACTAAAAAAGGAAAACACACAGCGGCCCTGTCAAAAGTGGCGTGCACAGACTTTTTCAAGGGCGTGGGGGAAGGGTTGCACATACAACGCGTTCTTGCCACATAACAGAGAACTATGTTTTTTTGTGTTTTCAAAGGCACTTCAGATATGTGATGTTATACAAATAGCACATTATATATACTCTTGTGGCCTTTTATCTCTGCCTACCACCAGTGATCTTGAAGTGGTTGGAAATAGCTGGTGTCGGGTATGACTACGTTGTCCCCTGTCGTTATTTGTTTTCCAGGAAAAGCACTGACTGGGATATTATCTTCTTCAAGTTCCCACCTGAACCATGCATTGTTCTGATGATGTCATTTTACCCCACTCTGTTGTATTATTTAATGCATATGAACTTATTCTCCATGTCCTGGTCATTCAAGGTGCAGGCATTCAGTACCTTACACGATCAGTGAGGAAGAAATGTTTTATTTATCTTCTACTTTTACGGTCTGGTAACATTGAACTCAACCCCGGCCCTGTTATAAACTGCATGAGTACCCCAGCTGACTTTAGATCTAGATCAGGGCTTTGTGTGATACACCTAAATGTTAGAGGTCTATTGCTAAAACTTGATGTGAAGGAGCGTTTCTAACGGCTCCTCTTCACTGCTCAGCGCGCGTCTCTCTCTCTCCTGGTCGGAGAAAGTGGGGACCGGGAGCGCGCAGAGCTGAGCATGTTTAGTTGTCCCTGTGGAGCCAAGCTCCGTTAAAAACTGAGCTTTCCCTCATCTTTCCCTCAGCAGGTCCGCATTTATGTCCCGCGGTCCTTCTTTTACGCACGGGCATCCTGCCGTAGGCTGCCGAGGGTGCACACTCGGCTCCTACGCGGCACAGACAAGCACGCACGCACACACAAACGCTCACCTGCTGTTGCTGCCGACGTGTTCCATACTGTTGAGGGCCAAACCGGGGCACTTCCTGGTTACGCCGTAAATAGCGCTTGGTGGCGCGCAGAAAGGACTCATGTGACCACGGACTGCACCATTAGGAGTCATTTTTGTGTTCTTTCCTGATTTATTTTGATTATATGAGTGAATCAACGGATGTATGGAGGGCATTCTGTCTCATATTTTGTCAGGGTAAAATTGTTTTCTGATTTATCAATTTTCACTTGTAAAATGTTGAGTTATGTCTTAACCCTTGTATTATGTTCGTGTCACCCCCCCTTGGTGTTCCTGGTCAAATTTGACCGGTCTGGTTTAACCTCTCTTATATTAACACAAAATACATGAGTCAAGCATAATTATCACCAGATTGTATTTAACACCCCTTCTAATGCTGTAAACACTGTCTCCAATCATTTGTGAACCTTTATGACTGCAGTTAATGTACAAATTATTGACACTGAAAATATAACAATTATCAAAATGGACCAAATTTACAGTAAATCAGAAAATCTACATGAGTAATCAGCTCTTTGTGTGTGTGAGAGTGTATATGCATGTGTGTATGTGTGTGTGAGTATGTTCATGAATAATACAAATATAATATATAATACATATGTTGGTAACGGCAGTATTACAAAGCAGGAGATCGAAGAGTAATAAGAGCTATATAAATCATGGCGATAAAAAAAATAGGAGAATTTGTCATAGCAATAGTTATTGAAGCTAGACAATTTTCATGGATGGAAACCACAAGAGGGCCCGGGGCAGCAGGGCACAACCGCTCCACTGCAAGGCCACACCCACATCCAAAACGTCAATGCAAAAGCCGCCACGATGGCCACTGAGGGAAGCCCGAGTACCATCAACACCAAAAGCATACACTGGGTGCCTGGGGCCCCCTTGATCGACACAACGCCAACCTGAGTTCAGCCCCCCCCCACACACACACACACACACACACACACCACCAACCCCGGAAAACATCCCATCCCCCTCATACCTGTCCCCACCACCAGCTGCAAACTTTGTGTGTGTGTTTGTGTGTGTGTGTGCCTTTATGATAATGTAGTGCGTTAAAATGAGTTTTGTTTGCATGGAGTTTTGTTTGTTTTGGTTTTAATATGTAGTTTTTTTTTGTTTTTTGTTTTGGTGGGGGGGAGTGGAGAGACATTATGGGTAGAGGAGGGAGCCATAGGCCTGGCGTCCCAACAAACACCCATCAAAAGTCCCCCCAACTTTCACCACAACGCCTCCATTAGTAACACCCCAGACCCATAACCCCACGATGAGCACGCCTCATCGCCAGAGCCCTACACATGTATATCTGGTGTGTGTCACTCTCTTGTCCCTCTAAAGTCACCATAAACCTGTTCTGGTCAGTATAAACCATAATCTAAAAGTTGGGTTAAACCCCCACCCAGATATCTCAGGCCCTGAAGCTTCTTTCTGAGACCTGAGGTGAGCTAAATTTTTCTCATTTTTTTTGTGCAGTGTCTTAGCCTTATATCAATGGCTCTAAGACCTCGGGAAAGGTGTGTAAACCACCAACGTACCCGTTTTTGGATTTTTTTCTGTCTATGCAATGTAAACCAGTATGTGTGTGTGTGGGGGGGGGGGTTGTGGATGTGTGTGTCTGCATGGATGTTTTCCATCTAATGGATGAACACAATCTAGTATTACCCATTCATTTTCTATGCCGGTCATTTTGACCGGGAACACCACAGGTGTTTCAAAGTTGATTAGACCAGTCAAAATTAAATGAAAGTGGTGATCAGCAATTTTATATGTTCAAATGCCTGGTGTGAAGGATATCATAAGGCCTTGAGGCAATCAGAGGAAAAATACATTTTTCATGTTTGTATGAAGTTGTAAATCGGTCTAATTTGACCCAAACATCATAGAAGGGTTAAAACCCTATTAATTAACATTTGGTTTGCCCAGGGGAGGGGCTAAGGGGGTATATAAGGAGAGCTCTGCTCATTCAGGGGGTTGTGCTTGGCCTAGTGGCATTGTGGATAGCTGCCCGAGTAAGTCCTTAAAGTGAGTCCTCTAAAACGTGCTGTGTAAATACTTTGTTTTTGCTTGAACCTGCACTGTAAATATTTTTGCACTTTTTCACTGTGTTTTGGGACTTTGGTGTAAATAAATTTCACCAACCAAAGTTTTTTCGACTGCGCCATCATCTTTTATTATCCTCACAAACGAACACGAGACATTTAGTGGCAGTGGTGGGATGGCCAGTCGACGAGGTCGCATCCAGTTCTTTTTGAAGCGTACTGGCCTGCGCTCGCAAAAGCAGGAAGCAGCTCAGGAGGTAGCTGCTGATGACGGCATCTGGGCCACAGATGATGAGGACGAGGGGGGCGCTGCTGCTCCAGCCCTGCAGGCAGCCCCTGGAGCTACAAGGGCAGGAGAGGAGCTGCTGACCGTCATGAAGACTTTCCTGGAGGGACAGCAGAGGAGAGAGGAGGGGTTTCTGGCAGAGCTCAGAGGACTCCGGGCTTCGTTGCTAGCCCCACCGCTGGGTCAGCAGATGGACGAGCAGAGGCAGGCAGGTCCGAGTCCAGCACCAGCCTGGGTCACATCGCCATCTGAGGGGTCATCGATGAGCCTTAAGCCCCCTTCACACCGCCGCGCGGTAACCGCCTTGAAAACCGCTTCTCTGCCGGTGGAGGCCCCTGAAATGTAGTGCGTTTTTCAAAGCGGCTCCTACCGCCGCGGCATGAGCATGGGGTAACAGGCAGCAGTGACGTAGAGCTGATTCGGCGAACATCACAGCAGAGCCCGCCCAAAAGTCCTTCACAACACTCCCTTCTCAAAAACACGTACTCCCGAGTAGTACCTGTTTACTGTATACTATGTGGGACACGATTCTGTCAGCAAGAGAATCCCCCCTATTCAGATAATTAGCTCCTCCATTGCTCGTTTTGCCCCGCGAAGCCTGCTATTTCCGGGTTTTCTACTTCCTTCGATGTGATTGGCTGTTCCCACGTGGCTGCCGCCCTAAAGTTCAACACGCTGGACTCCGGGCGGCAGGGGAAAATCTGTGCGCGTTCACGTGGGCGGCAACCGCTTCTGGGTCCTACCGCCGCGGCCAAAACCGCTTGCCGTCTGCCGCCCATCCCTCATTAAAATGAGGCGGCGCGTTGCCGCGTGGCGGTGTGAAGCCCCCTTTAGGCTGGAACTGCCAACACCAGCTCCCCGGCAGCACCGCAGTTCACCGTTGGAGGCGCCAGCGATAAGGGTGAGCAGCGGAGCAGAACTCCCTAGACCTGAGAGCAGACCCTATGGGGACCCCAAGATCCCACAGTATCTGGCTGACGAGGACATTGAGAACTATCTGCTGCGCTTTGAGCGAATTGCCAGAACGTGGGGTTGGCCAGAGTGTGAGTGGGCCCGTCGTTTGGTGCCTCTACCCACTGGAAAGGCACTAGAGGCCTATACAGCCATGGACCAGGAGAGAGCTCACTCTTACCCGGACCTGAAGGCAGCACTCCTGGCAAAGTTTGACATCTCACCAGAGACTTATCGGCAGAAGTTCCGGTCCATGACAGTTCCACCTGGAGAGAACCCAACAGAGACTTACCACCGCTTAAAGGGTCTCTACCGACGATGGATTCGCCCGGAGCAGCACACCAAGGAGCAGATCGGTGAGCAGATCATCTTGGAGCAGCTTCTACGTGTCTTCCCAGCAGACATCCGCACCTGGGTGAAAGAGCATGAGCCGACGGAGGGGCTAGCTGCAGCCAAGCTAGCACTCCAGTACCTCAACGCTCGACGGGGAGGCCCAGCTGCTTACCAAGGTGGTCCCGGTCGTCAGTCTTCATCACAGCCCAGACCAGCAGCCAAAGCCAATCCACATCCGCTTGGGGAACCCAGCCCTGCACCCAGCCAGCGTGGTCCTGGTAAGGAGCTCATCTGCTTTTACTGTCAGCAGGCCGGGCACAAAGCTTCCCTGTGCCCCATCAGGAAAGCTAAGCTCACTGGCGCATGCTACACCCCCCGTGCTGAAGATACAAGAGTGGTGGGGAGGCGGCAGCATTTCAAAACTGTTACCATTAATAGTGAATCTGTGACTGCTCTGGCAGACTCTGGTAGCTTCCTAACGCTGGTCTGAAGAGAGTTGGTGCCAACGGGCATTTTGGATTACGGCAAGCAGGAGGACATTTTGAGTGTACATGGGGACAGACATTCATATCCTACTGCTGATCTGACTGCGGTGGTGAATGAGCAACCTTATTTGCTGACTGTGGGGGTGGTGGAAAAGTTGCCTGTTGCTGCCATCCTGGGGTGGGACTTACCTGTGCTGCTGGATGTGCTGCTGGAGAAGAGGGAGAAGGACAAGGACTTGAGTGAGGGTGTATCAGGTCCTGTGATCACCCGTGCCCAGGCCAGAGCAGAAGAGATGTCTGTTCCAGGGCAGGAGAAGGAACCAGATCCTGAACCCTTCTCAACCCTGGACAGCAGTTTGTTCGAGGGGGGCACCAAAGGCCCGAGGAAGTCTCGGCGTCAGAGGCGTTTTGAGAGGGGCCTTAAATCCAGGGAGCCTGACCTCAAGGTTGGTCTGACAAAAGACATGTGGGAGGTGCCAGGGGACATTGGGGCCTTGCAAAGGGATGATGGGACACTGAAACCGTTGTTTGCCAAAATGGTTGTGGGCCTGGATGTTGCAAAAGGGGACAAGGACTGCTTTACGGTTGACAGTGGGGTCTTGTATGCAGTGGCTGATGGTGTCAAGCGCCTTGTGGTTCCTGAGTCATGCCGACAGATGGTAATGCACCTAGCACACACTGTACCCTGGGCGGGCCATCTTGGGAGCAACAAGACCTATTTGCGTATTGCTTCCAGATTCTACTGGCCCTCCATGTACACCGATGTCCAGAACTTTTGCAAAACCTGTCCCACCTGCCAGAAGACCTGCAATGTTCGCCAGTCAGACCGTGCCTACCTTCAGCCTCTGCCTGTGATTTCCACCCCGTTTCGCCGCATAGCCATGGACATTGTTGTCCCATTAGTGCGAAGCAGTAGAGGGCATCAGTACATTCTGGTGGTCTGCGATTACGCCACACGTTTTCCTGAGGTGTTTCCCTTGCGCACCATCACTGCCCCTGCTGTGCTGCATTGTCTGGTCCAACTGTTCTCCAGGGTTGGTGTACCTGATGAGATTGTGACGGACCAGGGGACCAACTTCACCTCCCGACTCCTGCAGCTCTTCCATCGACAGCTGGGGATTTCTGCCATCAAGACCACCCCTTACCACCCACAAACGGATGGCTTGGTGGAAAGGTTCAACCAGACCCTGAAAAAGATGCTGCAGATGTTCGTGGCCGACACCGGACGAGACTGGGACCAGTGGTTGCCCTTCCTGCTGTTCGCCTATCGGGAGGTTCCTCAAGCTTCCACTGGTTTCTCCCCGTTCGAGCTGCTGTATGGCTGGGAGCTCCAAGGGCCATTGGACCTGCTGCTTAAGACCTGGGAGGCTCCTGCAACCGGTGCCAGTGATCGCAGTGTGGTCCGGTTCGTGTTGGAGATGAGGGACCGGCTGGCGCAGTACCAGGACGAGGCCGAGGTCAACCTGCGGGAGGCCCAGCAGACCCAGAAGGTCTGGTACGACCGACAGGCCAGACACAGAGAGCTCCAGCCTGGCCAGAAGGTCCTGCTCCTCCTGCCATCCTCCAACAGCAAGCTGCTCGCTAAGTGGCAGGGCCCGTACACAGTCCTCTGTAAGATGGGCCCTGTAACCTACGAGATCCACCACCCCGACAAGAAAAAGGCGAAGCAGATCTACCACGTCAACCTCCTGAAGGAGTGGAAGGAGGCTCCAGCTCCAGTTCCAGTTCCTGTGGCGTCCCTGGTGGTGGCAGAGGTGGACAGCGAAGGGGAAGAGGAGGAGACCACCCTAGCCAACCTCAGCCAGTCTGTTCAACCTGCCCTTGACCATCTGTCTGCTGTCCAGTCCAGCCAGCTGAGCCAGGTTTTCCAGCGTGTCTCCAAGCTGTTTGCTGCCAACCCGGGAAAGACTGTCCTGGTCGAGCATGTCATCCACCTTAAAGACCAGGGGCCTGTGCGCCAGAGGTCCTACCGGGTTCCTCAACATCTGGTGGCAAAGCTCCTGGAGGAGGTGCAGGAGATGCAGCGCCTGGGGGTGATCGAGCCATCGCAGTCCGAGTGGTGCAGCCCGGTGGTCATCGTGGTGAAGAAGGATGGTTCCCTCCGCATCTGCATCGACTTCAGGAGGCTCAACGCGATGTCGGAGTTTGATGCCTACCCGATGCCCTGGATCGATGATCTGCTGGAGAAGATTGGCCGGGCAAGGTTCATCACCACACTTGACCTTTGCAAGGGCTACTGGCAGGTACCCTTGGAAGCATCCAGCCATCCATACACTGCCTTCAGGACACCTGCTGGCCTCTTCCAATTCACGGTGATGCCCTTCGGCCTCCATGGGGCACCTGCCACCTTCCAAAAACTGATGGACAAGGTCCTGCAGGGGTGTGAGGACTGCAACGCTGCCTACCTGGATGATGTGGTCATCTTCAGCGACACCTGGGAGCAGCACCTGCAGCACCTCGAACGAGTCCTTGGCCAGATCCAGCAGGCGGGCCTGACACTGAATCCTGCCAAGTGCCAGTGGGCCAAAGAAGAGGCGAAGTACCTGGGCTACTGGCTTGGACGAGGAGAGGTCCGACCCCAAGTTGACAAAGTTGAGGCCATCCGCAGCTGCCCACGACCTCGCACGAAAAAGGAAGTGAGGTCCTTCCTAGGCTTGGCTGGATGGTATCGGAGATTCGTCCCGCAGTTCGCCACCATCGCCGCTCCTTTGACAGCTCTGACAGCGAAGGATCAGAGAAACCCTGTCACCTGGAATGACGACTGCGAGACCGCCTTCCAGACCCTCAAGGCCTGCTTGAGTTCTTCGCCGGTGCTGAGGAGTCCCGACTTCAGCCAGCGGTTCCTGGTCCAGACCGATGCCTCTGCTGTGGGAATGGGGGCAGTCTTGGCCCAAGGTGATCCTGGAGAAGAACAACCGGTGCTGAACCTGAGCCGCAAGCTGCTGCTGCAGGAGACCAGGTACTCAACTGTCGAGAAGGAGGGCCTGGCCATCACATGGGCTTTGGAGAGCTTGCTGTACTACCTGCTGGGGAGGGAGTTTGACTTGGAGACTGACCATCGTGCTCTGACCTGGATGAACTCCATGAGGGACCACAACAGCCGTCTCACCCGCTGGTACCTCTCCCTGCAGCCGTTCCAGTTCCAGATCCGACATCGAGCTGGCAAGACCAACATCGTGGCAGATTATCTCTCCAGGTTGCCGCACATCGCCAACCTCGGGGAGGAGGGGGATAATGTGAAGGAGCGTTTCTAACCGCTCCTCTTCACTGCTCAGCGCGCGTCTCTCTCTCTCCTGATCGGAGAGCGTGGGGACCGGGAGCGCGCAGAGCTGAGCATGTTTAGTTGTCCCTGTGGAGCCAAGCTCCGTTAAAAACTGAGCCCCACAACTTTCCCTCAGCAGGTCCGCATTTATGTCCCGCGGTCCTTCTTTTACGCACGGGCATCCTGCCGTAGGCTGCCGAGGGTGCACACTCGGCTCCTACGCGGCACAGACAAGCACACACGCACGCACAAACGCTCACCTGCTGCTGCTGCTGACGTGTTCCATACTGTTGAGGGCCAAACCGGGGCACTTCCTGGTCACGCCGTAAATAGCACTTGGTGGCGCGCAGAAAGGACTCATGTGACCACGGACTGCACCATTAGGAGTCATTTTTGTGTTCTTTCCTGATTTATTTTGATTATATGAGTGAATCAACGGATGTATGGAGGGCATTCTGTCTCATATTTTGTCAGGGTAAAATTGTTTTCTGATTTATTAATTTTCACTAGTAGAATGTTGAGTTATGTCTTAAAACCCTATTAATTAACATTTGGTTTGCCCAGGGGAGGGGCTAAGGGGGTATATAAGGGGAGCTCTGCTCATTCAGGGGGTTGTGCTTGGCCTAGTGGCATTGTGGATAGCTGCCCGAGTAAGTCCTTAGAGTGAGTCCTCTAAAACGTGCTGTGTAAATACTTTGTTTTTGTTTTTGCTTGAACCTGCACTGTAAATATTTTTGCACTTCTTCACTGTGTTTTGGGACTTTGGTGTAAATAAATTTCACCAACCAAAGTTTTTTCGACTTCGCCATCATCTTTTATTATCCTCACAAACGAACCCGTGACACTTGACCTAGTTAAAATCTGGGCTAAATTGACTGACACTGACATTCTTGTCTTATCTGAAACTTGGTTAAAGAAATCCATCACAGACAAAGATATTCCTATTAAAGGCTACAATGTTTATCGTTGTGACCGGCCGAGAAAGGTGGTGGCATAGCAATATATGTCAGACAGAAAAATCATGTTACCATGCAATCATCTATTTCCATCAGCAGTCAACTTGAATTTCTTGCTCTGAAGTTGGAGCCTCTAAATGGCCACTTTCTCACCATCATAGGCTGTTAAAGACCACCCTCTGCTAGTATTAAGGCTTCATCATCACTGAATAAACAGCTTTTGACTTTGGCCTGTAGCGAGATTCTTCTTGCAGGTGATCTGAACTGGGATTGGTTATTTCCTGTTTCTGATAGTTTTAAATCAATGTGCGATACTTTTAACTTAATACAAATAGTTATTGGGTCAACCTTAAACCTTAAATGTCCAGAGAAATCTTCTCTTCTCGATTAATTTTTAACTAATTCTCCTCATAAATATTCAGGTATTGAAATTTTTGCTAATGACTTGAGTGATCATGGGTTAGAGCCACTGTTATAAGAGCTAAGCTCCCAAAATCAAAGTCACATATCATTCTTGTATATCATTCTTATGATTATAAACATTTCTGTGAGCAGGCTTTTCACCATGATTTATGGCACTTTGACTGGTCTAAGATCTCACTTTTTAATGATGTAGAGCTGGCCTGGAAGTACTTTCACTTACTATTATTTTAAACAAACTTGTCCCTCTTCGCAAATTTAGAGTGAAGGGTAGAAACAATTCTTGGTTCTCTCCTGAACTGTCTAGTCTCCTTAAAGTAAGGGATGATGCCTGGGCTAAAGCCAGAAAATCAAAATCTGAGGGTTAGAGGCAGATTTTCAAGCAGCTCAGAAATCGCTTCATTTCCCTTGTTAAAAAGGCTAAGTCTGATTTTTATGTTTATAAAACTACTGGTAATCTAAACAATCCTAGGAAGTTCTGAAGAGTAGTTAAATCTTCAAGCTGGGGTTGGCGATTTTGGAAAACTAGCATGAATTTGAAAGTAGAATCTCCTCAGAACCCCCCCCCCCCCCCGCTCACATGAACATGCGCGGCTGATATATCCAGAAGACTGATTCAACTCCAAACCCTCAGCACAACGTGTTTGTTTTACACTACACCAAGTCATGTCTCAGTCAGCAGTAAGAAAACACCAAACAAGCATGTAAAGTTAGTTAGTACTCACAGCCGATGTTGATCGGGTTATAGGTAGTTCCTCTGACATTCTCCACACAGCTGTCAAATCTCCCGTTTTGGTCATGAAACTACCGTATTTTCTGTATTTTATCCTCTTTCCCGACGTCCTCCTGTATCAGTATTCTCCTGTAAATCTCCTGTGTGATGATATAATAATAAAAACATTCCTCTGCCTCTTCAAACTGAACTCTGTCTCTAGCCTGAAGGGGGCGGTAATGCTCCAAAATGATGGATGCCAACTGCCGTAAAACCAAAGAAGAAGAAAAAGCCTTGCGAGAACGTCCACCTGCAGTAGCCTGGGTGGCAGCTATCGTGAGATTAGAGCAGCAGAACAAACTGAGAGAAACAAAGAGTTTATTTTAGATTTCTTGTACATCTGTCTTAAAATGTGAGGGATACTGGAGCTTGGTTGGGGCTGTGGGACGGCTCACGGCGGGCTTCCCTTATTTTCAAAGACAAAACTTGAAAGGTAAGCATTCTCCGGCGGACTCTGATATGTATGAGCTCAGCTACACGCACCTAGTCTGTGCACGCCGGGAAAATGCACAGAAGGCGGGCAGAATGGCGATGGGATTTCATTGGTTTAAAAACAGGTGTCCCGGCATGATTATTGGTTGGTTTTTTCCCTGTTTTACTCCTGCTGTAGATAGTGGATATTTTTCACTCTGTTTTAAGAACACATTATGAGTTGATTACCATCAGGTCATAAAGACCATTTTAACCAGTATTACAAAAAGTGTATCTAAATCAAATCGCCAACCCCAGATTTAATTGGGGGATGAAACCACAGATGAATTGCCCACTTGCATTGTAAAAGATGTACATGTTCTTGCTGACAAATCAGCCATTCTTAATCATTTTAATGAACACTTTGGGCCAGATCCTCAAAAGGATTGCAGTGCTTTTGCAACTGCTAAACCTGTGCAAATGACAAAAAAAAAATAGCGCGCAATACCCAAAGCATACACAAAGGGTGAAATGTATGCAAACTGAACCCAAACTGCACTGACGCTCCTGGCTGTGCCAATCCAATTTGCATACATGTAAATTAGCGAGTATTCGTAAATTCAGCGTATGTAAATGCAACCTAATCCTCAAAGACCAGCACTAATTGCTACTAGGGATGTAACGATATGGAAATTTTGTATCACGGTTATCATTATTACCGCGGTATTGTTGAAGTGTGCTCAAAATGTTCTAAAAGTACTTTTACACAGAATTGAAATCATTTAACCCCTTGATTATTATATTCATAACAGTTCTTTTGTTTTTTTTGTCAATAAATGTGTCAGACTCAGAGGCCAAACAATGCAAACTGCGCATGTGCACCTCGCGTGAGGCTCCTTAATCGAGGACAGATGCATAGTTCCGGCTTTTCCAGGCAAAGAGTAGCATCACCGTGCGTTACTGAGGCAGTGTGGTGATCAAGCACGATATAATGGTAATTTTAATTGGACACAGTAACGATTATCGTGGGAAATTTTATCGCGGTTTACCATTTTACCGATTACCGTTACATCCCTAATTGCTACATGCAGTTAAGCTTTGCAAATTACCTCCTGTGAGAGCTGTGTATTAAATCCATGCAATTTCTCTTTCTTCCTCTCTCACTCTCTCTCTGGCTCAAAATAATTGCATATTGCACTGAATTGGTGGTAACTGGAGCAGAGCCTTTATAAGAGCTGTCATGCAAGGACTCTCTTATGTCTCTCCCTATTACCCCCTTGACCACTTTTTGGTCATTTGAGTTGTATTTTCTGCATTTGTTTTGGCTGTTTCAATGACAAAGGCCAAAAGAAATAAAGAAAAGCAAACAACAGGACATATGGTCCTTTGACCACTTTGAATCACTTTGTGGTCATAATAATAGTAATAGAAAAGTAATTCAGCGGCCTCAGCGGTAGGTCACAGTGGGCTTTATGTTGACCTAAAGACAGGACCATGGACAGCTTTGCTGTAATGTAAATAGCTCAGTATGACCATGGACAGCTCTGCTTCCACTTGTTTATGTATATCATTTATTTATCATATATTTATACCATTATTTAAGATCATCTGGACAATATAATTAATAATAAATAAATTACCATATACAGCCTTAACCATTAGAAAATGACAACAAAACGTGAATGCCAAATAAGGTTATTATAAATTAAATTTATTTTTCTTTCCTGCCTCTTTATTACCATAATGTGGCAGGCAGCTCAGGCTGATTCCCCCCTTACAACAGAAGCATTTCTGGCCTCAAGAGCAGCAGCTCCTACTCATGACCCCATCACCTCTGCATGACTCGCCTGCATTTGTGCTCTCAAGCCTGATTTTTTTTGACCTGCTAGAACACTTCACCTGACGTGATCTACTCGCTATACTGCAAGTTCATGTCTTATACCTCGGTGTTACTGCTTATTTTTCCTGTGCCGTTGTTTGTTTTTGCTGCTCAGTATACAGGAGACGTCAATCTCGACGTTTGCAGGGACAAAGCCACCTACTGTATATGCCACGGGAATTATTGTAGTCAGAGGCGCAAAGCGCGCTCAGATGCCAAACTGTGTGGCGTGTTTGCGCCTGCATATCATTAAAGCAAATTCTTTTGAGAATAAAGGGCTACAACAGGGCGGATTGCATGAACTATTTCTGTGCAAATGATGGCGCTATTAGCAGGAGCAATCCATTCTTTGTGGATCTGGCCCTTTGTGTCCTCTGCATCTTGACTTGAATCCTCGTATCCATGTATCTAATATGCAAGAAGTTTGCCCTCAGTCACCACCTATTAATGCTATAGCTCCAGGATTTGATCTGACTCCTTTTGATGTAGTTAAGGTCCATAGGGCTTTACATCAATTGGATTAAAGTCAATCTGCATGACCTCACAATCCCAAGCCTTTTTTCTTGAGGTCAGCTGCAGACTTCATTGCTGAACCTTTGTGTTATCATTTTAATCTCACCCTTTCTGAAAATAAGATCCCAAGAATATGGAAATCTGCTGATGTTCTTCCCCTACTGAAAGGTGATCCTTCCATAGTCAATAACTATAGGCCGATCTCTAAATTATGTGTTCTCTCCAAAGTTTTCAAAAAGTTGGTTGCTGAACAACTTAAAGGTTTTGTAGATACACATGGTCTCTTCTCACAATATCAGTCAGGTTTTTGTAAACAGCACAGTACAATAACATATTACATACATGACATCATAGTGGCACTAGATTGTGAACATATTGTGCAGCTATTTTTATAGACTTGTCAAAGGCATTCGACACAGTCAACCATGTCATCCTGGCAGATAAACTTTACAAGATCGATATATCTAGGCAGGCTCATCAGATAGAAAACAGTGTGTCCAGGCCGCTGGGTCTTTTTCCTCTTTTCTCCTTGTACTCAAGGGTGTTCCTCAAGGTTAGGGCCACTGTTGTTTACAATTTATGTGAATGATCTTTGTAATTTTTTGTCTAATACTGTGTCCCATTGTTATGCTGATGATACTGTTATATATTGTTCATCTTCTTCAGTTTTAAAATCCCTTGAGTTCCTGCAGTCAGCCTTTGACTCTGTTCAATCTCTCCTGACTGAGCTTAAATTAATGGTGAATGCAGATAAATCAAAAACCATGCTATTTTCAAATGGCAATCAGCTTCCATCCCACTTTCCTAGGCTGTTAACTGTTCATGGGGTTGAAATTGAAATGGTCACATCTTATGAATACTTAGGCATTCTACTTGATGAGAACCTATCCTTTAAATTGCACATAGATAAACTTGTTTCTAAGATGAAACTTAAACTTGGTTTCGTTTTAAGAAATAAATCCTGTTTTTCCCCACAAGTCAGGAAATATTTGATCACCATAACTTTTTTAGCCTTGTATGACTATGGAGACCTGCTTTTTATGAATGCTCCTGATCAGTTTCTCAAGAAATTGGATACTGTATATCACTTGCAGCTATCATGTACATCACTGTTCCCTATATGCTGTCACACATAGTCCTTCCTTGTATGTTCGAAGACTCTCTCATTGGCTGATTTTTATTTAAAAATCTGTTCTTGGACTTCTGCCTACATATCTGTGTTCACACGTATAGAAAACTAAGCCAATATGGCCTGAGCTCTCAGGACATCATACAGCTGCAGGTCCCAAGAGTAAGAACTGAACTGGGCAAAAAGGCTTTTAAATTTTCTGCCCCGTCTGCCTGGAATGATCTGCAGAAGGATTTGAAATTGACAACCCTAGGGGAATTCAAGACAATCATAAAAGACAAAGAAATTAGCTTAATTGGCTCTTGTGATTGCACTGTATAATCATATAATCCCAATGCTGTTTTTCTGTAGTGTGTGTCTGTAACCGTAATCTGTTTTATTTTCTTTTTCTGTGCTGCCATCTTGGCCAGGTCACTCCTGAAAAAGAGGTTTTAATTCTCAATATTTTTTACCTGGTTAAATGAAGGATATTGATTGGTTGATTGACAACCTGATAGAAATGTATCTAAGGCCTGGCACTGGTCAAAACTGTGTGGTTTCAACATGATTTTGACCCAAAAGTTGAGCCAATGGCTATAAAGTCAGGGAGGATTCCAGCATGACTATCAATCTAGGTGGTGCAGTGCTCACGGAGACATGATGGCAGATTAAGGCCATACCTGAGTCCCACCAGTGACTCCAAACTAGTCAGATAGACTTCTGGTATGTCTAATATTATAACCAGAATATTAGACATACCTGGTGGGAGCAACTGTGTACTGATCCTCAAACTATATATTCTGTTATAAAATGTCTGACACACAAATGTGTATTAGAACACGTGATGAAGCAGCTAAGAAGTTTCTAAAAGTTTAAAGCAAAAGATAAACCATATATCACAGCTTTAATTTGTTTTAAAATACTTTCTATTTCTCCCTTGTTCTCTTGTTCTCTGCCAGATAATTAAAAATGACACTCCTGCCGTCATCCTCAAGATGGTGATCACTGCTCCGCCCTCTTCCCCTCCCTCATCTATATCTGCGCCTCAAGAGTTCTGCACATTCAAGCCTTTGTCTCCTGCAGATGCAGAGGAGGAACATCTCATATTAGACTTAATTGCATGGCCTGAAACTCCACCTTTGCCATCTCCTTTTTCATTGAATCAGACAAGTGACCCTGCCCACAGCACCTTCACCATTCTTCCAGGGGGGCATGGAGAAAAATGGCATGTAGGAGATCAGCTGGAGGTCATGATAAACGTACATGACTTCCAAGGTAATCCCAAGAGATCTGGAGGAGATTTGATATTTGCTCGGCTGCACAACACAAAACTAGAAGCAGGCGTGCCCGGGCGAGTGGTGGATCATCTTAATGGCTCCTACTCTGTCATTTTTCCATTACCATGGGAAGGAAGTGCGCAGGTTGAGGTAAAGATCGAGACTCTCTGCTCAAATGTCATTGTACAAACAGCTGTAATGTTGTTGCTTTATGCATCATCATAAAGTAGCCAAGACAGGCAAACAGTCAGCAACAACCAAAATATTTAGGACAAATGCTTCATGAACTTTGATTGTTTTTACACCTGTAGCCCACTTGATAAATTTCTATTTTAGTTTTTAAAAAATGACACAACTTGGCTGATTTTTTAGGATTTTTTTCATGTTCACACTTCTGTAGTAAGAGGCAGGACAAATCACAGAAAACAGTCCTTACTCATCTCACTGTATAAGTAGGGGTAGGCATCTATCTATCTATCTATCTATCTATCTATCTATCTATCTATCTATCTATCTATCTATCTATCTATCTATCTATCTATCTATCTATCTATCTATCTATCTATCTATCTATCTATCTATCTATCTATCTATCTATAAACAGTCTATCTATCTATCTATCTATCTATCTATCTATCTATCTATCTATCTATCTATCTATCTATCTATCTATCTATCTATCTATATGTTATGTTGCCAATTAATATGGGTCTTGGACTGGAGACAATTGCTTTGAAAAGGCCGGCTGGTTGGAAATCAAGTTTTAATTCTACACTCAGAAGTTCAAGACTTGGTTGCAGCAGCCTGAGGTCCAGACCTTGTTCTGGCCCTTGTCTGCATGTCATCTCCCAGTCCCTTTTCTGACATTCCCTGCCTGTGTTTAGCAGTTCTGTTTTAAAGGACCCACATACTTTGCAACTTAAAAGCAGGTTGCAAAGTATCATGTCCATCAGTCAACTGGGTTTTTGAATTACATAAACAGTTTTGTCAGATGACACCAATTATACAGATTCAAACTAACTGTACAGTTAGTGAGTACCTGATGATGTGTGTCTACTCTAACAATTAAACTGTTGTCTTTGTTCTATCAGGTGATTTTTTCTCACCCAAGTGAGGCCATTACAATCCTGCACAGGCTGAACACAGAACATCCTGATAGGATTTTCTTCAAGAGCATCTTTCGCTCAGGCTTAGTCTCTGAAACTACCCTCTGTAATGTATGCCTACGTCAAACCAGCCAACCGCAGTGCAACTACACCGACCTCCGTACAGGTGACCCCTGGTTCTGCTACAAGCCAGAGAATCTGAGCTGTGATGCCAGGTTCAACCACATGAAAACAGGATATACAGGTGTTCTCAGCAAAGAAGAAAAGAAGCTCTTCCAAAGGTCAGCATTTGAACAATTTCTTTCTTGTTTCTTTATTTTTGTTATTTTTTCTTTTTTGTCTTTGTCCTCAATCAAGTTCACTTCCATGGAAAAGAAGTCGACAATCTGTACTTTCACTGATCCCTCTATTTTTCTTTTGTTTAATTTTCTGGGCATTTTGTGCCTTTATTGATAGGAGAGAGAAATGACAGTGGATAGGCTTGTGAAAGGGGGTGAGAGAACAGGGGAAGACACACTGTAAACCGGTCACAGGCTGGACTTGAACCTTGATCGGCAGAACCACATACAGTACATGGGACGTGCCTGGTCAGACTTGACGTGCCCCTAACCATCTATATTTCTTTGCCTATGTGGTGCACGGGCCATAATGATTATTCACCTCAAACCAGACATCACTCTTCCCTTAAAATTTCCCAGCTCTTCCTGGGGTATCCTAAGGTATTTACACGATAGATTGGCCTCAGGTAGTTCTGTTTTGGAACTGCTGAAGACCTCAACAGTGTGATAACCAGGATGTATCCTTCTAAATTTCCACCAAGCAGCCTGGTTCAGTTTGGTTCACTACATTACGCAATTGCAGGTGTTCCCACTGTAAAATAAAGAGAAAAGGTGCCCTTAAAAACCAACCCATGCCATACCACTTTTTGCCATCCATCTGAAGGTGTGCTGAGCATACCTAAATAAAGGGTAAATGCCCTGAAGCCTGCAGATTGGTCATAAAATCATCAGTTCCCATACGACAGCAGCTAAAACAAAAATACATGCCTCGCCATGATGTGGATTTAGAGTGATGTGTTCACTGCTGTTGCTGTAAAGATTGTCTGCATGAAACAATGTCCCATGGAGTATTGGAGAGTCCATCCAATCCTCCATTGATGCATTCACGTAGGTGGTGCAACCCTCTCCTCTTGACCCACATCTCCCCTAAAAAAAAAGGTACAGTTAGTGTTAGAAATGCAAACAAGCTCAAATTTAACCAAACCACTCAGTGGAAACATGGCATGTTTTGCTCAGATTATCTTGTCCCCCTTAATTCAAAGAAGGGCTGGCTTCACCCAAATATCTGTCAACCTCACCTTCTAAAGTGCGTTCATACTGAACTTGCTGACCAAGATTGTGTCACAAGCTCATGTCCACACATTTTGTCACCATGGCTGTTGCTCAGTGATGTCCCACTTGAGTTTCATCATATGATAGGATGTATTAGCTAAGATGAATCCAACTATATCCCTTTCACACACCTACCAACCACAAAACATTGCAGCTGGCCTTGCAGCAGCATTGTCTGCAAGTTTTCTGTGGTCAGGTGAAACTATTGAACTCACTAACTATTGTTCTGCACACAGATACAGATTGCCACTCTGTGCTCTAATTTCATAGATCGGGGCAGGCGCGGCACACCTGCCCAGCGCCATGCCTGTGCCACGCGACAGGGTGTGTCCAGCGCACTTTGTATGTTTCCTGCATGGCACAGAGAGGCGCACCCACACCACCATCCCTGCCCCCCGTGCAAGTGCCAGAGAGGGTGGAGAGAAGGCGTGAGTGGGTTTAACACAGCCGAGTGTAACCTTCACCAACCAAATGAACATCTCAGCTTGCCTTTAAATGCGCTGCGGGCGAGGCACAATGACTGAATGGTCTGACTGATCTCCAACACCGTGGCCACAGTGTGCTGAAAAAAGACCCGGAAGTGGTAATGGTCAGAGCCGCTGTCACTTTTACAGCTACTGGGAGAGCAAAGGGGCTATCGGGGTGCGCATCAGAGGACACGATGCGCGTCACCATGTGGACCACCTTGCGGGACAGATGTAATCTGTTCCCCTGTCATGAATAGGAGCACAAAAATAAGTGACAGTTGCATTTAAACACAGCAGTAGGCTAATCAGTTCATCATGCTTATGATCCACCTGCATCCCTGGTGTGTCATTGTCAAATAGCAAAAGCTTTGGTGATATATCCTCGCCCAGTATCTCCTTCTCATCCTCCTTCCAATAATGTACTCCATCTTTTTAGATCACATTAGGAATAAAGACTTAAACAGAGAAAAATGGGCAATCAAAGGGAAATCCTTAAGACACAGAGTGACATACATTTATTTTCCCTCTTTTTTCTCCCTACTTTTCTTTTGAACTTTCATGAGAGAAGCCAGATATATACTCTATATCAGATGCTGAGGCTGTTTGTTGTTGGCTTGTAAAATGTGCATCAAACTTCCAGCTGCTGTCAGGTTAAGTTTCCATTACGACAAACGACTTTAATCCGACATCAGAAGTGACGGGACAATTAATATAGATACAAATGTATATGCTGGCTCAGACGGTTACATTAAATAGTGGTTGCTGTGATTGTTTATTGCATTAAAATGTGCCTGACACTCTGGAAACCTGTCTCTGAGGTTTTGCCGATGTTGCACACATGTGCACACTATCAGCCAAATTAACACTGTGGAGGGTGCGCTTCGCCTGCACCGAGAGTAGACCAGGTTGGAGCTGGCAGGCTCTCAGCGCACCTTCCGTGCAGTTTTTTGGCACGAAACTGTCACTGCGCCAACCTGAATCTGTCGGCACCTCCGCCTGATGCGCTGCCAAGTTGGCTGCGCATGGCATTGTGCCAGAAAAAATTACAACTGCAGCTGCCTCACTGTCTCAGCTCCAACCCAGAGAATTCTTGTCTATAAAAATGAGAAACAGAATTGGTCAAAATGGACTGCCAACATATTTAGAGAATGTTCTTGTACCAAGGTTAAGGACCAAATGGTTCATAACCAGGTCCTTGGATTAGATCAGTGGTTCTCTATTACTTTCTTTAAGATTCATTTTTTATTGTGCACACCTATCACCTCTCAAATTCAGTAAAAGGGTGAATTTGTCAAAATGCGTCCAAACATGTAAACACCAATTTCTCGGCAACAGCCAATCAGCGTTGTGCGGGTTTGTAAACTTTTTAATACAATAAACAATCACAGCAACCACTATTTAATGTCACCATCTGAACCAGTTCACAGAGTGACAATCCACGTCGGTGTGGGAACATTAGTTAGTGAGTGCATAGGGCCAAAGAGAACTCACAGAAGATGTTGCTGTGGGGTCATTAGCTGCAGTGTTTTTTGGTTGGTAGGTGAGTGAAGAGATACAGTTGGAATAATGTCAGCTTATACATTCTGTTATATGACATATGAAATGATCATGGTGAAACTCAAGCAGACGTGATGTCATTGAGAGACGGATGATGGTGATCTAAATAAGATATTTAAAGGGACTGTGAGGAGAATCCATTACCGGCAACGTAAAAGACTCTGCCACCCATGAGCACGCGCGGCAACTGTCGTAATGCTGCGTTCCAGTAACCGCAGAAGTGGGAGTGACATCATCTCAGAGTTATCAGCATTCCAGTTGAAGTCAGAAAAAAGCATACCGATCTACCAGGCTATTGTTAGCTGTTGTTAGCACACCCTGCGTTGTTGTTCGCAAATATCACATGAAGAATGTGATTATCACTATAGCAGCATTTTTGTAAATATAAGTCTAACAATACTATGTATACAGCTGATCTAGAGCGACACACCCCAGTCAGAAGTGCAAATAAATTGATTATTAGAGGAGCTAAATAACTGTTCACACTGGGGGCATCCATCTTTGATTGTCAACTCGTGGCTGGGGAGGTTTCTCCGTGTTTCCAGTAGGAAACTCTGACTTTGGGGGACGTTCCAGTTGCAGTTTCCTACTTGGAACTCAAATTCCTACTTCTGACTACAACTGGAACGCACCACAAGACGTGTGCTATCCAAAGCGTGTATTTGTTGTGATGCTAATGAATGCAGCTCGGACCTTCCTCAGAACTCTGCATTGCTTTTCTACTTCTTTTTTCAACAACATACAGGATGCAAAGCGACGAGGTAATGAATCTCTGTCTAGTTACATGGCGTTGTTGATGTGTGACAACAAGCAAATTTTGGAAAACTTAGTATCATAGTTTTGTAGCTGGCTATATATCGCTACTTACAGCCCGGTGCTCTAAGACGTGTCTGAATAATATAAATTTGCTCTAGTTTTAATTGTCTTGTTCCCGAAGTTGAGTATCAAGGCCAGTTCAGCTCTGTCCGACCCGACTGGAAGGCTTAGGAATGGCATTTGTAGATGACCTATTTTGATGCTATAAAACTCATCTTAAAATGTGTATTTCGATAGGCATATATCTAAAAGTGAGACTTTTTTGTAATAACTTAGAAACTCCTCACAGTCCTTTTAAGGACAGGCGATTCTTCTTGGGCGGGCAGCGCGATTTTGGTCTCAAAGTCTTGTATGAACAAAAATTTGGAATTGTATGAAACTTCTGCTTTTACATGTTGACAAGTTCCAAAAAATGTATTTGATTTTTATTACAAGCTAAAAATGTTTTAAAAGACTGACATGCTATGTGGAAAAAAAATGAATATATACTTCAATTTATTTTATGATCACGGTTTCTGTGAAGCTGATATGTTTTGTCATTAGGGACAGATATTAAGTTAATCTAATAGGAAGAGTTACATTGTGTATTCATTTTATGATGTTACTTTAACGTGTAAATAAGAGAAAGCCTGATTAAAAGTGATTAAAATGCATACACTGTGTAATGTGAAGTTTTGTTTAGGAAAATCAACCTGAAAGTCTTTATCCAGGCCTCTGGACCTGCAGGTATCACTGTGCTGCCCCAAAAGAAAGGTAAGCTTGTTGGCCTGGTTTTATGGATATAAATTAAACACTGGATGAGCTTGAAATTTTGACTGTGGAAAAAACTTAATCAAAGCAGTGTAAAAAATGTTTATTCTCTCAAGAGCAAAATTATCATGGACTTCCCCATTTCATTATCCATTTTCAGGACTACCCAGGGTCGATCAAGGGAATGCCACATTTGAACCCTCTGGATTTTACTACCGCAGTTTCTGGCAATCGTTGCGTGGACCTCAAGTCCACCACTTTGACAACTCATCATCCATCAGTCAGTGTCTAAAAGGCAAGATCGTCCACATGTTTGGAGACTCCACTACTAGGCAGTGGTTTGAGTATCTTCAAGCTTCACTTCCAGGTAGATGATCCACAACACTTTCCAACACATTTTGATGTATGTTTATTGCAGTTTCATCTGTTCCTTTTTCCATACTTTCAGATGCTAAGGTGGTGAACCTGAACAGTCCAAAGCCAGCAGGGCCTTACATGATATGGGACGATGCAAACAAAATCTTGGTGACGTACCGCATCCATGGTCTTCCTCTGCGTATTGGATCAATTCCAGCCAGTAAGGAAATTTATGTTGCCAATGAACTCGACACGCTTGTTGGTGGTCCCAACACGGTGGTAGTTTTAGGCATCTGGGCCCACTTCAGCACTTTTCCAATTCAGCTCTACATCCGCCGGCTTCAGAGCATCCGCAAGGCAGTGGTCCGCCTCTTGAACAGGGCTCCAGGCACGCTGGTGGTCATCAGGACTGCTACTCTTCAAGGTCTGACCCCTTACAATGTCATCAGCAACAGCGACTTGTTCTCGATGCAGTTGGACAAAGTGCTCAGAGCTGTGTTTAAAGGACTTGACGTTCAAGTGGTGGATGCTTGGGATATGGTTCTAGCCCACCATCTGCCACACAACCTCCACCCAAAACCTCCCATCATAAAAAATATGATCAATGTTCTATTGTCATATATATGCCCTCAAAAGAAGGGTTAGCTATGCATTTCATTGTTGACACAGGAAAAAAAAATCTATTTAATGAAAAACACAGCTATTTCAGTGTGCCTTTACCACAAGATACAGTCTTTTCATCAGCTACTACTGTTCTTTCAAAATATTTATTCTTTGTTTAGCTATTCAACTTTGATCACTCATGATCAAGTTGGTTAGTTTCAGACAAACTTTGTATTTCTGAGAAGTAAATGCATTTAAAAACATGTACAGGTGGCATATTTTTCAACTGTGGTATTATTTTTGATGGTAGTTCTTGTAGGCAGAGAAAACACCTTTTGTTCCTGGTACGGTATTTCCCTGTTTGCGGCTGGTTCTGCGTAACAGACTCTTGCAGACTGTGGCTTACTGAGGGAGAGGAGAAATCTTTCTACTGTATTAATGTATTTAGTGGCCATATGGAGCTCATACAACCCCACTTAACAAGAAACCGAACTATCCCTTTAATTCTCGCAATAAGTAATACAGACCTGATCAAAATCTTAAGACAAGAAGGGGGAGTGCGACAAAAAACATTTGGAACTTGTAATTAAAAAAGCAAAACTGTAACATGTCTTTTTTTTTTCTCTCTATTGTTGCTTTTCGTGTTTCTTTGTCACTGTTGTGTCACAACCTTTTTGTAATGTTTTGCACAAAATAAAAAAGTGGAGAAAAAAAAAAAAAGGCAAAACTGAAATAGGTTGTTTATCACCTGATCAAAAGTTTAAGACCATCGCTCAAAAAATTACAGAAAACTCTCCAAACCAGAACAAAAATTTTTCTCAGTCGGACTCACCTTCCAGCTAAGCTTCCTCTTATGAGGTAGTCGGCTGAAATGAAATCCCATGACAGATTTAGTGATTGATTACTGTTCCTATAGTGTTCAGGCTTTTATTTAACTTAGAACTCAGTTGTGGAAACTGGAAATTCTCTCATAATCCAGACAGTTACAAGAAAGTGACATTCAGTAACCTGAAACCATCCAACCTAAGGGGCATTTCTAGTAACATCCTAAACTGTAACATTCCAGCCTAGGAGTTAAATGGAGAGCAACACGAGGGCCATGGATGAAGCTATGGAAATGTTCGTGTTAGGGGAATGCCATCTCAAAAAGATACCATTCATTTGCTTATGGGAATATTTTCATCTGTATTGGATATTTTTGGGGGGCTTTTTCTAGCCTTTGACAGATAGGGAAGAGTGAAATGGTGGATAGGCAGGTGAAAAGGGAATAGGGCAGATGGCAAATGTTCTGAAAGCTGGACCTGAACCCGGGCCATCCAAAGCCTATATAGAAAATGTCTGGTTGCTTACAACTCTGCAAAATCCACACCTTAATATGTGTGTTTATGGTACAATTTAGGCAAACCCCAAGAGAGGTGAGAGGGGACTAAAAGCAGCCAGAGGTTCGCTGGTAATTTGTTGGAACTTGGCAGGAATTTAGCTGGAAGGTGAAACTGAAAGGTTAGTGTTTTTTTTTTTTTTTTTACTGCATTCAAGCTTTCATGATTATCATACATTCAATCATCTTCGATACTGCTTATCCCTCTCGGGGTCATGGGGGGGCTGGAGCCTATCCTAGCTGCAATTGGGTTAGAGCCAGGGTACAACATGGGCTGGACACCAGTCAAAAGGGCCACGTAGAGAGACAGACAACTATTCACGCAAAAGAGCCCAGCCTGACCCAGGGATCGAACAGATACATTTGATACGTTCCACTGTTAAAACAAGTTTCTTTCAGTTATGATTACTGGCCAAAGTAAAAGTGTATCTCCCCAAGAAAGATCTTGAGCGGGCTATACACTGCTTTGTTATGTCACACCTGGACTATTGTAACTCTTTAGCAGGCCTTAGCCAGTCTGCTTTACGCCCTCTGCAGGTTGTCCAAAATGCAGCGGTATGACCACATTACACCTATCCTTGCCTCTTTGCACTAGCTGCCCGTTGAATTTAGAGTTCATTTTAAAGTTTTATTGATTGTTTTTAAGTGCTTGAATGGTCTGGCTCCACCTTATCTATCTGACCTGTTAAAGCCTCATGTGACTACCAGGGCGCTTAGGTCTTCGAACCAGTTGCTCCTGGCAGTGCCTCAGACAAGGCTCTCTACTCTTGGACAGAGCCTTCGCGGTGGCGGCACCAAAGCTGTGGAACAGCCCACCTATCCAGGTTAGAGCTGCACAGTCAACTGAGCACTTTAAAACACTGATAAAAACCCATCTCTTTTCTTTGGCGTTCAATCCCAACTAAACGAGTAATCTTGGTTTTTATCTCTTTTATCTTTGTATCTTTTATCCCTTATATTTTATTTCCTATCCTCTCTTTTACTCTATTTTTATTGTTTTTATTCTTATCTTATTTTATTTCTGTTTTTATGCATATTTAATGTTTGGCTCATTTTATGTCTTTTACTTTTTTTTATTAACATGACTATTTTATTATCATTACTGGATTATTAAAGCCCCAGTCACACATTCCCGTTTCTCATGGCGATTGTGCACGATTGTCATAATCCTGATAAAGCGTGCTTTGGTCGTGGTGCATGCGCTACTTGGTCTGGATCAGCGCTGTATAGTCGTGGATGAACGGAGGGGAACGTAGAAGCTCCACGACAGTTTTGAACTGTTCAAAACTGTCGTGGAGAATCGCCGCTCTCGGTACAGCGGGATGGAAGCCTAATGCAGTACTAAGGCGAGCGGTATTAGCGTGGCATGTACGGAGCTCAGTCGGGTTGATCGTGGCCCAATGAGGACCACTGACGAGGATGTATCCGTATGAGCCCCGACTGTGTCCTGTTCAAGACGGCGCAAGCGACAGGGCTCAGTCGGGGCTTACGTGACGCGAACTGAGCTCGAGCGGGGCTGACATCCTACCAGCGGGATGGAATCCTCCTCATATCGCTGTATTATCCTAACTGGAGCGGGACAAACGCCCCCTGAAGCACTGTAGCTGCGCCACTGACGGTGTATTTATGGAGTGTCTCCAGGGGTGAGACAGTAATTTAATCCCGTATCATAGCGATCACACCAGCCTCCTCAATCGTGTACAGTCGTGCACAGTCGCTATGAGAAACGGGAATGTGTGACTTAGGCATAATGCTAAGTGTATAAGAGATTATTTTGTACCCCTGTAAAGCACTTTGGTCAACTGAGGTTGTTTTTAAACCTGCTCTACAAATAAACTTTGACTTGACTTGACATATTTTGCTGAGAGACACACACACTACCTGCTGCGCCAACGTGCCGCCATCCATGATGACGATTCCCTGTTTTCAAGTCATTCTTTTTTTTAAATACAAACACTTCATTTTCTTTACCCAAGTCAAAAATTCTTTTTTTAAAAATCACTTTCTCATCTCAAAATTCAGAATGTTGTTTTAACGTTTTATTTGTATGAGAAAGTGTAACAAACGTTTTCCGAATCATTTCAAGTGTCATTTCAGAGTTTATACCACAGATGCTTTTGAAGGCTGTTTCGGGTCATAGCTTTTTCTTCAAGTTTTTTGTAATTAGTTTAATTTGTAATATATGACAGATGGACAGAAAATCACTTTGATCATTACTTACTGTTATTTCAACTGTATGTTTAAATGAACGTCCCTTAAGGGATGTAATTGGGCTTCAGTGGTTTGGAGAGCACTGAAGACATTTTTACTGTAATGAGTTCTTGCACTACGCTGTATATAAAGCAAACAGTTGTTTACTGAGGAGATGCATTTTTACAAAGGAAAATATAAAGAGACGTAAAGATGCCTCTCATGATTAATTTGTCTTGCCAGTTTTGATATTTTGCTTCGTAGTGATTTCACAAATGTAATATCTCATCCATCTAAACTTGGAAATGATTAGATTTTGGTGGTGAGCCAGGTAACTGACATTAGCGAACAATTGGTTTTGCTCAATAACTGTCTAATAATAATTTTGACATTATTCAGATTGCTCGGTGTGGGTTTTCAGGGTCAGAATCATATTATGATGGTAACTCTCTTGGCATTAAGCTGCATAAGGTCCCCTACCTCAAATGTGGCATGGTGCCATTTTTGGTCATCATGTTTTGCCAAAAAGTCATGACAGCAGATTACACACTGAAGCATAGTCATCAGCATCCTATAGAGGAGAGATCATCTCAGGTTGGAAGCTGTTCATAGATTCAGGCTCACTCTCAGCATGTGGCTGAATGCAGAAGCCCAATGAGGTGCTGGAGAAGTTAAGTGGGAATATCTCTGATGTTGGCTCATTTGAAAGGTGCGTTCACACCGGACGCTACTTGTACTACCTCGGTGATCACTCTCCATTCAAAGTCAATGTACAGCCACGATGGGGCGGAGCTAACTGTGCGTTCACACCAAAAGAGGCAAAAGCGGCCAAAGCGGCCAGCACGCCCGAGAAAGCGGACAGCGGCCAAAGCGTCCAAATATTTCAGCCGCTTTGGCCGCTCGTCACTTGACTGACGTCAACGTAAAATCTTGCTTGTCATTTAAAGGAGCCGCGCAGCGGACTTCTTCACAGCAGCAGCTGCTTGATGTTGTTCAACTTCAGCTTAAAACATAGCATGAACATAACGTGAAATCACCATCTAATCAGTCACGAGCGGATTGACAGGCAGGAAGCAATTTACAAAGGAGATAATATTGATTTATCCATGACATAAAACTTTACAGTTTTGAAATATACTAAAATCCTGTGGTGGTAAGGAGGGCGTATTTTTGCAGTGTGTGTTCGTGTGTGTGTGACATACTCTTCTGTCTCTCCCTCATCTTCCCTGCTCTCCTCGCCCTCCACAGGACTTTCATCAAGGTTGGAGGTGGAAGGACGCTCCTCCAAGAATGGGTCCAAAAAACCCATCACGGAGGCATACCGCCACACACGGCCCACACCTCCAGCAGACCCACTTCTCCTCCTGTCTTTCTCTCTCCTCTTCTCCTTCCTGTAGTGGTCCCTCAGACCTATCCATTTTTTTCTGCATTCTTCCGCTAATGGACAGAGAACACACGCATTTTTGCTCTTTTTAAATGGCACTTTGTTTTCAAATTCTGCTGATAAAATGCTTTGTTGTGCAGTGTGTCATCCAGGACTCGAGACGCCGGAACTAGGAACAGAAGTTACATGCGTTGTCCTTTAGGGCCCGCTAAGTCGAAGGACATCTCTACTCTGATTGGTTGCCACCGTTTGCCGCTGAACTGCGTCATAGCTAATTACCATTCTCATCTGGTGCCGTTTTAGCCGCTTTAGCCGCTCAGGACGCTTTGGCCGCTCAGGACGCCGGGCTCTCATTGAAAATGTATTAACTTCCGGCGTCGTTGCCGCTTTAGCCGCTTTTGCCTCTTTTGGTGTGAACGCACAGTAACCCTCCCGCGATGCGACAGCCGGCGACAAGACGACCACTTCACTCGTCGCGCGATGTCAAAGTTAAAAAAAAGTTGATCTATTCAGGCGATGTCGTGTGTGGCTGTGCAGCATCAGCCAATCAGCGGGGTGTGTACCTGTGACGATGCCGTTATTCATCCGGACTACAGGGCGGATGACTTCCGCATAGGCGGAACTAATCTCAGTGAGGACATTTGCAGACGGACCGCGGTAAACTCACAGATAATGCTGTTGCATCATCAGCTGCAGAGTTTTGTGTCTGATAAGTGAGTGAAAAGGACACAGCTGGAATAATGTCCGCTTATACATCCTATTATGTGATATATGATATGATCGCGGTAAAACTTGAGCGGACGTGACGTCACCAACCAACGGCCGTCACCAACCAACGGCCGACGCCAACGGCAACCAAACAGGTAGGCTATTTATGGACGCGCGACGCTACATCAGTGGGCGACGCGACTTTGGTAGCTGGGTCGCTTGCGGTGTGAACGCACCTTAAGGGTAAAGATGTGTGTGTGTGGGAGGTTGAGGTCCAATTTCCTGTTCTTGGATTCCCAAAAGCCCTGTTGGCAGTGCTGATTATGGGACTGACCTTTTTTTAATTAGTTGGATTTAGGGTGGTCATCAGCTGATAAAATGAACCGAGTGATGGACTCCAAAAAATCGATCTGGCAGGTACCAGGTACTTAACTCATGACCTGACTCATGAACATCTGGCAGCTCTACAGATCTTAGCCCACCTGATAAACGTATTTAAAAACAAGGATATGCTTATTTCCATGTGTTGATCTTGGCAGAGGGCCCACTAAGTCCACATCCGCAAACTCATGGAAATAGGATGTCATCACCAGCTGCTTATAACCAGCTGACAGACGATTGGCAGCTTTTATGATCGAACACATGTCACATGAGGATATTTGTATTCACCTCCACTCCCATCTCTGGCCAATAAACATGCTGTCACAATGACCAAGAGTGTTGCAAAGTGAGAATGGCACATAAGCCCAAAGATCATGTAATGTATGAAGATGACAAGGATTTCCGGAGCAAGTAGATTAGATTAGAAAATCTTTATTGTCCCCGAGGGGCAATTTGTTTTGCCGCCGTGGTACATACGTCAACAGAAACAAGCATACAAACAAGAAGAAACAAACAAACAAACAAACAAACAAAAAAAAAACCATACATGTATAGGTTAGTCTGACTAACTTATGGATTACATCATAGACAAAAAGTTAAAAAAGTGAGAATAGATAAGAACAACACTGTATAGTTAAGAACAATATGCAATGTATGCGAGAGGCAGCAATTATCTATATTGTCTATATTATTTAAAAGGCCCAGCAAACGTAATTAATGCAATGGCATCAAAATGCCTATAATTTATTAAAAAAACTAACAGCTGATGGGACAAATGACCTCAGGTATCTATTGCATTTGGCCTTCCTAACACAAGCAAATCTCCTCCCTGTCAGCAAGAGCCTAAACTCTGCATGCAGGGGGGTCATGGGTCCTCCAGGATCATTTTTGCCTTCTTAGCAGCTCTTACTTGAAAAACATGGTTAAGATCATTCAAGTCTATGCCAACAATCTTCCTGCAAAGTTTGACAATATTTCCCAGCTTGTTTTGGTTCACAATGCTAAGGTTACCAAACCATCATTGCAAAGGTCAAAATGGAGTACATAAACTAAAACTGTTTTCACAATTGACTGATGTGGAACCAAGCGTTCCACATCAGTCGAAAAAAAAAAAAAAAAAAAACTACAGACCCGTGTATTTCCTATGGGCTGTTTAATGTTCACACAACAGTATTATGAAAAGTGCAGAGTCCAGGCCAAGTCATACCAGTGCTATTGTGAGTCAAACAAAAGGACAAAGATGGCCTTGCTCTGGAATATCTCTGTCTCCCTTCATCATCCAAAATGCTGATAGACTGATACCTGGTTCAAGTAACAAAAGCTCATTACCCCAACCTTGCCATCATTACATTGACTACCAGTAAGTACAGTATTTATTTTAAAATGATCTTGATTAACTTTCAAAGCTCTTCATAACGCTCCTTGGCATATCGATGTTAGCTTTTATGAGCCTGGACCCTCAGATCAGGATAACTGGGAGAGCCTGATAGCCTTGTTACACACAAAGGGTTGTCAAGCTTTGAATATGTGGGCTCCTTGGCTCTGAAATCACCTACCTGTTGAAATCCAGTTTGCAGACTGTCCCTTCTCTGAAGTCCTTTCTTAAAAAAAAAAAAAATCTTACAAAAAGCTTCTAACCAGATCTAAAGTATTTTATTGTTTCATCTTATTTATTCTGTATGTATTAATTAGTGTCACTTTTTTCTCCAACAAATTTTTAGAAATAATGTATTTTGCGTCCTTCTCTAAGACACAGTGTAAAAGTGCGAAACAAGCAAAGGTCAATATTATTATTATTATTACACCATCCTTTTCAGCATCACCCATCATACAGCTTCAGAATAAAGAACAGGCTCCTTCTCTCTAACAGTGTACAGCGTTTTTAAGCTGTTCTTAAAAAAATTACACCCTGCACACCACAGAGAAATATGTCACAGTCAAAGAGCGACATCTGGTGGTTCCCTTGAGGCTCTTTGCAAAAGCCCTGAAGTCATAAACACAGTCCATGTTTCATATGACCTGATACACTAGACGTACAGTTCCATGTATCCACCACAGAAATGTTTCACTCGTCCATCTGGAGAAGAGTCCATAAAAAATGTTTTCAGAGGCAAAAACCTTCAGAAACAACAGCAGCTGGTGATTGGACAATTGTTCAGCCAATCATACTCCCCACAGACCAATCCATATCAAGCCACAGCATGAAAAGCAGCAAGATCCTGTTGTTATCCATTAGCTTAAACTATGCTTCTGTCCTAAGATTATCATTTTAATGTACAAAACCCAAAACCAGTGAAGTTGGCACGTTGTGTAAATCGTAAATAAAAACAGAATACAATGATTTGCAAATCCTTTTCAACTTATATTCAATTGAATACACTGCAAAAACAAGATATTTAATGTTCGAACCGAGAAACTTTATTTTCTTTTGCAAATAATCATCAACTTAGAATTTAAAGCTGCACAACGGAAGATCCTCGCTTGACCGGAGAGAGAACTCAACTACCCATGAGCGCTAGCGCACGCATACTGTCATCAGGATACAGATCTGCCGGTCACATGCATTTGTTTTGTAGGCGAATCACAGAAGCCAGGACTTCGCTCAAAAGTTTTCGTCTGTCTTCAGCGGCTGTTTGCAGGATGGATGGCGACTAGGTAATGTATTTATTTTTGACTAAATGACAATGTTAAAAATCGCTAAGTTCAACTTGGTTTTATTACCATGAAGTCGCCCCCGCCCCCGTCCTGTCGAAGCAATAAAGTGAATAAAAGTAAAGACAACGACGAGCTGGCGATATCACACACTTGAAATAGGTCTAAACAAAACTACACACTGGTACGTTCTGGATTTGTTGTGCTGTACTTTTTTCCTGTCAAGTTTTTTTGAGGAACTTCGTCATAAATTAGTCGCACAACATACCTTATAACTTGTGAATAAACTGCCCATTCTTCATATTTCGCAGATTATCCTGGCAAATTTTCAGTTTTCTCAGGAAAAATACTAGAAATGTCCGATGTTTTTTTTTTACATTGCATTCCTCCCTCTAGTTTTAAAATTCTTTACAATTGTGTTATAAAGCTACGGTGTCCCAGACATGACATGGTAAAAAAAAAAAAAAGGTCTTGTGCGCACAAAATACTAATTAGTTCCCACGAGATATTAAATCGTTCCCTCGAATTATTCATCATTCCTGAACAGTTGAATACCACAGTATGGAGTTAGAGGCGCTGAGCTATTCAACACAATGGACAGGGAAACACTGATTGAGTTTTGCTCTAGGATGGGGATGAGTTATAAAGACATTCTGAAAAGCCTAGCAGTGCATGGATTTATTATTAGCGAGAGACAAGACATCCCATAGGCTACTGCAGTACAGCAAATCCTCTGGGGCTCTGTACAACCGTACCAGTGGCGATTACTCTCAGACTGCAAGGGAAGCTCAGCTTCCCCTAAAATGACCCCAAAAAAGTGGTGATATGTACTGCTGTGTGTACATTTCATTGACTAAATATGTGCTAGAATACCTTCATCTTTTGTTCAGAATCAGCTACTTATCACAGGTAACTGACGTGACTTCCTTCTCATTCATCCCGGCAGCATCTCAGCGCTTTAACAGTCGGACACTGAGCGTCTTCTGACTTTGATGGAGAAGCGTAGAGTGGGTTGTTCCACTGTGGAAACTGGACGGTCATTGGATAAACACTGGGCTTTGTCCCACCCATTGGACGCTCAGCGTATCTGGGGGTCTACGAGGCAGTGGGCTGGCCTGGACGCTCGGCTTCTGCATGATGATTGGATGATCTGTCTGAGGTCGAATCCCTTTTTGATTGACAGTGAAATTAGCCAATCGGCGATCTTGAAGCATAACCCTCCATCTGAGCATCTTCTAAGTTTTACATTCAGTTGTTCTGGACTGATCCAGAGGCTTTATCGATCATCAGCGACTTTGTCTTTCTTAAAAACGAATGGCGTTGTGTTTGAGGATTCTCTCCTGTCACTTTTCCTTTAACCAACGAGCAGCTGCAGCTGCGGAATTTCTCCCCCTGTCACTCACACTCATAGATCATTCTCTTGAAAAGGATCGGAGGGTAGAATTTACTATTGTACATTTAAATAAATAAACAAATTTTTGATGTAGGTCGGAAAAAAATTAGCCTCCCCTCCTTGACTGACCAGCAGCCGCCTCTGTACCTCTGCGGTACTGTAGCTGTCCAGGAGTGATGAACAATTCACGGGAATGAATTAGTATTTCAAGGGGACTAATTCATATTTCGAGGGAACGAATTAATATCTTGTGGGAACAAATTAGTATATCGAGGGAACAAATTATTATTCCGTGGTAACAAAATAGTATATTGTGGGAACAAATTAATATTTCGAGGGCACTAATTATTATTCAGCGGGAACGAATTAGTATTTAATTGCAGTTTTATTATCACTATTATTATTCTCTGAGTCTGTTGTTGATACTGTCAATCATTTTAGAATGATCTAAGCCCAAGACAAATCCCCTGTATGTGAAAATTTCCTTGGCTTTAAAGTTCATTCTAACATTGATTTTTATTAAACAGAACTGTGCGTCTGTGCAGACGCTCCAAGATTTGGATCGTTTATTGTAGTATTGCCTGTAACTAAAAAGATGCAACAATTTTAGAATACTCCTGTTTTACAACTATCAAAAAAATGCTCCGATTACAACAGGGAATGTCTCTGCAGATGTGCAGAAACTTACATCTTGTGTCCATCCTTGTTTCGTGCAGGGAGGCGGTCATTGTGACAGTTATAGTCTATCACAGTGAGCAGAGTCCGTGTGCGATAGACTGCTGGAGTGTATGAGTACCACTTCCCTGCGTACATGAGTATATGGTTCAGGAAGTTTTCCAGATCTGATGTAGTCCTGGACAGTGTGAGAACAAAGATACAAATGTTAGTAAATTCTGATAATTACTGACCTTATCGATCAACCTGCCTATATTTTACTGCATCAGTAATTTTGTTGCTTCTACCATTAGTGTATAAATGTCTCAATAAACAGACCGAGAGTACATTTTTTAGATTGATATTGTAGTGTGATACTTTAGCAACACTTGCACCAGCTGTAGCACTTTTAGGATAATTAATTTTGTAAAACACACTGACATTAGCATTGACAAAAGTGTATTCCTGAAGGTGATGAACTTCTTTACATCCTTCAACCACCGCTTGTCCAAGACGACTGCTACAAGGGCTTGATGAGCTGCTGAACCTGTAATGACATATCTCAGTATGAGATGGACAAAAATCCAATCAAAGCAACATACACACCTCATAAAATAGATTGGAATAACCTTGTTTTATCCAAGGTTTTTCCTGGGCTTCATCATCCAGTGGTTCATGCTCACAGGCTCCAGTTGCCCATGTGTGTTGGTTGCGAACATGATGAATGACAGCGTGTCACTTCATCTGCAAAATTAAAAATCATGTATGAACTTGTGTGATCAGATAATACATCTGTAACCTACTGTAATGCATGTTTTTGTTTACAGCATCAATTTACTTCCCACAAACATACCTTGAATTCCTCCACAGATGATGCTTGCTTAGCACAATACGAGGAGTGGTTCACGATGTCCCGGATTCAAGACAACAGTTTAGTCTGGTCCCTCACCGTAAAGACTGTCTAATACTTGAAAAGACCAGTGTTATACAGTCATCATAAAAATGCTGCTTCATTGCAGCACTGTATAAAAGTGTAGAAATGCAGTCACAAACAAATCCCCCATAACACAATGAAATAGAATACCCACCTTGTTCTGCATCTGTGAGAAAAAGAAGCCTTTACAATCCTATGAGGGGCCGTACAAGACATAATTTATTCTCCTCCTCTCACTCACATACATTCTCCTCTCACATACATACATTCTCCTCTCACATACATATATTGTCACGCTTGCATGTACACACATTCTCCTTTCACATTCACACATTCTACTAAATATATTGACATAGATGTATATGTACAAAGAAAATATATGTATGTAAGAGGATTATATATGTGTGTAAGAGGAGAATATATGCATGTATGTATGTAAGAGGAGAATGTATGTGTGTAAGAGGAGAATATATGCATGTAAGAGGAATATGTATGTATGTAAGAGGAGAATGTATGTATGTCAGAGGAGAATGTATGTGTGTAAGAGGAGAATATATGCATGTAAGAGGAGAATGTCTGTATGTAAGAGGAGAATATATGTACGTAAGAGGAGAATATATGTATGTATAGAGGAGAATATATGCATGTAAGAAGAGAATATATGTGTGTAAGAGGAGAATATATGTATGTAGGGGAGAATATTTGTATGTAAGAGGAGAATATATGTGTGTAAGAGGAGAATATATGCATGTAAGAGGAGAATATATGTGTGTAAGAGGAGAATATATGCATGTAAGAGGAGAATATATGCATGTAAGAGGAGAATGTATGTGTGTAAGAGGAGAATATATGCATGTAAGAGGAGAATGTATGTGTGTAAGAGGAGAATATATGCATGTAAGAGGAATATGTATGTATGTAAGAGGAGAATGTATGTGTGTAAGAGGAGAATATATGCATGTAAGAGGAGAATGTATGTGTGGAAGAGGTGAATATATGCATGTAAGAGGAGAATGTATGTATGTAAGTGGAGAATGTATGTGTGTAAGAGGAGAATATATGCATGTAAGAGGAATATGTATGTATGTAAGAGGAGAATGTATGTATGTAAGAGGAGAATATATGCATGTAAGAGGAGAATGTATGTATGTAAGAGGAGAATGTATGTATGTAAGAGGAGAATGTATGTATGTAAGAGGAGAATATATGCGTGTAAGAGGAGAATGTATGCATGTAAGAGGAGAATGTATGTATGTAAGAGGAGAATGTATGCGTGTAAGAGGAGAATATATGTATGTAAGAGGAGAATGTATGTATGTAAGAGAAGAATGTATGTGTGTAAGAGGAGAATATATGCATGTAAGAGGAGAATGTATGTATGTAAGAGGAGAATATATGTATGTAAGAGGAGAATATATGCATGTAAGAGGAGAATGTATGTGTGTAAGAGGAGAATATATGCATGTAAGAGGAGAATGTATGTATGTAAGAGAAGAATGTATGTGTGTAAGAGGAGAATGTATGCGTGTAAGAGGAGAATATATGCGTGTAAGAGGAGAATGTGTGTATGTAAGAGGAGAATGTATGCGTGTAAGAGGAGAATATATGCATGTAAGAGGAGAATGTATGTATGTAAGAGGAGAATGTATGTATGTAAGAGGAGAATATATGCATGTAAGAGGAGAAAGTATCTATGTAAGAGGAGAATGTATGTATGTAAGAGGAGAACGTATGTATGTAAGAGGAGAATATATGCGTGTAAGAGGAGAATGTATGTATGTAAGAGGAGAATGTATGTATGTAAGAGGAGAACGTATGTATGTAAGAGGAGAATATATGCGTGTAAGAGGAGAATGTATGTATGTAAGAGGAGAATGTATGTATGTAAGAGGAGAATGTATGTATGTAAGAGGAGAATATATGCATGTAAGAGGAGAATGTATGCATGTAAGAGGAGAATGTATGTATGTAAGAGGAGAATGTATGTATGTAAGAGGAGAATATATGCGTGTAAGAGGAGAATGTATGTATGTAAGAGGAGAATGTATGTATGTAAGAGGAGAATGTATGCGTGTAAGAGGAGAATGTATGTATGTAAGAGGAGAATGTATGTATGTAAGAGGAGAATGTATGCGTGTAAGAGGAGAATATATGCATGTAAGAGGAGAATGTATGTATGTAAGAGGAGAATATATGCATGTTAGAGGAGAATGTATGTATGTAAGAGGAGAATGTATGTATGTAAGAGGAGAATATATGCATGTAAGAGGAGAATGTATGTATGTAAGAGAAGAATGTATGTGTGTAAGAGGAGAATATATGCATGTAAGAGGAGAATGTATGTGTGTAAGACGAGAATGTATGTGTGTAAAAGGAGAATATATGCATGTAAGAGGAGAATATATGCATGTTAGAGGAGAATATATGCATGTAAGAGAAGAATGTATGTGTGTAAGAGGAGAATGTATGTATGTAAGAGGAGAATGTATGTGTGTAAAAGGAGAATATATGCGTGTAAGAGGAGAATGTATGTATGTAAGAGGAGAATGTATGTGTATGGGAGGCCCCTTGAGAAATAAATCATACTTGCTTTTACATTCACCATCAAACTCTCACACATACACTGGTATAGTCTCTTACATTTACCATCAAACTCTCTTACACTCACTATCAAACCCTCTTACACTCACTATCAAACTCAACCTCTCTTACATTTACTGTCATACTCTCTCACACACACTAGTATACTCTCTTACACTCACTATCAAACTCTCTTACATTTACTATCAAACTCTCTTACATTTACTATTAAACCCTCTTACATTTACTATCAAACCCTCTTACATTTACTATCAAACTCTCTTACATTTACTATTAAACCCTCTTACATTTACTATCAAACCCTCTTACATTTACTATTAAACTCTCTTACATTTACTATCAAACTCTCAAACACACACTAGTACACTCTCTTACATTTACTATCAAACTCTCACACACACACTAACTCTCTTACATTTACTATCAAACTCTCTTACACACACACTATTAAACTCTCTTACATTTACTATCAAACTCTCACACACACTAGTATACTCTCTTACATTTACTATCAAACCCTCTTACATTTACTATCAAACTCTCACACACACACTAGTATGTATACTCTCTTACATTTACTATCAAACCCTCTTACATTTTTACTATCACACACACACTAGTATACTCTCTTACATTTACTATCAAACTCTCACACACACACTAGTATACTCTCTTACATTTACTATCAAACCCTCTTACATTTACTATCAAACTCTCACACACACACTAGTATAATCTCTTACATTTACTATTAAACTCTCACACACACACTAGTATACTCTCTCACATTTACTATCAAACTCTCACACACACACACTAGTGTACTCTCTTACATTTACTATCAAGTCAGACAGAATAAAAGTATGTGTGAATGAGAATATATGTGTGTGTAAGAGAGTATATATGTGTGTAGAGAGTATATATGTGTGTGTAGAGAGTTTTGCAATGAGTTTGATTGAAAGCGGAAGTACTGCTAAGATCTCCCTTCGATTGGTTATCTTTTTTGATATACATTGGGGGGGCGCAATTTAACCTGCATGATCAAGATAGAAATGACAGTATGGTGGACAGAGAGCAACTCAATGAAGCCATCGGCCTCCTTAGTAACATTTTAAATTCTTCAACCGTAACAGCAGTGTCAGACCACGGTACAACAACGGCAACAACCGTCCACAGTCACATCAATACGGCGCAGAAGAGAAATGTGTGATGTTACGAGTGTAGTAACCAAGAACTACATTATCCAGCATGCAATACGAGTTGGGAGCATGCGTGGGTACCTAGGGGTACGTCCCGGTAGATATCGCATGCAGGTAGCCGGAGACTGAGGTTTACAGAATGTTGTCAATGAAACAAGCAACGTAAACCAACACAGACGCCTCGTCTGCTGATTATAAGCCAAGCATGACAACACAAAATGCGGCGGGTTTTCAGAAACGGGAGCCAACAGGGCACCTCGACTTCTCTTGGAGCTAAAGCCAGCGTCAGCATGAACCAGAATCATGCGACTGAGATATCAGACCCTAACGGTATTACGGAGGATGGGCTTCGAAGTCTAAAGAGAGGTGAGTTAGTACAGTAATTCCCCCAGAATAGTGTTTAAGCCAGGTGGCATGCACAGGATTTGGTGAGTGCACAAGTGTGTGTTCTTTTATGGAGAGCCAGCAGCCAACTGTGTTATTGAGGCGCTAACGCACATTAAATCAGTGCTAAACTGCTAGCACTGATTTGGCTTAAACACTATTCTGGGGGAATTTACTGTACTAACTCACCTCTTTTTAGACTTTGAAGCCCATCCTCCGAAATACTGTTGGGTCTGATATCGAGGTCGCATGACTTGGTTCACGCTGACGCTGGCATTAGCTCCAGGCGAAGTAGAGGTGCCCCGTTTGCTCCCGTTTCTGAAAAGCCGCCGCATTTCCTCTTCTGAGCCCGTATTGGATGTGACTGTGGACGGCTGTTGCCGTTGTTGTACCGTGTCTGACACTGCTGTGACGGTTGAAGAATTTAAAATGTTACTAAGGAGGCCGATGGCTTCATTGAGTTGCTCTCTGTCCACCATACTGTCATTTCTATCTTGATCATGCAGGTTAAATTGCGCCCCCCCAATGTATATCAAAAAATATAACCAATTGGGAAGGGAGATCTTAGCAGTACTTCCGTTTCAATCAAACTCATTTCCGTTTCAAGCAAACTCTCTTACACACACATATATACTCTCTTACACACGCATATATACTCTCTTACACACACATATATACTCTCTTACACACACATATATTGTCATTCACACATACTATTATTCTGTCTGACTTGATAGTAAATGTAAGAGATTATACTAGTGTGTGTGTGAGAGTTTGATAGTAAATGTAAGAGGGTTTGATAGTAAATGTAAGAGAGTATACTTGTGTGTGTGTGAGAGTTTAATAGTAAATGTAAGAGAGTATACTAGTGTGTGTGTGAGAGTTTGATAGTAAATGTAAGAGAGTATACTAGTGTGTGTGTGAGAGTTTGATAGTAAATGTAAGAGAGTATACTTGTGTGTGTGTGTGAGTTTAATAGTAAATGTAAGAGAGTTTAATAGTAAATGTAAGATAGTTTAATAGTAAATGTAAGAGGGTTTGATAGTAAATGTAAGAGAGTTTAATAGTAAATGTAAGAGAGTTTGATAGTAAATGTAAGAGAGTTTAATAGTAAATGTAAGAGAGTTTGATAGAAAATGTAAGAGAGTTTTATAGTAAACGTAAGAGAGTTTGATAGTAAATGTAAGAGGGTTTGATAGTAAATGTAAGAGGGTTTAATAGTAAATGTAAGAGAGTTTAATAGTAAATGTAAGAGAGTTTGATAGAAAATGTAAGAGAGTTTTATAGTAAACGTAAGAGAGTTTGATAGTAAATGTAAGAGGGTTTGATAGTAAATGTAAGAGGGTTTAATAGTAAATGTAAGAGAGTTTGATAGTAAATGTAAGAGGGTTTGATAGTGAGTGAGAGAGAGTTTGATGGTAAATGTAAGAGACTATACCAGTGTATGTGTGAGAGTTTGATGGTGAATGTAAAAGGAAGTATGATTTATTTCTCAAGGGGCCCCCCCTATATGTGTGTAAGAGGAGAATATATGTATGTAAGAAGAGAATGTATGTATGTAAGAGGAGAATGTATGTGTGTAAGAGGAGAATATATGCATGTAAGAGGAGAATGTATGTATGTAAGAGGAGAATGTATGTATGTAAGAGGAGAATATATGCATGTAAGAGGAGAATGTATGTATGTAAGAGGAGAATATATGTATGTAAGAGGAGAATATATGCATGTAAGAGGAGAATGTATGTATGTAAGAGAAGAATGTATGTGTGCAAGAGGAGAATATATGCATGTAAGACGAGAATTTATATACGTAAGAGGAGAATGTATGTATGTTAGAGGAGAATGTATGTATGTAAGAGGAGAATGTCTGTATGTAAGAGGAGAATGTATGTATGTAAGAGGAGAATATATGCATGTAAGAGGAGAATGTATGTGTGTAAGAGGAGAATGTATGTATGTAAGAGGAGAATGTATGTACGTAAGAGGAGAATGTATGTATGTAAGAGGAGAATGTCTGTATGTAAGAGGAGAATGTCTGTATGTAAGAGGAGAATATATGCATGTAAGAGGAGAATGTATGTGTGTAAGAGGAGAATGTATGTATGTAAGAGGAGAATGTATGTGTGTAAGAGGAGAATGTATGTATGTAAGAGGAGAATGTATGTATGTAAGAGGAGAATGTATGTGTGTAAGAGGAGAATGTATGTATGTAAGAGGAGAATGTATGTATGTAAGAGGAGAGTGTATGTATGTAAGAGGAGAATATATGCGTGTAAGAGGAGAATATATGTATGTAAGAGGAGAAAATATATATGTAAGAGGAGAATATATGCATGTAAGAGGAGAATATATGTATGTAAGAGGAGAACAATATGTGTAAGAGGAGAATATATGCATGTAAGAGGAGAATGTATGTATGTAAGAGGAGAATATATGTGTGTAAGAGGAGAATATTTGCATGTAAGAGGAGAATGTATGTATGTAAGAGGAGAATGTATGTATGTAAGAGGAGAATGTATGTATGCAAGAGGAGAATATATGTATGTAAGAGGAGAATGTATGCATGTAAGAGGAGAATGTATGTATGTAAGAGGAGAATGTATGTGTGTAAGAGGAGAATGTATGTATGTAAGAGGAGAATGTATGTATGTAAGAGGAGAATATATGTATGTAAGAGGAGAATATATGCATGTAAGAGGAGAATGTATGTATGTAAGAGGAGAATGTATGTATGTCAGAGGACAAAATATATATGTAAGAGGAGAATATATGCATGTAAGAGGAGAATATATGTATGTAAGAGGAGAACGATATGTGTAAGAGGAGAATATATGCATGTAAGAGGAGAATGTATGTATGTAAGAGGAGAATATATGTGTGTAAGAGGAGAATATTTGCATGTAAGAGGAGAATGTATGTATGTAAGAGGAGAATGTATGTATGTAAGAGGAGAATGTATGTATGCAAGAGGAGAATATATGTATGTAAGAGGAGAATATATGCATGTAAGAGGAGAATGTATGTATGTAAGAGGAGAATGTATGTATGTAAGAGGAGAATATATGCATGTAAGAGGAGAATGTATGTATGCAAGAGGAGAATATATGTATGTAAGAGGAGAATATATGCATGTAAGAGGAGAATGTATGTATGTAAGAGGAGAATATATGTGTGTAAGAGGAGAATATTTGCATGTAAGAGGAGAATGTATGTATGTAAGAGGAGAATGTATGTATGTAAGAGGAGAATGTATGTATGCAAGAGGAGAATATATGTATGTAAGAGGAGAATATATGCATGTAAGAGGAGAATGTATGTATGCAAGAGGAGAATGTATGTATGTAAGAGGAGAATGTATGTATGTAAGAGGAGAATGTATGTATGCAAGAGAATATATGTATGTAAGAGGAGAATATATGCATGTAAGAGGAGAATGTATGTATGTAAGAGGAGAATGTATGTATGTAAGAGGAGAATGTATGTATGTAAGAGGAGAATGTATGTATGTAAGAGGAGAATGTATGTATGTAAGAGGAGAATGTATGTATGCAAGAGGAGAATATATGTATGCAAGAGGAGAATATATGCATGTAAGAGGAGAATGTATGTATGTAAGAGGAGAATGTATGTATGTAAGAGGAGAATATATGTATGTAAGAGGAATATGTATGTATGTAAGAGGAGAATATAAGTATGTATCGCTAAACAACTTTCCGAGAGTCTCCACGCAGCCATCCACTCTCTTAACACATACCAAGGAACAACATGAAACAAAAACAGTATGTTCTAGAGTTTTTTGAACTGTAGTCAGACACTTAGCATTTCAATTTTCAGCCACCGAAGAAAGTTATCTTACCTTTTCATTCGCGTAGCTCCGGTGTTTTCAGGCAAAAGTTCCGGAGAGTGTCCACTTCCCATCTTCCAGCCAATGAGGAGCGTCCGTGATGCGTCATACAGTATAACGTCATGTATGCCAGCCAATCAGTATTTTGGTCGGCTAATTCAAGCTAGACAAAGGAATTCAAGGAAAAGTTTGTTTCTCTGTCCGAGTTTTCATGTTTTACATTAAATTTTGCTGTGCAAGTACTCTTATCATGTTTAAAAACTTCTTCGAAAAGAAATACACTTACTGTATTGATGCTCTACATGGGCAGAGGCAGAAACACATGAACACAAAACGCAACGCATCCGTTTGCTCCGTTTGCTCCATTCATCTCCCTCTTCTTCACTGGAGACTTTTGGCGTTAGTCAAACCAGCTGTAACTCACAATAGCGCCACCTATTGTACTGGAGTGTGGTTCTGGTAAATAAAGCCTAAATAAATAAAACATAACCAACCCAGGTGAAATATGAGGCAAGATGGATCTTTTAAAGGTTGCCTGAGTTAGACTTAAATTTTAAAGTAAAGATGTGTGTAGTTTCAGAAACTGGAAATATCAGTTTCTAAAACCACACTCATTAGGGTCAGCTTCCAATTCACCCTTTGTCAGCCTTCTGATTGGTCCCGGACTGACCAATCAGAAAAATCCTTTTCTGTCGCCACCCACTGTTTTTTTTATTGGGTCGGACAAACACTGACCCCCACGCCACTGGAAAGAACGGAGACGAGGGTAGCTTTCTTCTATTTAAGTACATTTTAACTTGATATATTTTTTTATTTGTTTCATAATGGTGAAACGGTGTGTTTGGGGCACTTGTAAAAGTGACTCCAGATACCCAGAGAGAATCAAAGGACTACATTTCATACCATTCCCCAAACCAAAGGCGAATTACGAAAAATGTCTCCTTTGGATTCGACTGTGTGGAAGTCCGCATTGGCAGTTCAACCCGTCGACTATAACAAAGCACACCTACATCTGCTCCAAGGTAAGATAAAAAAACTTTTCATCAATAATTGGGAGTTAACTTTAAGAACAAATGTTACGGTTTAATAAGGAGTTATGTGGGGATATATTTTCTCTCAGCTGGGTTAGCGCTAGCCTTAGCCACGTTAGCTTATGTTCGCTAGTAGAGCTGAAACGATTCCTCGAATAATCTCGATGATTGGATTACAAAATATCCTCGAGGCAAACTTTGTGCCTCGAAGCCTCGTTTAATATATAATTATACATGTATAACACATATATGGACTATTATACAGTGCACGGTGTTTGACACGGACGGTCATTTCTGTGGCTGTGGCGCCTGCTACATAGCTGCTGCGCGGCTTGTAAAATCATGAAGGAAGAGAAAAGAGAGGGACAGAAAATAGAGAGTCTATAGAAGAAATGGCAGAGAGTGTCCCAAGTGTGTGGTCACTACAAGAAGGGACGAAAACAAAACACAGTGCAGTGTGTCTGATGTCAAACGGAGTTAGCTTAGCAAGTAGCTTAGCATGATAGCACGTCGTCACTGCTGCAGCACGTCACCAGTAAACATCCGGTCTGTGCGTCAGAGCGACACAACAGGATGACACTCATGATATATCAAGACAAGCAGCTAATGTGATCAATAACTGAGATTTGGGCTAGTAAATAACCTGCTTTGATTATGGCTCCGTGTAAAGGCTGGTTCAGAACATAAATCAATGCAGAGGCTACTTGCCCAGAATCAAACTGAAAAAGCAAGATATGGCCCAGAGTAAAAATTAAAGTAAATATTTTGATTTGGAGATCCCAATTATACTCAGAATGTTCAAAATAAGAAAAATAAGTTGTTTAAGTGACCTGGCTTTTCTGTTTTGTGTGTTACTAATAATAATAATGCGTAGCAATTCGGTGCCAAAAAAAAAAAAGCAGTGAGTGCAATGTAACAGTTATCCGATTAGTCGACAAAATATTCGATAGAGTAATTGATTACAAAAAGAATCGATAGCTGCAGCCCTATTCGCTAGCCAGACATCATTCTATTATAAACATAATGTTCTATCTTTTTTATGAAAGCACTTTGTTGATGGGGCACCAAGTGACCAGTTCCCGAATCCAGAGGATGCAACAGGAACACCTGCTAAGCCTAGTAGACCTATTCCAAAAAGGTAAACTAAGCTGGAACCACTGTCAAAGTAGGCTACTGCACACTACAGCTTTCTTTCTTGATATTAATGGGGTCACTCTTACCTAATGTTGTTTATGGAATGACAAGTTACAGATAGAAGCCTACATAACAGAAGGTTATGTAGGCTGCTGTGTACTTGCCATGTAACAAAACAATGACATTATTTAATGTTGCTTATGACATGGCTTTGCTTATTTTGTGAATGCATTATATGGTCAGATATTTCTTAATCAAATGTAATCTTTAGACCCAGTATGTAATCATCTGCTGAATATCATGGCCAACAAACCACAATAGTGATGTTGGCCAATGAAAGATCAGCAGTCTCTTCTAAACTCTGACAGTGTACATACACAGTAAGAGTTCCAGACTTGTAAGGGTAAATTTAGAACTCCCTAAATGAACCCAGAGAGTCCCTGGAATCCACTTTGAGAAACCCTGTTCTACAGATTAGACCAGAGATAGAACTATTAGGATAATAACATCTGACAAATTAGCTCCCACCTGCTATTTTATTCTACCCAGTGTCCCACATCAACATAACATGTTAATACCTTCTGTGATTCTGTGGTCAAAGGTCAGAGGATAAATTTGCCTTTTCTGTCCTCTCAGAAAAGACATAGGCATAGGTCAAACGTACTTTATTTTATTTGCTTGCGATATAAATGTCTTTGCAGTAACATAAAACTATACACACATTCTTGTGTTTTTTGTTTTTAGAAAAAGGGTTCATCAGCACACTGAGAACAGCAAATTGGCAAAGAGAGAACAGGCAAGCACAGACAAAACCATGGCAGAAAATGCACAGGCCACCAGCAGAACGGCAGAACAGACAGAAGAGACAACCAGCATCTTGGCAGAGACAGGACAGACCACTGGCAGCTTGGCAGAAGACGCACACACTGCCAGGAGCATGGCAGAGGCGGGAGAGATCACTGACAGCATAGCACAAGAGACAGCACAGACAAGCAGCATTGCAGAAGAAATGGCAGTGGCACAGACGATCAGTGTGGGAGAAGCAGAGGACGCAGTACAGACCTGCAGCATGACAGAAAGTACAGCTCATATCAGCACAGTCAGCCACATGTCAGAAAACACTGGTACAGGTATGTCCCTACTCACTGCAGTAGTATTTCTGCTGAAATGTATATAGTTTTTCAACCATTTGGGTAATGAGTACACTGTCTCTGTACACTCGCTCTATAAATATATCCTGTGTTGTATTGAGTACAAAGTCACAAAATTCAAGTCCACTAAGTAGCAGCTGTCCCTGTATTTGATAATAGCAGTTGTGTGATTTTGAGATTGTTAAGTCATCATTCACTTCGACTACATAGAAGTTTTTGAGAGACAGTGCTGCCTCTTTCACCTTCATATCTCTGGCTGTATATGGACACTTAATTTCAATTAGACCTACGTCAGTGTTTTTACTATCACACACTATACCGTCAGGTGTAGCTGCGAGGAAGGGAAGGCTTGGTTGAAGTAGGACACCACAGTTGTGGACATGTCTTTCAGGAAATCTCTGAAGATACTTGTTTTTGGCAGCAGGCTCATTCCTAGATCCATAACTTGTTGCTTCAGATGTGAAAGGTTTTGGGTAGTACACAGACTTGACAAACTTCTCTGAGATATGTTTCCTTTTTAATACTTCACCAAATCTTGAAGCAGTTAGTCTCCCTTTTCTTTCTTGGTGCCATTTCTCACTCTTGCTTTGCTCTGATGTTTCCCTCTGTATCTGTTGGGCTTCTTCTATGGTGAATGTAGCACTGACTGATGCTGTACTGAAATCTTCTGACAGTGCCCGTGGAATATTCTGAGCTCCAGTGCATAAAGCTGCTGCTGCTGCTGCTGCGTTTTGCTGGGATTGTTGTTCCACTACAGGGACCTCAAGATGACAATGAGCATAAACCCAGTAATTATTACACAAATAAATAACACAAACATTTATTTTTGTTCACTTGTTAGCAGATGGAGATCAAGAAAGCAACACGCGCAGCGCAGAGAGACTGGAGGACCAAGAAAAAGAAGATGTCAACAGCTTGAAAACTGAACTGAATCTTCACAAGGAAGAAATTAAGGCTCTCAAAAAACACATTAAAGATCTTGAGTGTTTAACCCCTGAGATGGTCAATGAAAGCAGAATACCCAGCTACTTTGAGTATTGTACAGGTTTTACATATAGCCAATACAATGATTTATGTTCTTTTTTCATGATTCCCAACAGTAGTGAATGCCCACAAGCAAATATCCCTGTGGGCTTGACATATGTGAAGACCAATATTTACACAAAGGAAATGCCCCTACGTCAACAGTTATTAATGGTCCTTATGAAGCTACGCAACAACTGGGATATGAAGGATCTTGCTTTCAAATTTAATATTGACTTAGCAAGTGTCAGCATTATTTTCCGAGCATGGGTAGATTATATGTACAACAAGCTTGCTTCTTTATCTATATGGCCCCATAGGGATATAATCACTTTACACATGCCTGATAAATACAAGGAAGACTACCCAACTACTTTTGGAATTCTTGACTGTACAGAATTAAAAATACAAAAACCAAGTTCATTACAGCTACAAAGCCAGACCTTTTCTGACTATAAGTCTACCAACACACTAAAAGCATTGATAGCATGTGATCCTAGGGGAGCTGTCACCTTCATCTCCACTCTTTTCACAGGTTCAATATCAGACAGAGAAATCTTCAACCAGTGTGGAATCAGCACATCACTTAAAGCTGGTGTCTACGATTTGAAACCGCAGCCTGCCCCTCCTTCCCTCACCTCTCTCCTCCGTGTTCCAAGATCCCGCCCCCAGCTCGTGACGCCTCATATAGCCCCCTCGGACTGAGCTACGAGCGACTAGCACAATATATCAGCAGCAAACTCAATCAAAAACAGCTCAGCTCAACTGAAAGTATCAAACACGACAGACATCCCCCTTGTAACACACAGCAGTAGCCATTTCAATTGGACCGGCGGCAATGCGGGTCTGGCGCCGCCAGAGCGGAGCCGAGTGTGGGGGAGGATTTATCTTTCTCAGCCTGTCCTCCCCAGCTCAGCTTACAGTGCTAACGATTAGCGGCTAACAGGCTAACCCGCTCCCCTACAAGTCATTAGCCAGGACAGGCACAGACTAACCAGAGTTATTCAGCAGACATCTCCCACTGTAGTAAACAAAGCCATCACCTGATCAGCCAGGGGCGAAACGGCCGATACTGAAGGTCTGACGGCCGACTGAGGCCATTCGTTAGCCGTTAGCCCGCTAACAGGCCTCCACCTGCGGGCAGAGCTCCGTTGGGCCCGCGGGAGAGGGAGGCGGATTCCCGGGTTCGGCGCTAGGCTTTTCCGGCTCCATGATAGTTCAGTAGCTAACGCTGCTAGCTGCTCACCGGAGGTAGAGGGGAGGAGGCGGGACCATGGGCATGACGCTGCATACTGCGTAGTGAGGGAGACGAGGGAGAGGGGAGAGGAGAAGGGTGGTCTGCAGCCAGACTGTCTTGGGAGAGGGAGGCGGATTCCCAGGTTCGGCGCTAGGCTTTTCCGGCTCCATGATAGTTCAGTAGCTAACGCTGCTAGCTGCTCACCGGAGGTAGAGGGGAGGAGGCGGGACCATGGGCAAGATGCTGCGTACTGCGTAGTGAGGGAGACGAGGATTGGATGGACTCATGGACTAACTCACGGACCAATTAATAGTCGCAGGTTCTTAGGCTTGATTGGTCAGCTAGTATGCAGCTTTTCAGCGGATATACTGAATGGATTTTTTTCATTCTTTTTTGTCTTTATACTGTGTAGATAGGACCATAGGACCATAACAGCCTTATAAACGGTGTTATTAATATGTACAAAGCTTCCAAATCGTAGACCATAGCTTTAAAGGTCTAATGGCATGTGGTTATCTAAAGAAAGGCGATGCACTTACGGCTGACAAAGGGTTTTTAATCGAGAAAGATGTTGAGTCACTGGGTCTGAAGTTGAACATTCCTCCATTTAACAAATCAAATACACAGATGCCTGATGGGGATGTGCTCAAAACTAAAAAGATAGCAAAGCACAGAGTAACTGTAGAAAGGGCTATAGGTAAGATAAAGAAATTTAAAATTGTTTCAGGTAGAATCCCAAACTCAATTCTTGGAAATATAAATGAAATATGGTATGTAGTCAGTATGTTGTCTAATTTTCAGCCACACATACTTAAGAAGTAGCTGTTGTGTATGTTTACCTGGTGGCTCAGCACACTGGCAAGAGGGTAACTTTCTTGTCCCACAGTTATATTCAGTGGTGGTTCATTCACAATGTAGGAGATTGGAGCATATGACAAAGATTTCAGCAGCCTGAGCTCACCATCTGTCGCCTTTATGTGTTTTCTGCAAATGTAAAAATGCAGCAGATGAAAAAGATGAAATGATGAAATGTATTAAAAGAAATTTGAACTGCAGCTGTCCATTGAAACTGTCATTTTTTTTTACATCTTAATGCTGATAATGTTGCACTTGTTGATTCCCTCATCATATTGCTCCTAGTGAATACATGTGTTTATTTACCTCTTCATGTGTCTTAGTGTAACCTTTCTCTTTCTATTCAGTTTGGCCTTCAATGGCTTGATGTGTGGCACAGGCTCATTCTCTATTTTTTTCCCTCTTGGTTTGTGCCACATTTGTGGCATGCTAGTACAGGATAGTGGAGTGGAGATCTCATTCTGACCACGCTGAAGGTCTATTGTATACATTAATCCAGCAACATGGGAACAGTAACCAGCAGCCCTGTAAAGTATACATGATAAGCGAATTTTAGCATGTGATATTGAATAAATAAAGTTGCTGGTATGTAGCTATATATCAGTGATTAATTATTTTTAGCATGTATAAATATAGTTTCTGGGGTATGTAGAATGAATAATGAATGGACTATTACGAGCTGTATAATGTAATATGATTGGATTAAGTTAGGCTACTCACCCTGCAGTACATTTGCAGTATTGACCAGTAATCCTTCCGTCGGGAGTTACATCGACAGAAAGTGAATGAGGTTTCTCTCTTTTTCTCATAGATTTGTAGCATTTTGCATGTATGGAAGTAGCTGTGAATGTTATGTCATGTACATAACTTTCCAATGCATATTGGAGGCCCTGTTGTCGACATTTAGAAGATATTTGAGAACCCTGGCTTGAAAAATAGTTACAGATAGTTTCTAAAGGTAGGTCTGTTGTTGGAAGGCTGCAAGCAGCCCTTGTTTGAGCTGCCATGCTGCTAAGCTAAAAAAAACATCGTTTTCAGGTTGGAAAACGTTTAGCAAATTAACTGTACTGCACTCTGACTTTCCTCAACGCGATGTTGTTGTTATGGAGTGCAAATGTGTACACAAAACCGCGATACGAGCAGATATAAAAACTGGTCCGTACAATGGGAGCAGATGGGAAAACGGGTGGGATCCCGCGCAGTTGTCCGACCTAGCAACAGAGCCACAGGAGGGCGTGGCTTGACAAAGGGTGAATTGTCACCTAAATGGGCAGTTTGCATAGTCTGCATGCAAATTAGCAGCCTAAGTGTAAAATATCAAAGAAAAAGGAGCCTCATTATCACACAGGATGACCACACAAACAAGCTTGTTTTTGTGGAGCACAGCTGTGTTGACAGCTGCTTTGTCTTTGTGAGCTAACCAAAAAACAACCAAAAGAAAACCAACCCAAAGTTGTGTAAAGGTTACAGTGCAACCACACCACAACGTTTCGGTTGGTTGGTTCCTGTAACGTTTAGGGAACGTTAGGCTTTGATAAGTTTCAGTGTAACCAATGGGGAACGTTCTCCTAACGTTAGATCTTGGTTTGGTTCTAACTAACCTATAGAGAACCAAAGGCTAACGTTCTCTTTACGGTCTGTGTTACTAGGGTTTGCTTCTCTTTTAAAGAAGCAAAATGTAAAAAAAAAAACCCAGAAACAACAAAGGTGATATTGCGACATCCATGCAGACAATTTCAGAAGCTGCAATTGTTTTAAAAAATGCAGTCACTTCCCTCCGTCTTAAAGCTATGGTCTACGATTTGGAAGCTTTGTACATATTAATAACACCGTTTATAAGGCTGTTATGGTCCTATGGTCCTATCTACACAGTATAAAGACCAAAAAGAATGAAAATAATCCATTCAGTATATCTGCTGAAAAGCTGCATACTAGCTGACCAATCAAGCCTAAGAACCTGCAACTATTAATTGGTCCGTGAGTTGGTCCGTGAGTCCATCCAATCCCCTGTCTCTCTCACTACGCATCCCGTCTCCTCCCCTCTACCTCCAGTGAGCAGCTAGCAGCGTTAGCTACTGAACTATCATGGAGCCGGAAAAGCCTAGCGCCGAGACCGAAGCCGCCTCCCTCTCCCGCGGGGCCCAACGGAGCTCTGCCCGCGGGTTGAGGCCTGTTAGCGGGCTAACGGCTAACAGCTAACGAATAGCCTCAGCCAGCCGTCAGACCTTCAGCATCGACCGTTTCGCCCCTGGTTGATCAGGTAATGGCTTTGTTTACTACAGTGGGAGATGTCTGCTGAATAACTCTGGTTAGTTTGTGCCTGCACGGGCTAATAACTTGTAGGGGAGCGGGTTAGCCTGTTAGCCGCTAATCGTTTGCACTGTAAGCTGAGCTGGGGAGGACAGGCTGAGAAAGATAAATCCTCCCCCACACTCGGCTCCGCTCTGGCGGCGCCAGACCCGCATTGCCGCCAGTCCAATTGAAATGGCTACTGCTGTGTGTTACAAGGGGGATGTCTGTCGTGTTTGATACTTTCAGTTGAGCTGAGCTGTTTTTGATTGAGTTTGCTGCTGATATCTTGTGCTAGTCGCTCGTAGCTCTGTCCAAGGGGGCTTGATAAGAGGCGAGGCAACACGAGCTGGGGGCGGGATCTTGGAACACGGGGGGGAGAGGTGAGGGAAGGGGGGGCAGGCTGCGGTTTCAAATCGTAGACCACAGCTTTAAGTTTCGCCTCTCTTTCCTCTTTCCTTTGCTGTGAAGTCAAAAGTAATTGGTGTGTGGCAAGATGGATCTGCGTGATTTCAGAAACTAGAAAAAAAAAAAATTGAGAAACTTAAATATGACACTCTTTTAGTCTATTAACCTTGCTCCCCAAGAAGGAAATAGTGGAGCCTCTGTGACAATAGTTATGGTCCCTTCTTGTTGTCCTTATAAAAGCAACAAAATACCATTAACAATTGAGGGCCTAATCTACTAAGATCCAAAATAACAAGTGCTAAATTTGGCGTTGAAACAAAAAAATTGCATGTTCTGTGGTGGGCGTGTTGCGGCTGATCTACTATGACTGTGTGTGTAATTCATAACAGTTGCAAAAGGTAAAATAAAATCTCAAGATGGAGCAAAATGTGCTGCCCAGTGTCAGAAAGCTAGGTCTCAGTCAAAGGTCATTGACCCAAAACACAGCTAAAAACACCCAAGAATGGCTCAGAACAAAATATTTCTTGTTTTGAAGCTGCCTTCTATGAACCCTGATCTAAATCCCATTGAACATTTGTGGAGGGAGCCAAAACATCCAGTCTGGTGAAGACACCTTTTAAACCTGAGACAGCTGGAGCAGTTTTCTCAGGGGGGGCAAAGTACCTGTCAAAAGATGCAGAAGTGGCATTGAGTTACATAAATCGCCTGATTGCAATGATTGCCTCAAAAGAATTTTGTGCAACAAGTGAAGAGTGCGATCATTTTTGTCCAGAGCAGTTTCATGATTATTTTTTTAATGATTCTGTTGAACCACAACTCATAAGAAATGTCTGATTTTCATTAGTTAATTTTCAGTGAGTTTTTATTTATTTATTTTTGTCAGTTTCAACTTATTTCAGTGGCCATTGTGAGTTTTTCTTTCTTTGATGGGTAGTTGACTTTATTGGCTGGATAGCATCAAGCTCCTGTTCAGAGGAGCTCTGTAATGCTCAGAGCTTCTTGCTACAGTTTTTAAAACATATATAGCAGTGTAACTCGGTGGGCGGTACGTCAAACATTTTCCTGTGTGATGTGTCACTTGAGGCTTGAAAACCTTGGGGCTAAGACCCAACTGGTTAGACTTGATCCCCTGCCCTGTAAAAAGGACAGTCAGAGGACCTCTTGCTATCCATTCATCATTTCATTCCCTTGCTCACACCATCATCTGCTTTTCTAGAGGACAAAGTTTTCTTGACAACACCAACTAAGATTTTGTTCAATCAACGTGAATCGCTGTTGAGGTAAGACCCATACAGACATTATTGAATTTAAGCTACATTTCCTATGTGCATTAGTTGCGAACAGAGTGTCTTTTTAGTCAATTATTCCATTTAACCATGATTGACAGGCTATAGGGTTTTGCCTTTATGCCTTTCTGATGACTGACAATTTTTTTTAACCAAATGTTTGAATAATCATTTGATTAAATTACAAAGACACCAAACAAAATAAGGGACATCATTAAGTACAAAAGGCATTTGAACAATTTCAATTACGCAGACACCAGTGGTATAGTTGTGTTTCTCATCATGGCTTATAGGGAATCGAAAGGAATAAAAATAAGGAGTGACAACCATGGACATGCAAAGATGGACACAGATTGTACCCCACAGCAGAATGTTCCATTATTTCATAATGTGATAACTAATTTTAATAAGGAAAAAAAAAGAAAATTCCAAGTTCAAAATATAATTAAGCATAAAAACAGAAGAGTAAAAAGCTGTAGTGAAATCGTGCCCCTCCAGAAATTCCATAAATGAGCCCTAAATTTTTATCCGAAGTGTTATATTTCCCTTTGACAACATATGCAAGTCTCTCGAGGGCACTGTACGAGTTCTTAAACCCAGTCTTACCTGCTTGGTCGGTGAACAGATTTCCATGACAGTACAATTTACCTGTAGCTTCAAAGAAGGCAAAACATGACCATCTTCTAACTTCTGTTTCTATGGTTTGGCTTGTTGGGAAACATCCAAAAAATACAAAGTTTATGACATAATGGAAGTTTTTTCTTAATAAAGATGGACATAATTGTTACAATCTCCCTCTAAAATTTCTGAATGGAGGTGCATTCCCATAGACAGTGAAACAGGCTTCCTTTACATATACCACTTTTGATACAAGTATCTGGTGTACAAATACAAATACAATGCAGTGATTCTGGAGTGAAGTATGTTCTCATCAGTCATTTGGACTGGAGGAGTCTTGTATTTATTGTTTGTGCTTGACAATGGAAACATGTCCTGCCACTGTTCAACAGTGATTTCTTCATTGATATCTAACACCTTCTTTTATCCTCTTAAGATTCTTTTCCTGTTACTATGATAATCTGGTGAAACTTTGAGATTAATCCAGCTGCTCAGTAATGGTTTAAACCTATTTTTCCCAAATTTTTGGCAGGGCAGATTTACGGAGTTCTGTGTCTTTGTTATAAAACTTCTTATCTGAAGATACTTAAAAGGTCAGTATCAGAATCCACTTTATTGGCCAAGTACAATCACAACATTTAAGGAATTTGGTTTCAGCAGGTGGTGTTGCTCACAGAATAACAGCAGTAAATGTTGACATTGACATAATAGAGTGATAGAATATATATATATATTCTATCATATATATATATATATATATATGTATATATATATATATATATATATATATATATATATATATATATATATATATATATATATATATGTATATAGACATACATATATATATATGTATATATACACATAATTCCCGGTTCAGTTTGTTCGATACATTTCTGTCATGGTTCGATACTATTTCAATACAAAATATGAGAAATTTCATTATTAGTTGTGGTTTATTAAGATAACCAACATTTGTTTCAACTTAGAGTACATTTTCATTAAATTGAATTAAATGTAACTCTTCTAGCTAAACCAGGCACATTCTTTGGCACAGACTTAGAATTATAAAAAACAAAAAAATCACCATGTAAAAAAAAGAATTAGTAAAGAAACAAATGTATCTAATATAGTACTCACCCATCTTATGTGGTGCATTCTTAGCAGCAGATTAAATATTACAAAGAACTCGCTATAAGTGTATCAAGTGTCTGTACCATGTACTGAAACTAGGCGTTATCCACAACAGAAAAGGGTCTCATGTCGACAGTAATAAAAGTAGCTATTACCCAGTTGATTTCCTTTTCCCTCTTTAAATCATGTGCTGATGGCTGTCTAAATGACCCAGGTAAAGTCTGTAGCATATGTGCTGCTAGTTGTTTCTGTCTGGTTCCACTTGTTTTAACACCGGGATGATGTCGGCCTTTGTTTGATTCCCCCAACGTAGCTGCACTTCCGACACTGTTGTGTTTTTGTCAACGACATGCTTACCATGAGGGTCATACTTAACTCAGAAGCCAAATTAGTCCCAAACGCCAGATAGTGGAGGGTCTTCGATTTCAGCTGAAGGTAAAGCACCCGCCATGTTGCAGCGCCCTAGCATATGTAGCTTCTTCTGTCTCAGCAGCTTAGCCGGATGAAAGGGGAGGTACTGCACACAGCTCAGCGGAGCTGTGCTCGACAATGCAGCCCGGAGTAGTCAAACGCAGATTCACTGAACTTTCAGCACATAGCACCTCGTCAGAAGTTGATCAAATAAATAAATACAAAATTGCATATTGTTCAGTTCATCGAGTGTACCGAACCGAGGCCACTGTATCGAACGGTTCAATACAGACACATGTATTGTCGCACCCCTAATATATATGCACCTAGTAAAAACAGAATATGTACCCTTAATATTCAATATTCAAAGATTCAAAGTGTTTATTGTCATTTGTACATTCAGAAACATGTTTCCCTGCACAATAAATTTCCTACTCTGCTGTCCACAATGAATGCCAGTTAAGAGGTATAAAAGTAAAAGATTTAAATAGTAGCACAAAAAGATAATGAATAATACTAAATAACAGCAAAATCTGAAATAAGATAAAATTAGCGAACAACAATAAACAAAACAATAAACTTACCAGGCTCTGTGGAGGTTTGCTCCATGGTAATGTCCTCCTGCATAGACTCCAGCATGGCTGTGGCCGAATTCAATGCCCCGGTAGCACTGCACGCCGGTCGGTCCCCGAGAACAGCATCGAGCATTTTGTAATGCGGGCTGTTAAAACGTGGCCGACCATTGCCGCAACAGCCCAGCTCGGTCTTCTGGTCCCTATATTCTTTCTTTATATATTCTTTATATATATATATATTCTTTTCAATCTGTTTTTCGCTTACTCCAACCTCATCTTTTTAAAAATGGCTCTCTTCCGTGTTTTTACTCTGCTAATCCCGCACCCACCCCCTGACATAAGCGTGTAGCCCCCGACGTAACCTGTTTTTTTCTGCTGGCCCAGCAAAGAGTTGGTGCTTGCCAAGCACCGGTTCTGAGAGCCAGCAACCGGTGCTTAGTCTGTGGAAAACCAAAGAACTGGTGCTAAGTCTGGCTCTAGCTCCGAACCAGCTTGGTGGAAAAGGGGTATCTTACCCCTTTTCCACCAAGCACCGGTTGCTGGCTTTTGAGAGCCAGCAACCGGTGCTTAGTCTGTGGAAAACCAAAGAACTGGTGCTAAGCTGGCTCTAGCTCCGAACCAGCCCTGGAACCAGCTTGGTGGAAAAAGGGGTATCTGAGGACAGAGGCAGCTCTCCTGTGGACTCTGTGGTGGTAGACGCTCTGCAGAGAGGGCAGTGGAGTCCTCGTGATCTTTTCAGCAGTCTTTACCACTCTGCAGACGTTTGCAGTCCAGAGCAAGTAGTGCTGCCATCCCACATGGTGATGCAGCTGGTCAAGATGCTTTCGATGGTGTAGCTGTAAGGAAGCACAGCCGCTGCTGAGGCATCCTGATCAGCTGTGTGGCTTTACCACACCTCAAGTTCCCAGATGAATATTGGCTGAGGAGGTTTCCTCTCCATCCTCATGTCCTCTATGATCTCCTTTGTCTTGTCGGTGTTGAGAGCAGGTTGTTGTCTTCACATCATGACACCAGACAGGTGAGGATGATGATGAGATGTCATCAGCAAACTTGACATAGTCGTGAGTAAACAGGGTGCTTCAGGAAGGATTTGAAGATCCTGGTGAAGACTGGGGCGGCGCCAGCTGGTCAGCACAGACTTTAAGACAGGAGGGTGACACTCCTGGGCCTGGTGCTTTCCTGGTTTCCTGATCCTCTTCACACATTCTCAGTGTGTATGTCTGTGTGTGTGTCTGTGTGTGTGTGTGTGGGGGGGGGGGTCTTTGTTTGCCTTGTATCTCACAGGCCCTCCACACTGAAGTAGTCATTAGCTGAAAACTGGTTCTTCAGCTTTCAGAGGAGCTCCTCTAAGCTGCTTTGATCTCACTCAGTTTGTTTCTTGTCTGACAGGACCCTGTCCCCACTCCCATAAGCCTCCTGGTCATGAACAATGACTTGTTATTGTTTGAAGTCTGAAATGTTTTAGTTGGTACAGTATGTCCCCACAGAAGCAGACGTGGGCTTTTACTGTGTCAGGTTGTCCAGTTTGTCATTTGCAGCCTCAAAAAAAAACACTCCAGTCTGTGCAGGCAAAGCAGGCCTGTAATTCCTGCTTCACCCTGTCCATTTTCTCACAGTTTTCACCACAGGCTTTGTAGATTTTAGTTTTTGCCTGTAAGTGGGGAGTGAGATGAACCAAACTGTGGTCAGAGTGTCCCAAAGCTGCCTGAGGAACAGAGTGGTATAAATTCATTGATGGTGTAGCAGTGGTCCAATGTGTTGCTGCCTCTGGCGGGGCAGCTGGTATGCTGTTTAAATGTTAGAAATCTGTGATTTAATTTCGCTCTATTAAAGTCCCCCATGAAAATAAAGAGTGAGTCCAAGTATTCAGCTGTAAAGCCATTTAATTGCTCTTGGAGAGTCTGCAGCACTTCACTCACATTGGCTTTAGGGGAGGATGTAAACTCCAGAAATGATGAAGACGAATACAGTACAGTACAGACAGAACTGTGACAGATGTGCACTCACCGTTGTTTATGTAAAAGCATATTCCACCACCGATTTCCCTGAGAGCTCCATGATGCGGTTCGCGCAGTGGAGGGAGAAGCCTCCAGATGTAGTCCAGCGTCAGGTACGGCATCACTGAGCCAGGTGAAGCAAAGGGCAGCAGAGCGTGAAAAGTCCTTGTAGTGTCTTTGACACACTCTGACAAGATATAGATAGAAAACACACTCCCTCAAAATGGAAGGAAAAATGGAACTTTAAGACATCTGCAATGTTAAACACCATTATGATGGTTTTCTCTAAGAAAGGAAAAAAAAATGTATATTCCACTTTATACTCCTTAATCCCAAGAAAGGAATAAGTCATATTACAATCTACAGTCTTTATCCTCAAAAGTAAGGAAATGTTTTTAATTCCAATTTAAGCTCCACTTCCCCCCAAAAAAGCACAACATGTGGATTTCCAAGTGCTTCCAGTTTATTAAAGCTCAAAAGAATATTTAACAAACTTGTGGATGGAGTTGAAGCATGGTACCAAACACACCAAAAACTCACTGCTGAGTGTCAATACAGTACATCGCTTTTTATCTCTGGTCGGAGCTCCTCCTTCCAACCAAAATGCTCCATCCCTTCTTCCTGACAGCTCCATCTCCTTTTATTAACATTTAATATTGTTTATTCATGTATTTAATTGTGTTAATTCCCTTCCCTATTTCTCAAATTGGCATCTGTTGGTTCTGTCTGCTGCTTTAAAATGACTTCTCTGTGAGCAAATATGGGCCTTCCTCTTATGAGCCTCTTTTTCAGATGTGATAGATTCACCTAATCTTTAGAATAGACATCATTAGATCTGTGTTTTGGCCTCATGAAAGGGTAAAAAAATATGGGCCAGATCCTGAAAAGGATTGCAATGCTTTTGCAACCGCTAAACCTGTGCAAATGACAGAAAAAATAGCATGGATTCCACAAAGCATACCCAAAGGGTGAAATGCACGCAAACTGAACACTAACTGCATTACCACTCTTAGCTGCGCCAGTCCAGTTTGCATGCATGTAAGTTTGGGATATTAATATTTATAGATTCCGAGCAAAATTGCCCCCTTCCTATGTAAATAAACCCCACTGAAAATACCACCTAATCCACAAATACCATAGCTAACTGCCTCAGGCAGTAAAGCAGTGCTATTTATCACCAGTGCGACCCATCTTTCTTCTTTCTCCCTCTCTCACTCAAATGATTGCAAATTGTACTGAGTTGGTGGTAACTGTGGAGCAGAGCTGTCATGCCAGGACTCTCCGGTAATCATGGCAGCAGTGACTGTAGCCAGGTGAAAGCACAGTGGCAGGCAAGATGGCAGGCGCCCACAAGAAAGGATTTATCTGAAGAGAGTATCACTTTTGATTAAAGTCACAATGAAATTATTTGCAGATAGCGGTTGCCAGGCCACATGATCCTTGCGCTACTACAAAACCCAAAGCCAGTGAAGTTGGCACATTGTGTAAATCGTAAATAAAACAGAATACAATGATTTGCAAATCCTTTTCAACTTATATTCAATTGAATACACAGCAAAGACAAGATATTTAATGTTCCAACTGAGAAACTTTATTTTTTTTTGCAAATAATCATCAATTTAGAATTTAATGGCAGCAACACATTGCAAAAAAGTTGTTACGGGGCATTTTTACCACTGTGTTACATCGCCTTTCCTTTTAACAACACTCAGTAAACGTTTGGGAACTGAGGAGACCAATTTTTGAAGCTTTTCAGGTGGAATTCTTTCCCATTCTTGCCTCATGTACAGATTAAGTTGTTCAACAGTCCGGGGTCTCCGTTGTTGTATTTTACGCTTCATAATGCGCCACACATTTTCAATGGGGGACAGGTCTGGACTACAGGCAGGCCAGTCTAGTACCCGCACTCTTTTACTACGAAGCCACGCTGTTGTAACACGTGCAGAATGTGGCTTGGCATTGTCTTGCCGAAATAAGCAGGGGCGTCCATGAAAAAAACATTGCTTGGATGGCAACATATGTTGCTCCAAAACCTGTATGTACCTTTCAGCATTAATGGTGCCTCCACAGATGTGTAAGTTACCCATGCCTTGGGCACTAATACACTCCCATACCATCACAGATGCTGGCTTTTGAACTTTGCGCCTATGACAGTCCGGCTGGTTCTTTTCCTCTTTGGTCCGGAGGACATGACGACCACAGTTTCCAAAAACAATTTGAAATGTGGACTCGACAGACCACAGAACACTTTTCCACTTTGCATCAGTCCATCTTAGGTGAGCCCAGCGAAGCCGGCGGCGTTTCTGGGTGTTGTTGATAAATGGCTTTGGCTTTGCGTAGTAGAGTTTTAACTTGCACTTACAGATGTAGACGAACTGTAGTTACTGACAGTGGTTTTCTGAAGTGTTCCTGAGCCCATGTGGTGATATCCTTTACACAGTGATGCCGGGTTTTGATGCAGTACCACCTGAGGGATCGAAGGTCACGGGTATTCAATGTTGGTTTTCGGCCTTGTCGCTTACGTGCAGTAATTTCTCCAGATTCTCTGAACCTTTTGATGATATTATGGACCGTAGATGATGAAATCCCGAAATTCCTTGCAATAGCTTGTTGAGAAATGTTGTTCTTAAACTGTTGGACAATTTGCTCACGCATTTGTTCACAAAGTGGTGACCCTCGCCCCATCCTTGTTTGTGAATGACTGAGCATTTCAGGGAAGCTGCTTTTACACCCAATCATGGCACCCACCTGTTCCTAATTAGCCTGTTCACCTGTGGGATGTTCCAAATAAGTGTTTGATGAGCATTCCTCAACTTTCTCAGTCTTTTTTGCCTCTTGTGCCAGCTTTTTTGCAACATGTTGCAGGCATCAAATTCAAAATGAGCTAATATTTACAAAAAATATCAAAGTTCACCAGTTCGAACGTGAAGTTTCTTGTCGTTGCTGTGTATTCAATTGAATATAGGTTAAAACCAACTTCACTGGTTTTGGGTTTTGTAGATGACATCAGGGATGACAGTAATATAGCCTACTATGTTTGTCTCTGTGACCATTTCTCCATTTTTAAGTAAACATGAATAATTTGTCTAAATACAGTCTGTCAAAAACCCCTATGACCTCCTTGACCACTTTTTGGTCATTTGAGTTGTATTTTCTGCTTTTATTCTGCAATCAGCGTCTCAAAGTGCACTCAGCTGCCAAGCTGTGTGGGCATGTTAGCACTGACATATGATAACTCCTCTAAATAATTTGCTCTCAACAAATGCAGATTGAGTTTGCTAACTCTGTACAAATAACCATCCAACAATCCATTCTTTGTGGATCTGGTCCAATGTTTGAAGAACCTTTTATGCATACTAAACCAGGTATCTTCAATAAGTCGGAAACCATTACATGAAAATCTACTGTGTGAAAAGTCCAACTTCCACTTTGTGAGATAATACAATTATAACACTTCTTGTGAACTTATTAAGTGTATATCATGTGATACTTCTAACTTGGCAAAGCGTATATTGAGACAGTTTCAATTAGATAAGGCATACATTGTGACAGTTTCAACTTATACATTCCTTGAGTATGTGTGATATACGGATGTTGTGATACTTTTGATACATTCTGTGTGTGTGCCTGAGGATTAGGTGAGACCATCATCTGAGGAATACAGTGTAAAAGGCACATTATATGTAGCATAAATTTAAGAAAGCCTTAAAGCTATGGTCTACGATTTGGAAGCTTTGTACATCTTAATAACACCGTTTATAAGGCTGTTATGGTCCTATGGTCCTATCTACACAGTATAAAGACCAAAAAGAACGAAAAAAATCCATTCAGTATATCCGCTGCAAAGCTGCATACTAGCTGACCAATCAAGCCTTGAAGCCTGTAAGATTCAACTGGTCCGTGAGTTGGTCCGTGAGTCCATCCAATCCCCTGTCTCCCTCACTATGCAGCGTCATGCCCATGGTCCCGCCTCCTCCCCTCTACCTCCAGTGAGCAGCTAGCAGCGTTAGCTACTGAACTAGCCGGAAAAGCCTAGCACCGAAACCGGGAAGCCGCTTCCCTCACCCGCGGGGCCCAACGGAGCTCTGCCCGCGGGTTGAGGCCTGTTAGCGGGCTAACGACTAACGAATGGCCTCAGCCGGCCGTCAGACCTTCAGCATCGGCCGTTTCGCCCCTGGTTGATCAGGTAATGGCTTTGTTTACTACAGTGGGAGATGTCTGCTGAATAACTCTGGTTAGTCTGTGCCTGTCCTGGCTAATGACTTGTAGTGGAGCGGGTTAGCCTGTTAGCCGCTAATCGTTAGCATTGTAAGCTGAGCTGGGAAGGACAGGCCGAGAAAGATTAATCCTCCCCCACAATCGGCTCCTCTCTGGCTCCGCATTGCCGCCGGTCCAATTGAAATGGCTACTGCTGTGTGTTACAATGGGGATGTCTGTCGTGTTTGATACTTTCAGTTGAGCTGAGCTGTTTTTGATTGAGTTTGCTGCTGCTAAATTATGCTAGTCGCTCGTAGCTCTGTCCGAGGGGGCTTGAGAGGCGAGGCGACACGAGCTGGGGGCGGGATCTTGGAACACGGAGGGGAGAGGTGAGGGAAGGAGGGGCAGGCTGCGGTTTCAAATCGTAGACCACAGCTTTAAGTATGTAAAATGAACCCCCTAATCCAGCATTCACTATAAACATACAAGAAAGAACAAGTAAACTATAACCTTGATGATACATAAAAATAAGCAAAAGAAAGTAAATACAAAAGTGAATCAAATAAAGTGAATCATCAATTGCAACATTGATTAGTAAGTCAAATATATAAGTAAATTATTGGGTTTCCTTGATTATGACAGTCAAAGCACTGACCAAACTACTTAGAAACCAAAATACTTGTTAGGCAGAGATCAGAGGTTTGCCAGATGGATGGGAGCGGTGCTCTGTGTCCTCGTTGTTGGAGTATAATGATTCCGCCGGCCCGCTTACTGTCACTGTTTTTAGTACAACAAAAAAACAACAAAAACAAAGTTGCAGGATCCAGCTGCAGATAACCAAAAACTCTTTAATTACTAACAAAAAGGGACCAAAAAAACAAAGTACAAATCAAATACCAAAAGATCTAAACAAAACGACAGAATACCTACAAACTCAGGAACACAGGAGACACAGAGGCACATGAGCACTTGGTGAAACAGGAAAATGAACAATGACCCAACTGCAGACTCAGGGAACACAGAAACTAAATACACAGGGAAATCAGGCACAGGTGAGACAATCACACAGGTGGAAGGAATCATCATCAGCAGAGACACAGAAGGGAGGGCAGGAAAACACCACAAGGAACACAGGAATTTCAAAATGAAACAGGAAGCACGAGACAAGACACAAAACCAGAAACTTGACAATGATGAACAGAATCAAGAAAGTAAGGTTTAACCAAGGAAGAAAGTACGTAATGCTAAATAACCAAAGACAGACAGAGCCATGACACTTACCTCTCCTGCATCTCCTCCACGTCCTATACAGAGCTGCTGCTCCTCTGACCAGGGGCGGACTGGGGCAAAAAAGAGGCCCCGGAGTTTAGTACCTGACTGGCCCACTCAGGGGCCCGGGGCGGCAGCTGGTGGCAGCGAATGCTGGTGGCGGATGATGGCGGTGGATGATGGTGGCGAATGCTGGTGGCTGATGATGGCGGTGGATGATGGCGGCGAATGCTGGTGGCTGGTGGCGGATGATGATGGTGGATGATGGCAGCGAATGCTGGTGGCGGATGATGGTGGTGGATGATGGCATCGAATGCTGGTGGCAGATGATGGCAGTGGACGATATGCTGGTGGTGGAACACACATTCACATATATGTGGGAGACAAAAAAATATACAAGTAAACATTATTGAAGGGATAATGACATTCACATCATTTAACCTGACGCCTTGATTAGAACAAATATGTATTATTTTAATGTTAGTTAAAATAGTCTGCAATAGTAGCTTAATAGTGTGAAGACTGGTGAACATGTAAGTCACACTAATAATGATCATAACATAATAAACATATCATCACCTTACTGCAGTAGCAATTTCTGCAGCAGCTCGCTTTTTTCTGCAACCCCATCGATGATGTCCTCACTGTCCAGCATCTTCAGCACATCTTGCTGAGTGGCCATTAGCATAAATGCCTCCAGGTGCTGCTGAGAGAGAGTGCTCCTGAGTCTGTCCTTGATGAATTTTAGTGTTGAAAAGCTGCGCTCGCATGTTACTTGTGTGACTGACAGAGTAGGCAGGAACTTGCATGCAAGGCTGATTATGTGGTATGCATCTGTCAGGAGGTTGTACTTCCTCAGCATACGGTAGCAACACAATGGGCAGTCCTTGCAAGATGAGCATGTTGTGTTCACCATCTCCACCTCATATTCAGTATCCTGAGGCTCTGACCCAACCTCTTTTTCTGTCTTGGTTGTGTATTCCTCAAATATAGAGGCCTTCAACTTATCCCACTGTCCCGCCAGGCTGAGGAGTTCACTCTGTAAATTGGTGACCGTTGCGCTGTCATCAAATGGCAGCTAACATTTGCTTAGATCTTTGAGTGCGGTCTCTGGGAAACCACTTGTATATGATGTTACCTGGCTGAAGTTTTTTGGGTCCAGAAGAGCCAAATCAGCATACAAGGTGCCATTTTTGAGGAATCGCTGGTGCATGCTCTCAATGACTGTATCCATAATGCGATTGTGGACATCAATTCTGTACAATGCTTCTGAGTCTGACACAGTCTCATCTTAGGACATCTCTCCAGGCATGGATTTCTTTCTTCTACCCCTTTTTGGTGGCAGAGCAGCCTCAACCTCCAGCTCTGTTTCTTCATTCTCTTCCTGTAGCTCATTGTTGGCCCACTGGACGAATGTGTCCGCCGCTGTTTTCACTTTCTGAAAATCTCTGGCCATTCCTTTCAGCTGTGTTTCTGCAGACACAATCATCCGATGAGCTGTCAGGATGTCCATGCCATTTGTCTGTAGATATTTTGAGACTGGTGAGGTGACCTGAAAAATTTGGAGGAAGAGCTGAGCTGTGAGCACGGTTTCATACTTCAGCAGCTGTGCAATGAAGACACGTGCATTGACCCGAGTAGTGGTGTTGATGTTCTGTCCATCTTGAATGGCTGAAAGAGTGTGAAGGACATCAACATACAGGGCTCCATCTGGCTTTCCAAAAGCTCCAAATACCTTTGTCAAAGCACTGTCTTTTGCCCACCAGCATGTCTCTCCAATTGGAGCAAGACGTCTGTGTTTAGGGTCCTTCCTCTCCTTCTCCCAAATGGTCATCCTCTGGTGGGACTCTCTGATAAAAACAGCAATGTTATTAATCAGAGAAAAAAGAGAGCCACTTGCCAAGACAGACTGTGTTGTGTCTGCTAAAACAAGGTTGAGGATGTGTTTAACACCACACATGGACTTGATAAGGGGACTTTTGTGAGAGCAGTGCGGAAAAGCCTTTGTATTGGCCCTGCATGTTGGAGGCCCCATCTGTTGAGTTTCCAATGCACTGTTTCACATCCAGGTTCATGTTTGCCAGCACGTCACTCACAACTTTGACAAAGTACTGTCCAGTGGATGCCTCACATATAATTAGAGCAACAAGTCTCTCATGAACAATGTCTGTCACATATCTTATGACGACAGAGCACTGATCTTGGGCTGTGATGTCCTGCTTGGTATCAATTTGGACAGAGAACATTCCAGATTCCTGGACTTGAGTTGCGATGGTGGCCTTCATTATGTGTTGGATGGTTGTAATGATGTTATTGATGGTTGTTTTGGACAGGAAAGTAACAAGAGAACCTCTACCTCTTCTGGATCCAGACTGGTGTATTTTCTTACATTTTTCTATGCAGAGAGTGAGGTGGTCCTTGAGACAAACATCATATTTTGAAAGCAACACAATAATTTCCAAGAAGTTGCCATGATCCACTGTGTCATCATCAAGCATGTATGCTGCCTCCGACTGTGAGCCTCTGTAACTCAAACCCCTCTTTCCAATGAGCTTCACCACATCTATGATCAATACTTGCCTCCTCTTGCGCACCTGCTCTTTATGAAGAGACATCTGATGTCCGATGAGAATGTGCTCAATATTGGCTTTTGAGGACCTAAGGAGATACGCCTCTGCACACCCTCTGTGTGAATTGCTCCTCTTGTGTTCTTCGACTCTCTGGTGTATGTGTTTAAAGTCTGCCATGCTGGTGATGAATAAACTGCTATCGGAGGGTTTAGCAAACGCCATACAGAGGAAGCAGAATAGTGTTTGTTTTTTTTGATTGTAGTAAAGCCACTTCCTGTTTGTCCCATCTTTGCAAAAAAAAGCTCTTTGTACTATGGGCTTCTCTGCCTTCTGCTGGGGATGGAAACTGAAAAAGTGGTCCAAGGCCTCTGGTTTTGGACTAATAAAAAAATCTATTTTAGAGAGGGCACTGGCTTCCTGGGCCTGGCTTCCCCTGTCAGTAGCTGGATCTTCAGTCTAAATAAGAGATTAGTATGGTTAGTATTGTTTCAGTAAACCACTAAAACCACACTATCAGTGAAATATGAACATTTTGGATAATGAGGCTCAGATGGTTAAACAATGTTATGTTGTTAGTATACCAGGCCTAGCAGTACTAGTGGTAGCAGGACTCATAAACAGTAATAGGCTTATTACAACTAGATAGTAGCTACAGAAGGTTGAGAAATACAGCTCATATTTTTCATTTAGCTAAAAATAAAGCTAGTCAAAGAAACATTATCATTATCAACTTTACCATCATGTCACTGGTGCTGGGCTCTGGCAGCTGCTGTGCAGTTTCGCCCTCACCTTCACTATGATCATCTTCACTCTAGATAAGAGAGTGGTATTATTTATGTTAGTAAAGCACTTAAACAACACTATCAGTGAAATGTTAAAATAGTTTAATTTAATAGTTGTACACTATTATGGTGTTAAGCATTGCATGCATTTTAATGATTGTTTTATTCATTACTCTAGATGATTTTAAAAGAAAATTCTATATGTGAATGTGCCTTTACCTGGACTAGTATGTGCAGGCTGCTCTCCTCCCTGCAGGCACTTTCCTTCTGAGAGGACGGTGGTGGCTCAACCTGGCAGGAGATATGAGGAGAGACATTTAGTTGAAGCCTTGGGGAATTCCCAGATGTTTAGGTGGCAAAAAGCTGCATTACAATAAACAATATAGTATGGAAAATTATGGTTTAATAGATAAGTAAACACAGGTGAAAAAAGTGTACTATGTAATGTACTATACAGTATGTGTTTTATCCCCAAGTAGACAATCGTCTCTAAACCAGGTTAAGTAAAAGTTAGTAAAAGGCTGCGATGGTCTTGTCTGAATGCTTCAAAAAGCTTTAAGGGAAATACACAAGAGATACTGTCAGATATTCAGCTATTTTATTAGTTAATCAGCTGCCATGTTGATGTTGGTTAATGCCACTGAGCTGAACTCTACAAACAATGACGTTTTGACATCCAAACTAGTCTACATGCGTTGTGCTAAAAGTTAACAAGCTATCACATTACCATATAGTTTACCTCACTAGCATCCCCCCAGTCATGGTGTCCTCCTCCTCCAAACGTCGTCGGCGATGCCGCAGCCTTGAGAGCTGCAGGTGCTGCTGTGAATGTTCACGGTCCTGCAGCAGCAGTACTAGCGAATATATCCGTCAATTTTTTGTTCTTGGCAGCATCTGCTTGTAGCGCCTGTCTCTTTTTCTCCCTCTTCTTCTCCGCTCCCCCTTTCCTTTTCTTATCCATGTTTGCAGATTGATTGATTGACACATGCAGAGGGAGGAGGGGCCGAGGCCCTCGGCCTTCGGCTGTGATTGGCCCACATGGTGATTGACACACCATGTGGGCCAATGTTGATTAGCCAGACACTAGAGAAACGGTAAACCAGCGGTGGAGTCCTTTTTTTTTTCCTCAGTCTTGGCCATACCGGCCCACTGAGGCAGTGGCCCACCGGGAAACCTCCCGGTGCTCCCGATGGCCAGTCCGCTCTTGCCTCTGACCAAAAGTTCGAAAAAGCTCTCTGGGTTTGTGTGGAGCAGGGAGAAGTGCCTAGAGAGGACGGTAAGTGCTAAAATTAATTGAATTAGAGTATCCAAACACAAAGAAAATAAACAAAAACAGGCAAATACCTAGAGAGCAACATTCCAAGGCTGCCGTCTGTGGTGCCAGCTTGCTTCAAAAGATGTTTCGAGCCAACGTTAAACTTTTGCTTGATCTCATTAAAGCTTAAAAGATTATCATTCTCATACAGATCTAGAGTCTTACTGGTGGCTCTGTCTGCCCACAACTTAAAGCCAAGGTCGTTAGTACCTGGTAAGAAGTTTCTGTTACCCCAAACAGGTGCAAATTGGGATAGAGGAACATTTTCCCCAATATACCTTAGCACCTCGTGCCATATTATCAGTGTGTTTCAAATAAAGGGGTTTGCGATGTGTTTTTTGGAATGACTAAATTTGCAGAGTAAAGATTTAGGTATAGAGGGATTTTGGAAGTTGTAATTTCCTCCGTTCTTTTTCACTGTGCCGGTGACTGATGTTCAAACCAATTATAGTTGGGCAGCTCAATAATACCCCTGAACGAAAAGAAGCTTTAACCCACCTCTGTCATACAATAGGTTAGTGTCGTAGTACTCGAGATCGGTCTTGGTCTCGAGACAATTTTTTGAGGGTCTTGGTCTCGTCTCGGAATCGAAGGCATTTTCACTCGGTCTTGTCTCGCTCTCGGACTGAGCGGACTCGTTTTTTTTGAGAAAGACCGGTCGAGACCACCACTGATAGGCTTTTTGTCTGTGCCTCACTGATAAGAGTTAAAAAGGACCAAAACAGAAGATAACTTCACATCATTGGTAGTAATGTTTCTCCCCCAACTGCAGTTGCTAAGTTACCTGCCCAGCGTCACACAGTTTGAGTGACTGACACACCCCCTGCATGGATGGGGACGACAGGAGGAGAGGCCGTGTTGTGTTTACACTCGGCACCCGGTGAACTCGTCATGAAAGATGTCTACCAACTCAGCAATAATTAAGTTTGGTTTCCTAAACCACAAGGAGTTTATCTGTAAAGCGACATGCAAGCGAAAACAGTCGGCAGTGTGCAAATTCTGCAGTGCACAACTCACAGAAACAGCCGGCACGACTTCAAACTTTTACCGTCACCTCGAGAGGAAGCATAAAGACAGGTAAGCTAACGGTTACCATACAGTTACACTGGGAAAGTTTATATCAGTCTTCGTACATTTCAACAACCCCATCAAGAGACAATAAGCGAAAAATGAGCTCTCCTTGTTCCCTTTGTCATTTTAGGTATATATTTGCTAACTTTCAGAACACCGACTATACAGTAGCCTACAGCCAAGTTAGCTTGCTAACATTAGCTCGCATGGCATTGTTTTCATAAGAAAGATAACACAGCAACATCAATGAAATTGGCGATATTTCTTCCCCAAAATATGTGATACTCACACCAGGCTTTTCGGCAGGTCAACTAGAGTTTTCTGTGCTGGTATAGAAAGAATAGGCACTGATGAATAATGAATTGGTAAAATATAAGTCTGACAAAATTAATGGTTTAAAACACATCGTTTCAATAGAAATATAGTTGAAATCAGGCTTAAAATAGCTTGCAGATGCAGCTTTATAAACAAATTGCACATGTAATCTGTTTTCATTATGTATATTTCCAGTAAGATTATTGAATGAATATATGACAGATAATTTAGTGAAAAAAAACAGCCAAAGAAAATACCACAAACTAGAGTGACAGACTCATCAGCTTAATAGTTTAATATACATTTGGTACAAATATACAAATGTTAAAATGCTTTATTCAAGATAATCAGTAGGCTACATGGTAAGTAATGCTAATGCATAAAGTTTAAAAGATTGTTTAAAAGCAGTAATTAAAAGTGATCCTTAATTTCACTTTATGAAAAAGGGAATATATTGAGTATTACAGTGATGCATGGTGTGTGCTATGATTTGTTGCTTGTTGGCATTAAGCACAAATCTATCTATCTGTCTGTCTATTAATAAAAAGATAGATGGAGAAATATAATTATATAATAAAATAATTTCCTCCTGAATTTCAGGTTCCTGGACTACAAGGCAGGACAACAGGCAGATGCTACACAGCCAACTATAGCATCCTTTGCCCAGAAAGTGCAGATTTACAGTCTACATTCCCCAAGGCAGCAAGCTATCAGTGATGCCATCGTCAAAGATTTGATAGTTGGGTGTTGTCTGCCACTGTCCCTTGTGGAAAATGAACATTTTAAACACTTTCTTGAGACTGTGGATAACAAGTACACACCAATCTCAAGAAGAACAATTACTGAGAAACACATACCAGTTCTGGTAAAGCAAGTTAAGGAGACTGTTTTGGAGAAGCTGGAGAAACAATCAACAGTGTCCTTAACTACGGACATCTGGTCTGATCGCAGGCTGCGGTCCTTCCTTGGAGTAATCGCTCATTTGTGCAACAAGTCAAAGAAGTGCTATGCCCTTGAATCCTACTTGCTGGACTGTAGACGTTTTCCAGGCAAACATAGTGGAGAGCGAATTTCCTCTGCCTTTGAGGAGATCACAGAAGAATATGGTATCCGTCAGAAGATAAGCTACATTGTCACAGACAATGCTGCCAACATGAAGTGTGCTTTTAAAGTTCGCATGCCACAACAGTAGTCAGATGACAGTGAGAGTGAGGAGGAAAATCTAGATGATGAGCACCTGTGGGAGGACATGAATCCTGTGGAAGACACAGAACTACCCTGGTCATCAGGTGAACGCATTTATTGTTTTGCTCACTCCCTGCAGTTTGTTGTGAATGAAGTTAGAGCCAGCTCTCGCACTATTGCCAAAACATCACACTTCTCAACTCTATTACACAGCAGCTCACAGTTCAAAGACAAGTTTGAGGCTGCATTTGATTCTACTAAGACTATTCCAACTGCAAACAACACCCGCTGGAACAGCACTTTCAAACAAGTGCAGGCCCTCACAGCTCTGGACCATAAAGCTCTGACTGAAATGTGCAGCAAAGACTATGAAGAAGTGGTGTTCAGCACTCGAGAGTGGAACCAGCTTAAGGAACTGTCTTCAATTCTCGCTCCATTCTCGGAGGCAACAGACCTGACAGAGGGAGAGAAATCAGTCACCATTAGCATGGTGGTTCCGACTGTTCTGGACTTGAATACACATCTTGTGAAGATGGAGGAGACACGAATACAGTGTTGGCCAATAGTAAAGGCCCTTCGTCAGTCTCTGATGAGAAGATTCAGTGGAATCTTTGTCGAAACAAACATGACTAAAGACAGCAGGAAAGAGGAACCTTTCTGGCACAATGTGTACTTTTTGGCTACAATGCTTGACTCACAGTGTGGATTAAACTGGGTGGATCTTGATGTTACAAATGGGCAAAATGCAACATCAATCAAGAAGTTCAGAGATGATCTGAAGAAAACACTGACAGGTATGCACACATTTTACATTGAGAGAAAAATTGTCTTCCTGCAAATATGTGAATGTTGAGAAAATGTCTTAAAGGTGCACTATGTAGTTTTGGAACATAACGACTAACTTGTAGATTTGATATTTACAATATCATTAGGCAAGAATATAAACTTAGAAGTATTTATTTTTCCATTACTGAATAAACAAGGAGTCCTCGGAGGAAAATAAGGTCTGCAAAATACTGTCTTTAAACCAGCAGCAGGGCTGGCCAAATATTGACAGTAGGAAATGGTGTTTTTCTTCAGTGTCAGCTTGTTTTTTCATCCATGAAAATATAGACAGATTGTTTATTTTGTTTATGCATGAAATTTAATCAGTGATGATTTTTGTCCTCCATTTTGAACAAAAAAAATTGTCCAAAACTACATAGTGCTCATTTAAACTGCATAAACTGTAGGCCTTTAAAAAGTCTTAATTAGTCTCGCAGTGGAATTCATTAGGTTGTAATTTCATACATATAATATGTGTGTGTGTGTGTGTGTGTGTGTGTGTGTGTGTGTGTGTGTGTTTTAATATTGTAAAACTCTGTCTTTGTATTTCACCTTTATGGAATATGCTTGTTCTAAACAACATGTTGTTAGAGCAGTTAATTATTTGATACCCTCTGACACTATCACTATGTGTCTTTCAATCTTCTTTTATTTGCTTGTATTTTTCAGACACTTTTATTTCTGAGGTTGAGAACTTGATGGACAGCGAAGGTGAAGAGTGTGGAGCCACAAATGAAGCCTCACCCGAAGATTCACCTCCAGTCAAATGCCCAAGCCTTCTTTCTCGCTACAAGGCTCACAAAAAGCGCAGCTTAGGCCAGGATTAAAGCATCAGAATACAGATAAGCAAATACTTTGATGCCATACAGGACAGTGACACTGAAACTGCACTTGTCTTCTGGTACAAAAACCGTGACAGATTCCCACAACTCCACAACTTGACACTGAAGGTGCTGTCAGTTCCTGCTTCCTCTGCACCAGTTGAGAGGGTTTTTAGTAGAGGAGGCATCATAATGAGACCTCACCGTGCACGTTTAGGTCACAGAATGCTGCAGTCTCTCATGTTTCTGAAATGCAACCAAGCTCTTCTTTAAATCTTAATTTCCATGGAAAGAAATGGGACTTTTGAGGTCTTTAACAACAAGCTAAAGAGTTTACTCTCATTTTTTAGCTCAAACTGATAGGGGTGATCTGTTACCACATTTTGTTCAGACTTGGCATGACATCATTTTCAGTTAAATTGTTCCTGATTAATTAATGTTGTAATTTCATGAAGGAAACAGTCGTTAGGTCACTGGATATTAGGGCTCTTTCTTAAGTCAAGAGAATGTTCAAGAATGTTGACAAAAATACTGAAATGTCAGCTTTTTTCACTCAATTCATTTAACTTAGGCCTTGTTCTTTACTTATTTTCATTCTTTCTCTCTGAAATGAAATGTTTATCGTGACTTGTCATGTTAATTCAGTTTTGGAATACAACAAGTTTGCTGCAATTTGAGATTTTTTTCATTGTGCTGCTTTGAAAACAACAGCAGAGCAGAGATTGTTTTTTGTTGTTGTCATCTATTTAAAGGCAAACAAATTAAAAAGAAAACTCACATTTTGATGTTTTGTTATGATTTTCCTTAAATATATTTGGTCTTGGTCTTGTCTCGGTCTCGACCTCCAAAAGTCTTGGTCTTGTCTTGGTCTCAGCCTCCAAATGTCTTGGTCTTGTCTCAGTCTCGGTACTCTCTGGTCTCGGTAATGTCTTGGTCTCGGTTGCTGCGGTCTTGACTACAACACTACAATAGGTATAGGGTCATTCGAAGTCTTGAGCATCTACTGTTCCAAATATAATTACAAAAGAGTTTTTTCATTTCAACAAAGAAATTATTAGGTGAAGTTATAAGAAATTGGCATTATTGGCATTATTTGAAACAGGTACAGGAACTTAGGAAGAATATTCATCTTCAGAACATTAATATGTTCAGTCATGGAACACTCAAAGGTTTCCATCTATTAAGTGACTCCATTCTACTGATTCAATCATAGGGTTTTAGTTAGCTGGTATCATATATTTTATTGCAGGTGTGATTTTTAATCCAAGGTATTTGAAGCTGTCTGTAATATTCCTAAATGAGTACTTAGTGGTGATTCAGTCTCTCAGACCTTGTCAGAAAAAGAATTGCAGACTTAGATGCTTTAATCTTTTCCCATTGAAGTTAATAGAATAGGTATTGATTGTTTCAAGTCTGTCAGAAATATAATTATATCATCAGCAAATAACCCTATTTAGTAGACAGAATAGGTATTGATTGTTTCAAGTCTGCCAGAAATATAACTATATCATCAGCAAATAATCTTATTTTGTTCTCAATGCTATCAGTTTACCGCAAGTGTGTTTGCCTTTTTTCGCTGCATGTCATTTTGACGGATCATCACTTTTCCCTTGTGCCATATTTCTATCTGTCATTTTTAATTTTCCTTTTCTGATTGCAATAAAACATAATCTAAGTGGCAGCATTAACATACTTGCACAGTTTCATCATCAAGAACCTCTCATGTGAAGGGCAGTCACACAGTAACGCACACAGTCTGTCTCTAACTTGAAATGTATTTCCAGTTCAATTAAATTAGTGCATTCTTTCGTTTGATATGCAGATCAGTGTAAAAAACAAGCATTACCAAATTAAATTGTCAATAGATGGAAAGCCTATCTAGATGGGGATAGATGCAGTTTATTAGGAATCAAACAAATTAAAATAGTTTTATATCCCAGTTCTGTTTTAAATTTTCCGATGCTTGTTTACCCAACCCCTGTGTATCCCTCCAATGTGGGTATCCTTGAGCCATAAGCATTCATGCACATAAACCTGTGCTACAGTCATCTCACATCAGCATTTTTCTCTTCATTAACCTCCAAACTACCATAGCTCTGATCAAAACTACCAAATATTCAGTATTTTTAAAGTTTTAACTGCATTTTAAGTCAGACTGTAAACATGTTATTTAGTCCCTGTCCTCACAGAAAATAAATGTTTTCATATTGAAACATTCTGTAAAGATGACATTGTTTCAAAAGTTGTGTCTGTCTACATGAAACAACAGCACAAGCAGGACACTGTGTTCAGCAAATGTTTCAGTTGGTGTCAGGGTAAGAATGACACATTCACAATCAGTCAGGTCTTTGAAACAGGTTTATTTAAGCAAACCATGAGAGCAGATTTGTGGTTGTGAGTGAGCCGTTCAATCTCAATGCATTCAAATTCATGTGTATGGAAGCAAATAAGGATCATAAGCCAAAGTAAATGGATTAACAGAAATACTTTTTCATTTTCAGAATAAAGTTGCATTTTTGACTCATATATAAAATGAATAATAAATCATTCAAACAGCATTTTCATTTCTGCCTCAAGATTGCTCAGTCTTTGACTTTATTAAAAGGAAAAAAAAGGATGTTTAAGATTTTATTTTCAAAAGATGGTACTGCAAATTCAATTTGAAATGTCAAATTTAAGAATTAAAATGCATAAGCAGAAAGGCTTTCTTTGTTTCAAGGTCCTAGATGTCTTATTAGAATGATAAATAAAATTAATTATAATTCAGCTGAACTGCATTTTCTAAAAGTGAAGTGTTAATTTAACTGTTTTCCACTTCTGTTGTTTTCTTCTAGTACCTGATAAGACCAATAATGGAGTTACAAGGCTATTTAAGAAACAGAGTCAACAAGAACATCTTAAAGGGCACTACCATTATCCTCTGTCTGACTGTTACAATCATCATAATAAGAACCATCGATCTGCCAACGGTAAGAGCTTTAAATGAGGGCCATATGGCTCACAAATCACTGATTTTCAGAACAAATACTTTAACGCTGCTATTTCTGGTATGTGGGTCTTTTAGTATTTTTTCATGTAAATTTTATTGGATCCAGGATCCAACCAGAGATGTGCATGTCTGCTTTGTCTTTTTCTGTTGTCCTTCGTGGCTTTTCATATAGTTGTAAGACACTGATGTTTGCTATCATAAAAAAATTAAAAATAAAAACCAGCAATAGAGACAAGTGGTGGTACAGTACGTGCTAACTCGCTGCTGCTTCTCCACAAAATGAAAAGAGTGTGTCTTTTTAACACTGTCCACTTTAATAAAGCCTGCGATTTATTCAACAACTCATGTTTATTCATGAAGTCACAGAAAGGTGCTGAGTTCAGTTCATACCACAGTATGTTATAGCTGTACCTGAAGCAGAGGGTCATTTACCTCCTGGGTTGAGACAAGCTACATGTATTATTTTTGGTCAAGGATTTTGATTTTGGAGAACAGGATGCTTTTAGCTGTAAGTATTGGTGGAAGATTTGCTTGTTCTGATCCTGAGTATCTCTGAGTATCTCTTGAGTAACATTTATTTTATCGGGAGTTTTTGATCTTACTGAGAGCATTACCTATGACTGACAGCAGATGGCGTTGTTAACAAAGCAGCCAGTATGGAAAGGTGCTTAGCGGGTTGTGTAACAGTACAGTCCAAGGTAACACAAGCAGATATTCAACAGCATCAGACAAGCTGACACACTTCCACTGAGAAGCATTGAAAAGATGCTTGCAGACTATAGGGGTGGGAAATATAGAAAATAAATTGTATTGGGATTCATTTTAAGGCAGTATCAGGATCTTGACTTCATCATGATTGATTTTATTCTTATTGTTTCATTGTAAATAACAAAACTTTACAAAACTTAGACACATAAATATGTTTTAAAATGAGGAAATGCTAAAAGTTGGATTAAGTTATGTAAAACTTAAACTTGTCTTTCATAATGACAGAAAGCTAGTTATAGTTAAAGCAGCTGTAAACACAACAGGCTTATGATGCAATTAAGTGTCTTTTTTATTAAAAAATCAAATTACATGTACTTATAGAAACCTAAATTTATGAACATCAATACATAAAGAGTGACAAATTAAATGTAGCTATTTACAAATCTTGGGTTTGCACTTGGGAAAACAAGGAATGCTGAAGGTCATCGAATGTCCCCGGTTATATTTCTCAAGTGTAATTATTTCTAGAGGAAGAAATTGAAAAATTTGAGTCAGGAACATGCTGAATGTTGGTGGTGGTTCATTTTTCCAAAGGAGAAGTATACATTTTTTGGCAAAGTATGTTATCATAATCAGCTGTCTACATTTTTTTGAGTCCAAGTGACAATTAATTATATAATTTAATTTATTTATTCATTTATTTATTTTTCATTTATTTTATTATTATTATCATTATTTTTTTTCTTTTGGGTGAGATTTCTTGATCACATTTGCATATTTTTACTTATGTCTTGTAATTGTTTTCTGTTTAATTCATTATGTACACACATATATATGTATATGTATATATATATATGTCTATCTATATATATATACATATATATATATATATATATATATATATATATATATATATATATATATATATATATACATATATATATATATATATACACACACACACACACACACACACACACACACACACACACACATATATATATATATATATATATATATATATATATATATATATATATATATATATATATCATTGATTCTTGAGAGTTGGGACAAAACACTTTTAAAAAAGCTTTTTTACAAAATGCAGCAACATTTGTTAGAGTTATATTTTTTTGAAGAGGAGGGGCTTATCTGTATAACCATGTAAAGGAACAGGTTCTAAATACAAACAGATTTTTAAAAAATAAACATGTTTCCCTTTAGAACCCAATTTGTGTCAACTCCGTCAGACACACTAAAAAGTATGCAATTTTATTTCTTCCACTCCAACAAGAACCTAAAGTTCCAAATTAGGTGGTAATAATGTGGCAAACTATGGTATGCAAATACATTTCGTATTTAAACATACATTGTGATTTCAGACTTTTTTGAAAACCCAGTTTTCCAAATATCTGGATTTTCAAACTTTGTTTTTAATTTTATGATCATAAAACCAATTTTCTTAAATAAATAGGCAATAAGAGGATGTAGCTCAGTTGGTTCTATAATACATGAACAACATATACTAAAGAAAGATTTTATTTTATGTTATCAAAATTCACAAAAACATACATCTGACGGTGTTGACAAAGGTCTGACGGAGTTGACAAAAATCTGACGGTGTTGACAAAGAATGTGTGCAGGAGATTGGAGATTTATGAACAAAAATCTTTTGTGTGCACATCAGATTTAGAACTAACCACTAACCTTAGGAAGCCTTTAAGAGTCTTAGCTAGACCTCCTTTTCAATCGCTGGCTCAACTCTTAGGTCTTACTCTCCTTGTTTGTGTGGCCGTAAACTCGGTGCGTTTTCGGATCGACACGAACTATCACAAAAAAGTCCACTGCAAAGGCGAGGAAGGCCAACATCTCCTGTACATGAGATACCTGGACAGAGGGCATGTCAGGCCTTCAGTAAAATGCGGGCGATCAGCTACATTGAGCCAATCTGGGGCCCTGGGTCATTTCTCTCTTGTCCTGCTCCTGGCAAGAGACTCGGAAATAAATCCCAGACCGGTATCCACAACCATGAGTGTACGCTGATGGGGGGACAACACCGACCACAACCTTCACAAGCACTAGCTCGGTACCCTCCACCATCAATGCTACCGGGGCTAATGTGGCTTTCACCACCGCCACTGTTTTCGGGGCTAACCTGGCTCCCACCGCAACAACCAGTGCTAGCAGGGCAGAAAACAACACCAGAGCAAATGAGAGTACCAAGAAGGGAGATCCCAAAATTGACACAGGCGTTAAACAACATAGATTGGGCTGATCATCTCACCCACAATAATGTTAGCGACAACTGTAATGTATTCATGAGTGTTATCCAAGACACAGTGTCTACATTAACTAAAAAAATTAAAGCGAAACCATCAAAGAAGAATCACCTTCCCTGGGTCAATGAAAATATATGGTCATTGATGAAACAAAGAGACTGTGCTCTCAAAACATCACTTAAAACAAAAGGGTGAATGACAGACAGACATTTGCTTCGCTCAGAAATAAAGTAGTGAGGGAAATCCGATCTGCAAAAAACTTTTTTATTATTATAGGAAGTACTGCAAGAGGAAATGTTAAGGACATATGGACAAATATTAAAAAACTGGCGGGAAATGGCACAGCGCACTGAGAGATTAGGGAGCTACAGCTGGATGAGAAAGTCATTCATGATTCAAGAGACATTTCGATTGCACTGAACAATTACTTCATAGACTGTTGAAAACCTGATGCAAAGCTCCTGCCCTCAGACAGATCACCACCCACCAATGCCAATGAACAACTCTATCTCTTAATCTATGTGCTGTGTCACAATCGCAGGTTAATAAGGTTGTTAGTGGTTTAAAAAGCTCTAAAGCCAAAGATGCATTTAATATGGACATTACATTTCTGAAATATCACAAGGGCTCTTTCATAGCACTCCTGACTACCATTATTAATAAATCCATACATGAAGGGTCTTTCCCTGACCCCTGGAAGTGCTCTGTCATCACACCAGTTTTTAAATCGGGTAACCCTGCAATGGTTAGAAACTACAAACCGGTAAGCATACTTCATGCAGTCTCCAAAGTCATGGAAAAACTTGTGGCGGAGCAAATTATTAAACATCTTAACAGTCCATATACCTTAAATAAGATGCAATTTGGCTTTAGAAAACATCATTCGACTGAGACTGCTGTCCGTTTCTTCCCCGAAAATTAAAAATCAAAGTTGGATGCAGGTGGTATTATTGGTGCTGTCTTTATCGACCTCAGGAAAGCTTTTGACACTACACATCATCAGGTATTGTTAACCAAACTGTCGTACTTCAACTTCTCATCACACACTCTGAACTTGATTGAATCTGGATATCTCCTCAAGAACACAGTGTGCTAGAATACAGAACACTAACTCAACATCACATACCAACAACCTTGGGGTACCACAGGGATCGGTCCTGGGTCCATTGCTTTTCAGTTTATTTATAAATGACCAGCCAAGCTGTTGCCCTTCAAATGTCACCTGTCAAATGTATGCTGATGACACTGTTCTGTATGTCCATGCAAAAGACAAAAAACACGCTGCGCAAGAACTGACAGATGCTATGATGATTGTGTACAACTGGCTCGAGAAATCAAGATTATACTTGAACGTATCCAAGACTGTCTGCGTGTACTTCTCAAATAGGGCAAATAACGACAATGATCCCAACGTCTCTGTACAAGGTAAAACAATTAAAGTGGGACAAGAGTTTAAATATCTGGGAATCACTCTTGACTCACAACTCACATTCAAACAACAGCTAAAAAAGACTGTGAACAGAATTAAGTTTAACTTGTCGAAGTTTAGATTAATTAGGAACAACCTAACTCCTGAGTCAGCAGAATTATACTTTGACACTATGATCATGTCACATATGCTCTACTGTGTAACAAGCTGGGCAGCGGCCTGTAAGACAACATCAAAATTGTTTATAAAGCCCTGAAAGTTCTAGATAAAAAACCCAAAACGTTCCATCACTGTCAGATTTTAAAAAGCATGAGCGCTTGAAACGGGTCAACTTTATCAGACACACTGATGCTGTCTCGATGGACAATATTTTCCATGGCCAAGCACCACCTCCCCTACAAGAGTTTGTAAAAAAAAAACTCAAATTGGTCAACAAGAGCTGATTCCAGAGCTGACTGTGTTGTTCCTTTTAGAAACAGTGCCTATAGTCAAGCCACTTTTTCTGTCCACGCATCTCACACCTGGAACTCAGTTCCAGGTACAATACGCAAACTTCCAACCCTGACCTCTTTTACTAAACAGCTTAAAGCTTGGCTACTGGAAAACCAACACTGCTCCCATAAACAGGCCTAAACTTGGCTATTTGTCCTATGTATCTATTTTGTCAATGGCGCCATCTCCAATTTTTACTGAGCAATGTGCAATGCAACTAGCACTTTATATTCCTACGTACTCCTGGGACCACAAATTGTCATCGCTGGTATTTGACTATTGTAATATGTAATTGGGCATTAAGCAACCAAAATAGCACTTTATATTTTTGGGGTGATTTGCAATACAATAATGCACTTTACACTTCATCACTCTGCACTTTAACCAGCCCCTTGACCTAAATGTTTTTGATGACCAACTATGTTTGCTTTGTTTCATATTGTTTGTTTCGCTTTGCCTTTGTTTTGTTTTCTCTTGTTTTGTTTTTATTGTGTGGGACTAGAGATGGAAAGTAGCCACATGGCTATAACCTCATGTGTTTACATTTATATGTTCATTAACATGTATTGCCCCATTTTGTAAAAATTAACAAATCTACAAGTAGGGACTCCTGCTATCCCTCTGTTGTCGTCTACCGCTCCTTTACCACCTCCTCCTCTCCTCCTCTCCTCCTTTTCTCCTCTTCACTTCTGTCTGGACCTTTTTTGTGCCTTTCTCCGATACTTTCTCTGATTCCTCTTTGCCCTGTCTCCCATCTCCTCTATCTGTTTTAATTTTCTGTCTTAAACTCTTTTCTTCCACCTTTGTCTTTCAAGTTACAAAAGAATAACCAGACCACAGCCTGCCCATTCCCTACAAGTCAGAAGTGTAGGTTATACACTGTGATTAAATAATGTATTGCATGCTATATTTGTACATTCATGTGTAAATAAATCTCTGAAAAATCAATTAAATCCTCTGCTATGTTCACAAATAACAACATTTAGGACATTAAGAGGTAATAGGTGGATTTGTCAACTCCATCAGCTTACATGTCAACTCCGTCAGATGTAGAAACAGACGGAGTTACATGTATATATATATATATATATATATATATATATATATATATATATATATATATATATATATACTCAACAAAAATATAAACGCAACACTTTTGTTTTTGCTCCCATTTTTCATGAGATGGACTTAAAGATCTAAAATTCATTCCAGATAAACAATATTACCATTTCTTTCAAATGTTGTTCACAAATCTGTCTAAATGTTTGATAGTGAGCACTTCTGCTTTGCTGAGATAATCCATCCCACCTCACAGGTGTGCCACATCAAGATGCTCATCAGACACCATGATTAGTGCACAGGTGTGCCTTAGACTGTCCACAATAAAAGGCCACCCTGAAATGTGCATTTTTTAACTTTATTGGGGGTCTGGGGACTCAGAACCAGTCAGTATCTGGTGTGACCACCATTTGCCTCATGCAGTGCAACACATCTTCTTCGCAAAGAGTTTATCAGATTGTCAATTGTGGCCTGTGGAATGTTGGTCCACTCCTCTTCAATGGCTGTGCGGTTGATGGATATTGGTGGGAACTGGTACACGCTGTCGTATCGCCCGGCCAAGCACATCCCGGCGATCTGGAGTCAGGTTAAGACCCGATGAGGATGGCGAGCATGCAGTTGAGCTTCCTGAGACGGTTTCTGACAGTTTGTGCAGAAATTCTTGGTTATGCAAACCAATTGTTTCAGCAGCTGTCTGAGTGGCTGGTCTCAGACGATCTTGGAGGTGAACCTGCTGGATGTGGAGGTCCTGGGCTGGTGTGGTTACACGTGGTCTGCGGTTGTGAGGGGGTTGGATGTACTGCCATATTCTCTGAAACGCCTTTTGAGATGGCTTATGGTGGAGAAATGAACATTCAATGCACGAGCAACAGATCTGGTTGACATTCCTGCTGTCAGCATGCCAATTGCACGCTCCTCAATGCTTGACATCTGTGGCATTTTGCTGTG